>OX388351.1:6846791-7446791 GCA_947579665.1 Sympetrum striolatum
GAAGGAATGCAACCAATTCTGCCACTTCTTTTATCACCTCCGATATTTCGCTCTTCAATCTCTCGACTGCCTCTCGAACGCACTTCGAATATTGCGATGGCCGCCGATGAAATGTTTCGGTGTCCCCGTGTTTAGATATTCATGGAGATTTTAGAAGAGGGATTATACTCGGCGCGTCAAATCGTTGAAATAGATTGTGTGTACCGTCTTTTTTATTGCTCGGGATTTGTTCTTCGTTAAACTTTTGTTCTGGAAAGAATCGACGACAAAAACTGCAATATCACCCGGGGCAATGGACAAGGGGGCAAGATTATTTTTTATATCTGAGATTTGATAAACAATGTGATCTAAATTAAAGTGAGTTATATTTTTATGAATCCAAACTCTAATTATCTTCGTTCTAATTTATATATTAAGCATTGATTTTCCATTGAATAGTATTTAGTGTTCACATTTGGATTCTTCAGGATGTCACCGTTATGAACATTGGCAAAGTTTCCATTTAAATCTGATTGATTACCTTATATACGTATCATTGGATCATAATTGTATGATGTAAAAACGTAAATGCTCAGAGAAAGTCATTTATGGCGATTGAACTGGATTAGCGGTCTTACAGTTATATTTTCATGAAAACCGTATTTACTGAGAATATGTTTAAATGATTAATTAATGTCATGACTTTTGTTGGACGGATTTTTTATCTTACGTGTATTATATCATATTATTGTATTATAATATTAAATGACGAAAATCGATAAAAATTGAAAAATTATTACAGGAACAATGTAATTGGAACAACATTGAAAGCTATATAAAAATCGTAAATATAAGGTGTTTATCAGTTGCTTTATGAATATCAATCAGCCGTTATGCTACTACGATAAATTATTTGCATTTTGTATGATTGCATGGCCATTATAATGAAGACATAATATATTTGAGAAACTGAATATTTTAAATGAATATATGATATAATAAAGAGTCACAAATACATCTTAAGCTGTCAAATATTAAACCAGGTCTGAAGTACGTTTCGATGCCTTTGCAGCATTTTCAAAAGACCTGCATTCGTGACTCTTTGATATAACATTTGCTGTCAGTGGTGAGTCTTTATTGAAAATATGATACTCAAAAGAATTCCGTACGGATATCAACATTCTATAACAAAATCTTAATATCCCAGTATTATCCCTCTTAATTTATTTATATATACGTTACGTTAATGAAAAATACAAGCTATATGACGACTGTAATGATGAAAATTTCGTAAATAAAGAAAGAACTTTCCTAAATAGCCGAATAACCATAATTGATACGATTACCACAGACAAATATTTGTTAAAATATACACATTTGATAATACAATTATTATACAATGTAACACTTACTAATACAAGGTAAAAATATAGCAAAAATAGTGAATAATTATTTTCAGAACCTTTAAACTCATTGAATTTATATTTATATAATTGGCGTTGACAAACAAGAAAAATCACCACTATTAGTTTTATCGAAAGTATTCTGTTCATCTCAAAGCATTATTATCGTTTGTATTTACTGTAATATACGAAAGATATAATTAATTCTGAACCATTATTCTGAAGTTGTCTGTCGATTTTAACTCTCCTGTTGCTTGTTTACCTACTGCACACAGCATCTATATACTATATTTATCCTTTCGTAAATAGCTTCTCCTATTAGTAAATACATCCGCTATATACCCTTGCTCTTTTTGCTTTTACGTATCACTCCTATTTCCCCTCCATATCTCACTCTCTTTATGATCCTTCTCCATTTTCTCGCGACCTAAAAACCTTTTGATTATGCAGTCCACACGCTTCTCGATTGGAGTTGGGGAAAGTGATTAACGCCGCGATTTCAGATATTTTCTCTCTCTTACCATCTTCTGCTAATTTGTAATGTAAATCTTCCCTGCGAAGCAGTCTCTCCATTCTTTTCTCCGTAAGATGTAATTGCATACATTCTTCTTCTTTACTAATCCATACTTTCAGTTTGAACTCCTATTTTCTATCGCTTGGTTAGCTAAAGAGACAGTGACATTTTCGAGCGTCTGAGACGGAATTTGTTCTATTCTCGAAGTCTTCTTAAAGTCGAAATGGAGCAGAATTTTAAACAGAGTTAAATGTTTTCTAGACAACAAATTCCTGAATTTCGAAAACGCTGCCTTTGCTTTGTTTCGGCTATTACAATTCTCTTTCAGTTTCTGAAATAGTTTCGATGTTGGATTTTTCGACTTTTTCAGTAATAATGCAGAAGCTATCCTAATTTGAAGAGCATATCTAAGTCGATTGGTGTATTTTAAAAGTGAATATCGAAAAAAAAAATAGATTTTTCTTGCAAGTCGTGCAAATAAAGTAGGTTTGTAACGGTGAGTGTCCGTGAAAAACTTGAGAATACCAGCTACATATTACGTAGTATGTAACCGTAAAGTTACCCTATAAAAAGCTTGTTTTTCATGTATGTATTAAATGAAGACATTCAATTGATTGAAATCCAACAGTGTTGATAAATTAAAATGCACTTCACCATGGGCAAAAGCAAATTGACGCCGATATCTTATACAACCCGCAAACCCTGAGTCCACTGACTGTTGCGTAGTTTCTCATTTAGTTATCCAACGGAAGAAGATTTTTGATTACGTCACATTAAGGAACCAATGGTCAGGCAGCAATGTCACCACGTAGAGTAACACTACAAACTTAACTGAATTCAGAAAAGAGTTACCATAAAATAAATATTTACAGCACTTCACTGAACAAAATTGGAGCAGATAAAATCTGGAGACTGATATTACGTATATTATTTAATGCCTTTATTAAAGGTTTCATACATCGTTAGCAAAGGGGCGCTCACAGTATTATTGAGTCTTGTTTAATATTGAAAGTTATAGTAATGTTATTGTTGATTGAATTCATAAAACACTAGAGATTGGCATAAGATAGGGAATATTAAAAACATTTTTCCTTTTGATTTACACTAGGAAAAAAAATATCACCTTGGTTTGTGATAAATCATAACGTCTCACTCATTTTTAAATCATTCTACAACGATAAGTAGTATTATGGTATCCTTTCCTTTGTTTTTTTAAAAGAAAGTCTTTGCTTAACAAGGAAATGGTTCATAAGGTGTCATATCCGCTGCCACGGAAGCTCTCTTACTTTGAAATGGGAGCTAATATCCCTTCGAGCAAATACTAGAGCCACTTTTGCGCTGCATATCTATGTTTAGTTTTGACGTTGTTCAAATGTGTGCATATGGACTTGAAATAACTGAATACTCGATCTCTTCGCTTACGAAAGGAATTGAAACGAGTAAACTAAGACGAAGAGATTCTGAAAGTGTAGAAGCGAGTCTCTGGAAACTTGAAATGAATTCCCTAAAGTCTTTAAGGATTAAAAGGAGTCGAAGCTTGAACAGTGAAAAAAGAAGCTTTCTTCCTTCGAATGCCACCTTCTTCATGCCTTTTCTGAAGTGGGCTAGAAATAAAGCGCTCCTTCCTGAAACCTTTAACGACTTTCTCAGAGTAAAAAACAGAAAAACTGCAGGTATTTGTGAAAGCAGTAGGAGGTAAAGAAGTGGGACACGATACCGCCACGATTATATTTAACGGAGAAAATTTTCTCCGGCGATACTGAAAATATAAGATCAAAGCAGGAAATTTAAGATGAAATGGAATAAGAAATTTTTCAGATTATTACTGCAAAACCGAGTAAAATAGAATTTCACTGTAAATCTGATAGTTTCAAAGCATGACGGATAAATTTATATTTATATACTCCATTCTTGGGACGGCTTCATATTTTAAGGATTTTAAATATGGTGGAATTCATTTCATGGTACTTCCTTGAGTCAGTAATGTGAGCCATGTATATCCGTAGTCTTAGGAATTCAACTCCCTTAACTTAGGATTATATAGATTAAGTATCGGTTCTTAATTAATAGTTTAGTTGTGATAATGTCCATTTTCTTCTATTGCTTATCGACTTAATCAATAAAAAGAAATTCAACCAAGAATCGACCTTATTGCCTAAATTATAATTTTTGACGCAATTTCTATCGCACAATCCTCCAATACGGTGGTGAAATTTTTAGTCCTTGTTTAACGAATCTTTTAAAGATATCTTCGGTTCTTTCTTGTAATGATTGTAAGAATATTTCACAAAAAGTTATTTTTGTCATCGTCGCACAGAATTTTCCATGCATTAATCAGTAATTAGTTTTCTTTGCATATTGTTTTCGATCTTGTTGCGACAAGGCGTCCAATCAAGGCAGCTTTACTCGCCAATTCAATTGTTAACCAATTTCCCGTTCTTTCTACTCATTTGAAATCTAATTTGCTGCTTCAATATTTTTACTTTTCTACTGTTACATTTCCTAGTATTCGATATGCTCTCCGTAGTTTCCATATCTTTGTCAAGCTGCGCGCTATACTCCTCACAAAGCGTTGGTTTTCAATCTTCTAATTAATACACTTCCAAAGATCCATTAAAAATGTAATACCTATTTGATTATATGTTTTATATGTTTTTCTATTCTATATTTCCACTATGTATTTCTCAATTGTAGTCAAATGCCTCATTTTCTAAGCATACATGCGATGGACGTACAAAACAACGTCTACGAGCCGTATTCTAATATATCGTCCCATTTATCTCTTCACTTCTTTAAACCGCAAAATATCCATCTCGGAGTTTCGTGAATCCCCACACGCGTGCACTCAAGGAAGGACTCCCGCCCAGTGAATAATTTAGCCGCCCTGGGAAACCTTGCCTCACGTTCATCTAGGCCTTCAATCGCCCAGCGCCTCCAAGCGGCAAAAAAGTAAGTGCCGTCGGCGGCTTAATCGGGACGGCAGAAAAAAATGACGGCGCTTCGGTGAAATCCTACTCCTCGCCGAACTTAAGTAGATAAAGCACAACCGTCTATTTCTCCATACGGTGTGCACTTTATTCTTTTGGCGTCATCTTTCCTTAACGCTCGAGGGGTTAACGCGTCAGAGAATATTTCAAGAGTCTTGGGATGGGGTTCCCCAAATGGTTCTCTTATTCCGTTCGTTTGTTTACTCGGCTAACGAGTCAAGTAGGCTAATGACGTGTGTAATTTCCTGTTTCCAAGCCTTAAGGTAAAATGGAGTTTCGCTGGGTAATGTAGGATCATATTCGGAATATTCTGCGAGAGAGGGGATTTTCGGTTCCCCGGATTCTCGACTCGTACTTTACGGTAAAACACGTGAACTATGGTCGATGTAATTAGCTTTATTCGGTAGAGAAATAAATAGTTATACTTGGTTGTTTCCAGAAAAATTATTACTTTTACCGATTTCGACTACGTAAATTCATCCTTAAACCTGAAAATTTATAATTATTTCGTGTTATATATTTAGAATTTGTATGTCTCTCTGTTAGGTTCCTTTTCTTCCTTCAATAAATGAGTTACATAAAAAGGGCTTACTTGAGGAAAATTTACATTTCACTAGTATAAACCTTTTCGCTGTTTGTATAATTTCGTTGTAATTAGGCATGCATTTGTAATCTTCCTGAGTTTGTTTGTATTTACGTTGTTATTCGCAGAAATGCAACGGAAAAAAGTTAATAATAAGAATCAACACATTTTCTGCATTTCAGTGGGCATCATTGGAGAGGTGAGATTCCTTTCAAGATGATTAAAATCTTTTGCAGTCTTTCATATAAATGTACGCCATTCCATGTAATTCATTTAGTCCTTATCTCACGAAAAACAATCGTGCACTATTTACTATATAAAATTATGTAACATACTGCGTTTTTGTGAAAAATCTATTTGGTTACAATCGCTCGTATATATCGAAGAAGAACAAGTTGAATCTCCTCATTTGCTCTTTTTTCCACAAATATAAATGAGAGTATTCCTATTAAATGGTCAATTTTCGAAAGAAAGACTATTTCCTTTTTATCAATTGGTTCCATGTTAATCTGCACATTGAATCAAATTTGTGATGGTTCCAATCAAAATATATACCTCTGTAAATTTAATGAAATAGTGTGAAATAAAATGACGAGGACTTTTCAAGTGCATCCGTTAATTACTATTAAAATCCAAATACGTGTTAAGAATAATTCGAATGAAATCCGACGTGAATTGATTTCCAGTTATATTGGAAATTCCGCATAAAAATTAATACGAAAGAAAAATTAATTTAACGAATCCGAAAAAATTAAATTAGGGCTTTTATGACATTCATTTCAGCTTTTGAATTTATTCGTAGACCTTAATTTGATTTACTTCCTCTGAATTGAGGAACATTTTTTTTGTTTTTCTGTCTCATATATACGTGATGGCATTAGTAGGTAAATTATTTTAGAGAAAAATCAATAGTTCAGAAACAGTAATATTTATAATAGAAGACCAACAAATATTTTGCTATATTTTTCATATGGATAATGAATGATTATTGAAATTGCATAAATCTTATTTCCATACAGTTAGAAGGCTAAATATATTCGAACTTATTTACGAACAATTCCGGTGATTTGGTTAAGATCACCGGCAGATAAATATAATAAAAATAAATTTAAAATATATTATGTAATAATTCCGAAATATTTTTGTCACATCTTCATACTAAATATAAGTCTCCGGTAATTATTGTGTGTGCTAAAATGCATCATAATATTGTAAGTTGAGCAACACATTTACGCCTAGGTTTGCAAATACGTATTTTTATAAGTAGGATATCATTAATATTTGCCATTTTGACGATTCAGCATTTTGATAAATACAATTAAGGAATTTTCCGTCTGAAGTAATCATGTAGTTAATTTTAATTTAATGAAACTCCCTATGAATATTCTTATCTGACCCTTTACCACAAGTGCTACTTGATCCGCAAAATACTTATTCCATAGTCAATTCTCTCTATCGCCATCATCGCCTAAAGGCCTTGTCGCTGCATATTGGAGCTCCTGCCATTCTCTTCAGTTGGCCGTCCTTGTCTTCAATATATTTCTTCCTTTCTTTCCCAGCACAACATACTGATATGCCTCAAGAATTTTACTTTCCTTTTTTCCATTACATTTATTGATTGCCTCTTTACTTTCACTTCCTTTAAAACTTCAACATTCGTTTTCCTTTTCATCCAACTGATTTTTAACATTCTTCTCCATATCCACATTTCTTTAGTTGTTTCTTTCTATCGACACAAATATGAAAATGATGTAGAGTTTTTGAATCGGTGATTCTGATGGTAAATCTTTCCGTTTCTATATAAACTATTGAATTTTAAGTACGTTTAATTTTTATTTCATGAAGCATCTATTCTAAACTCATCATCGTCATATTCTTTACCTTAATTGTAAATTAATTATAATTGATCATTGTAATTATAAATATTCTTTAATCTAAAATATTTAATATCCGTAGAATGAAACGGTCCTACAGAAAATTTGTCAAATTATTAATATTGTATGATAGTGAGAAAAATATCTCACAACCGTCTTAATAAAACGAATTAAAAAAGTTTTAAAACAAACATGACGGATTGAGGTGTTACTCCTTCATAATCAAGAAACTCATTTAGTAAGTTTTACTTTCTTGATTATTTTAAAACAGTTGGTATGTAAAAAATGAAATATACGAAATATTTTACGATTGAATCAATCTAAAGGAATCAATTCGAGTGATACTTGGTGGAACTTCATTTTTAAAACACCAAAAATAAAAACACAAATCTACTTGTACTAATTCCATAATTTTTTTTAAATATATAAGGAAAGAGTTAAGGTGACTTTGCACATAAGGGCGTGCACCCAG
Organism: Sympetrum striolatum; assembly: GCA_947579665.1. Taxonomy (NCBI): domain Eukaryota; kingdom Metazoa; phylum Arthropoda; class Insecta; order Odonata; family Libellulidae; genus Sympetrum; species Sympetrum striolatum. Next base: position 6,854,604 of record OX388351.1, read on the forward strand.
GAAAATTTCCAAGGAAATTCCTTGGAAATTTTTTAATGTAACTGTTTATCGGTTTCGGTGTCACAGCACCATCCTCAGAACAAGAAGTTAAATCAAAGAGCAAGAACATATATACCAGAACCAAAAGATGGGGAGGGGTAAAAATAATCAATCAAAGTAAAAACAATCTAATTTTGAACACAGAAATGAACCGATTTCACAACTGATTAACTTGACATCCATTTCCAATCCAATAAATTGTTTTCACGGATTAAATTGCCTGTACGAGTCTTCGGAACTCGCTCCGAGATTTTCTCGGTTTTGCAGATTCGCTCATTCACTGAACCCAATATCAGTCGGCGTAATCGACGTAATTGACCATTAAAAGGAAATCGCTTTAGATAAAGCGCGACTCACACTTTCGATCTCCTGGAAATGGCCGCAGAAAATTGGCAAAGTTGGCGGAATTGGAAGAACCTTTTCAGTCGTTCAACGGTGCGCCGCTAAAGGGAAAATTGAAGTAAAAAAGGTCGAAGAAGAGACAGAAATTAAATTCGGAGAACCTGCGCTGCACTGCAGAGGAGTAGTGAGTTTTTCTACCGCGAGGAGTCTCTGGAGTCGGCAAGCGGGAGTTGCGACGCATTAAACTCAAGATGGCGGAGACTAATTGCTTTGAGAGTTAGAGGAGGGCGAGAACAAAGACGCTGAGGACGTCAAACAGGAGACGAGATCTATGAACCTAGAAGAGTCTAGGAAGAGTCGGAGCAATTTTCAAGGGCCGCTTCCGCTGGAGGACAATCAGACGACCGTATGTTCTGCTCATATGCTTGTGATTCTTTCATCGTGCTATGGGAAGTATCTCCCCAACGGATAGACGCGAAGGAAGCTCGGATTCCTAAAAAAGGAATTTTTGTCGAAGGGTTAACGTAAGATAATGAGGATTGTGTTACTTCTCTTTTTCGACAGTCCTTTTTTCTTGGATGGCTTCGTCTATCCAGCTTTCATTCGCTAAGTGTTCTCCTCTGTCTTTTGTTCTACGGGGAGAAACATCTCAAATCCTTGCTACAAAAGACACAGAAGTGAATCAGAATCGATTTCTGAGCAGATAGTTTAAACCAAGCTTATACGAGATTGTAGTCCATAAATAGAATATGGAACACATACAGTATCGCGATTCTGACGAGTATCGACAGTTTGACGATATAAAAAACTATGATTTGGTTTTCTCAGTATTCTTTATAATCATTAACATCACTCTTTAATCCCATATCCACGAAAAATTTTGAATCTTTAAGAACCTCCGAAGTTATATAATTATTTGACAGGTTTAAATGTCAATCAGAGTATATTATATAAATAAAATTCACCCATTTGTTGAATTATGTTACATTATTCTCAATTTTATGCAATATGTTTGCGTTTTATATGATTTCATAGTAAATTTAATAATTTTCAAATTTATTTAATGAGCATGTGTATAATTAAACAAGCATTATGTGTTTTCCGTATTCCCAAATCATTTCTAAATATTCCGCCTGCTAGGATTTCTTTCCTCTAAAGAGGACATGGCGAACGGCTGAAAGCTTCCCTTCAACTAATTATAGCTCTAATAGTGGCGAAGGTATGTCAGTTCATTACAGCTCTTGTTCATGACCTCGTCTACTTTTATATCTCATCTTCTGTCGCATCAACGACAGCATCCGACGTCGCAGGTCCAGTTTATTTCCCCGTAAAAAATCTCAGTTGAAGGCTGTCACCGTTCAGCCGTCGGAGGAAGATTATGCTTCTTCTCCGAGATAAAAAATACAAGGATGCTTCCGGCAACATCTTGTATGCTTCCAAAGCTCAAGGAATGGCTATAAAATACCGATTTGGATCTACAGGAGACTCGCAGAAATAGTAACACTACTGTTTAATTCGTCGGAGATTTAAGAATACTCTTAAAATGCAGACTAAAATAATAAGTGTGATTGTCAAAAAGAGTTGTCATTATGAAAGTATTACCTTTCATTGGGTGCATTGCGTATTTGAATCCACTGGAATCATATCCTCACATTTTCTGGAACAAATTCACATTATCTAATCCAGTCAGCCACACTTTCTAGTATTTCGAATTTCAACTTAACCCCTATTTTCCCCATTTTCACTTTACATTGCCACCTTGTACTTTCTCATTACGTTAAGCCTGTCATACGTCGAGGGGCCAATCACTGTGGGTGACACATGGACATGTACATACTATCACTGTATCTTGCTTTCATTGATATCCAACATTCATCATGGGTGGACATCAGCTCTCACCCAGAATCGAACCCGCATCCCTGAAGACGAACATGTTACCCAGTTGACTATTCAGGGTTCTTGAGTATGTAATTCATAAAGTTTCTTCATCGGAGAGACACGAAATTACTCCCGTTTCCGTTGAATGTAATCTTTAATTTCCTTTTCTTTTCATTAATTTCTTCTCGTGCCGTTTTGCTAAGTCCATTCTCTCTTCATCTTTCAACTTTTCAAATAATCACAGTTGTACTGGATTTCGTATTTCATGGTCGTATCTTCACAAATATTTAAATTAGTCTTTTCCTAACATTTGACTAGCTTTGCGAAAATATTACGAACTACAGAATGTGAATACCAATAGTCTCTTTCAAGTTATTTCAGCATAATAAATCGCCGTCCTTCCATTTATGAAGATTGCTTTTCTTCCTTAACTCGAGCTCCACTGTACCATTTAACCACTACAACTATTTTTTTCTAGTAATGTGCTGACAGTTTCCTATGCATAATCTAGATTAATATAGTGAGAAAAACAAATTTAGATTGTAATCCACTATATTAAGAGAAAAGTTGTTCGTTTTTCAAATATCATTCTGATAAAGTCTTTTTGTATGGCTAGTCTTAAAAAACGCATTATTACCTCATTAGAGAACTTCAAGCATAGTAGAACTAGTGAACTTTTTGGTAGAACTTGTGGCTCCCCCCGGGAGGACCTTTGGTTTTTATTCGGTGACCTATTATGTATAGTAAAGTCCATCATCTGCGTCCCTTGAAACTTTGAGCCCCGGATAGCCGAAAGGGTAGGGCGATCGGCGGAATCGGCCCAAGACTCATTTCCCGATGAGAGCCCATTTGGGAAATGATCTTAGCCATCAAACAATTTTAAACTATACTGCTAAAATTTAAAACTTATGTTTTTCTCCAGTTTGAACGCTCTCTTTTGTGCTTCTCACATTCCAAGAGAGAATACTGACCGAGGTTGGTCCTATTGTTAATATCCTATACTTTTAAAATCTCATAATCAATATGCTCGTCGCGTTGCATTTCCGTATATATTGCATTCAAATGTTTATTCAATTCAATGCTCATATATTCAGTGTTTACTCTTGGGCAATCTCGTATCAGCCTCTAGTAGGAAGTGCAATCTTATTTGCAGTTTGTCGCGCGTCACGTGACCCCTTAAAAAGGGGGAAAACTGGAGCAATGGAGTCGTTTATAAAAAAGGAAGGCCTCCGCTTGTGTAAACGGAGTGGAAACACTGTCAACAGGTTCTATCAAATATTTCCTCCTCCCACTCAGCAAGGAGTCTTCAGACGTCCGCTTGTTTCCTGCCTCTTCAGCCAGATGTCTCTGCAGAGTGCCTCCAATGTCCATAACTCCATCATCGGTTTGTGTCCACACTTTTGCTGCTAATCGTTGGGAACGAAGGACCTGAAATAATTTCGGCTGTCGTCCTTCCCTAATCGTTTGAGTCCTTGCGGGGGTCGGAGAAGTGCTAATATTTATGCTCCAATCGCACCATTAGCAATCTTATAATTGATTCCATTAAAGCCGTTTATTTTGTCTCCGCGGTTTGCGTCTGTTGATTTTCCACAAATGGACTCACTTTGGCCAACTTTGAAATAACATACGATTTGTACCGTTTCGACGGAGATTTTAATTAAATTAATGGTAATTGTTTAAAGGGACCAATCGATTCGAAGCTTCGCTAATCCAGAAATGCTTTCACCGCTAACGATTCTGCGATAATTTCACGAAATTTTTTTTTATTGTTTTATGATTACTGAAAAATTGATTGAAAAGTGGTTATGTTTTCATTCAAAATGATTCTTGGAATTTTATACCAAAAGCCACGCATCATGGTTTTTATTCTCTTTTATTTGTAGGACGTAATGGTACAATTTTTTTACTTTAGAATACAATTTCGAATGAGAAAAAGGGTCACCACAATGCAAAACGGAGGTTACTTCCTCGTCGACTAATAGCCGCGGTTTGAAATTTATGTGTTTTGTATCTAAAATTGTCAGCACGATGACGAAACCATTTGGATTCGATTCTTTGGAAGTTCCACACGGTGTTCTATTTTATATCTAGTTATTTGTATTGCTTATCTTTTCCTACTCTTAAAAGCATCAATATAAGCACCAATAAACTAAACGTTTTATCTCGTTATCTCAGCTGAAACTATTAAATGGGCGTACAACCAACTTTATAACTCATCCACTTTTCTTTTTTCAGCCGTAGATATTTTTGTTGCGGCAGCAGTTGTACGTATAACTAGAAGACAAAACTAAATCGCTTTAAGGGCATATTAAGTGATGCTTTTGCTAAAAAAAGGTAGCATTAATATTTAATTAAAGTCGTCACTTCATCTTATGCAAACAATAGCTTCAAATGCGTCATTATATTCACTTGCGTGTTCACAAAAGTCTCTCCAGTCAACACCAAAATACGTATGCCGCACAGTAAAGTCATCGGCAAAATAAATGCCTTTGAAATCGATCAACGGATAATTGACGTCTCACCGCAGTGATAAATATGATGCACAATATTCATGGAGCTAGAAAAACATTTAATTAGCATTATGGAAGATAAAAATAACTGCTTTAATCAAATATATCCTGCTGTACTTTGAAATGTTTTTCATTAGTGAAGATATCTTCCAACAAATAGCAAACAATTACCCTTTGATAACTTTGTCTAATCGATATTTTGAGGCGAACAACAGTTCCTCGAAATCTTTTGCCAGTATTTATACAGTTGGCACCCTGTGCTGGTTAGAGGGTACTGCGAATTTCTAAAATAGAGATTTAAATGCTCATTAAGCCGTGACGTAGGTGCACAAGAGATTATATTTGCTTCGGAGAATCTCTTATTACAAATGATTAGGAATATTTGTATTATATATCTAGTGCTCATTATAACTGCCTCTGGAGTGGTATCTAGGTTGATAGAAACAGTCGAAATATATACATACATACGGAATGAGTTTTTATTGCTTTTAATTCTTACGAACTGATAAACCTAGCATTGGTTGTAAAGGAAAAGAGGTAATATTTTATGTAAATCTTTCTCTAAAGCTAAAATGTTAAGTCGAAGAACTTTACGAATTCCTCTTTAGTATAGAAAGGAAAGTTGGGACAGGGCTGTCAAGTAATTAGAGGTTACAAATCTCCAATAGTTCTTTTTTTAATTGGCGTTCTTCTTCTCATTCCTTGGTATTGCGAGAAAACCAGACACCAAAAGTGCGGTGTCGGAGAAGAGCAACGCCGACAAAACCGGCTATTGGAGATTTTAAACCTCTATTTCCTCTTTATTCTTATTTTTGATGATTTAATTTGCAAATATTATTACCGAGTCAGCAGGAATACTGCATTTATTTACATAAGCAATTGACTACTGATACCATAAATGATATATTCTTGCGGTAACAGTTATCATACCGTACTGACACGGCATTAAATATACTCAAAATATTTCATTAAAAAAATTAGATTATTATTCTATATCGGATCGGATATCCGATAGTCAGCATTTTTAGGAAGGGGTATTCCTTCGAATCCCAAATTTCATGCTTTAATCAAGACTTAGTGGAAGCTCATGATTCATCAGAACAAGTAGATGCAGTATTAATTGACTTATCAAAAGCATTTGATGTAAAATATCATCACCTCACGCATAAATATTGATCCTAGAATAGCTGAATAGATAAATTAATTCCTTAGTGATAGAACAATAAATTTGAGCATCGGAGAACAATTATCAAAACCTGCTAATATAACCTCAGACGTTCCTCGGGGAAGTGTGCTTTTTAATTTATATCAATAATTTGCCAAATCTCCTTAAATCGAACATTCGTTTGTTTGTCTACGGTTCTATTATTTATCGAGCAATGAAAAACCTTGGAGACTGCACTGCATTACAGAAGGATCTTACAGAATTAAACATATAGCTTGTTCAAATTAATTAAAATGCAATGCTAACAAAAGCAAACTAATTAATTTCAACCGAGATAAATTAAAATTCAATTATAACATAGCAGATTTACGTGCCAACTGAAAAGGAAATTCGATATCTAGGAGAACATTACCTGCAAGGCGAACAGAGCCCTTAATTACGTAATCAGAAAACTTAGGAATTGCCGTTGGGAAGTTAAGGGAAAGGCATACGTAATACTTGTTAGACTTATGCTTGAGTATGGACTATTGAGTATGGTATGGAGTATGGTATGGAGAGCATTTGGTACCCCAAACCAAAAAGGATTAACAGAGAAATTAGAAAATGTGCAAAGGAGAGCAGCTAAATTGTTGTTGGACAGATAAGGGAAGACGTCTCTGCAATGTTTGAAGAAATTAGTTGGGAAAAATTAGAATATAGAACTCAAGTAAAAAGGTTAGGGAATACAATTAGGGGTACAAAACTATTACTGGAAAGCCTCCGTTGAAAGAAATAAACAATAGACTCAGGGAACCGGATTACCTCGGGAGAAACGACCACAATCATAAAGTCACTATCCTTAAACAGATATTGGTGAGGGTAATTTGGCACGAGAAGGCGTGCTCCCAGGAAATATCCCAAGGAAGAATAGACTTGAAAAAAGTCCGACGAGACCGGGAATCGAAACCGGGTCTCCCGATTGCCGGTCAGGTGCTCTGTCCGTTGAGCTACCCCGCCGGAACATCCTCTCAAGCTATTCGGGAGACTTTGTGGGCGTTGGACATTGCGATCTCATCCGCATAGCGGCACCGTTCGCTGTCCTTGTTCTTCGCTGATTTAATATAAGTACCTGCCGCACAAAGAGAGGAAAGGAAAACTCCTTTAGGTAGGTAACAAGGAAATTGGGTTAGGTAATTTGGCACAAGAAGGCGTGCTCACAGAAAAGGAAAGGGAACAGATTTTTGTAAATATTAATTTCTAAATCGGGGAATAGTAGAATGGAACAATATACTAGGAGAAGTTTTAGAACTTTTTCCCTCCCCCTACGATATATTCATGAATAAAATTAAAAGAGTCACATGGTTTTATGGTAGAATTGTTGGTTTTTTTAATATTGTAGTTAATATTGTATAATTGTTGTAAATTTAGAAATATTTTCGTAAATTTTGTAATTATATATATATATATATATATATATATATATATATATATATATATATATATATATTACATACTGCCTTTGGGAGGTTTTGCGGGTAATGCAAGTGCTTGTCCCATCCCTTTTTTATTTTTATTTTCTCTTAATGCTTGCTTCTATTATTAAACATTAACATTTTCTCTGTCCTTAATTTCTGATACAACTACGCGTGATCTATCGCAATGCAGTTGCTACATTTAATCTTACCCCTTCGAGAGGCAGAAATTTTAGGCACATCCATTTTAAAAAATCTTCTTCGTCTATGATAAAACCTTTCTTTTTCGTTTCAGTTCCCCCGCAGAAGGCCATCATAACGGACGAAGTGGGCGTGGAGCGGTCCTCAGTCGTGGGCCCTTACTCGGAAGGGGCCAGACTAGTCCTCAGATGCGACGTCTTCGGTGGTAAGTTCATTCTGTGTTTTCCGATACTGCGAATTCAGACTTTGAAAGTTAAATCCAAAGCGTTCCACGCAAAGTGCGTTCGACGCAAAACCAAAGAGAAGGTCTTCTACGGAAAGATTCGCTGATGGGAATTCCTCAATGTCCTAAGTTTGGTGAATAAAATGACGTATTCGAGTCCGCGATGAGACTCGTTTAAACGAGGGCAATGCAGGATAGCTTACACGAATTGTAAGCACTTCAAATTGTAAGGAGAAATGAAAACAAAGAACGATATTTAAGTTAAAATGGATAGAAGTAGAACTGGCATGTAGAACTACTAGCATAAATGAAAAGGTCACATAGATATGTTCCCCTTTCTTATGTATATTTCCCCTTCTTTGTGGGTGTTTTCCTGCAGCGGATATTTTTTCCTAAGCTTTTCTTAGGTTTTTTTTTTAAATCTGCAATCCCTTCTCACATTTTCTTCTATTTTCCTCTAAGTTTCATTGATACATGTAATATACTTATAATAATGTAACAGCTTAACTACAGGTTAGATGGAAGAGGAGACTTTTTAGTCTCAATCTCGCCTAATAAAGACCCCTAATAATAATAATAATAATAATATGTTAAAATAATAAAGAAATAAAGTATCTTTGAAAATATGACTTACTATATACTACTAAGTTACCGTACCCAACTAAGGATATTTATTTGTACAAAAATAATAAATGAGAATCGTCAACTTTTCGTCGAGAACACACCAAAATTTAAAATTCAGTAAGAGGTAGGCATCCGTACATTTTCTTCTTAAACCTAATATTAATTAAATTTCCTTTCAACTGTAAACAATTATTCTGAGAATTGTTTTGAGACATTGGGTGAACGGGACGCATGCGGACCGCATGTCCCGTTATTGTTATTTGTCGATTTTGAGGAACTGCTTTGGTGTAGAAAAGTCTGATTTGAAGAGATTTTCAGTGAAATAAATTCATCGGCCAGATAAATGGAAACTCCTTTGGTGATTGTGGATCTGTAATTCAGGAAAACAATCGAGTTTCCTCCATTTATAGCTCGGACTGATATCTCTTAGATGAGTGTCAAACAATCAGAACGCATGTTCGAGAAAATTCCATCCTCTAGGATAATAACTGCAATAGTAGAAATCTAATATAGAAGACCCTGACTAGGTAAAAACATTAGTCCGACTAATTATCAATAAAAATGGTTCAACCCAGTACCATTCGATCCGTTATCCAGAACAGTGGAAATTACATTCAAGTGATTCAATCGTAGTCACCCGAGGGACGTTCGAAATCGCCATTAAATATTAAACAAAGCGCTTAAGACGTTCCTGAATAGCAACTTCAGTTATGAACCGATTTCCCATTTCGAAATAAGGCGGAAACAAAGGCCTTCTCGAAACAGTATCGCAGTCTGCAAAGTCACCCTAAGCTTCGACGACAACGGTTTCCCCTCTCCGGGGAGATATGCGGTCCTCGCAGCAGCGCTGTTCTTCTGGAGATGGTCAGTGCGGTCTCTCTCAGCTCCCTCTGAAACACTACTCTCTTCCGCCGGTAATTTACCATTGTAATCTTCACCTTCCTCTGATCAATCCTAAACCTCGCTCCGCTTACAAAAGGACACGGATTTGGAAGAATTTTCGATGCGTCTTTTGGTTGCTCAAAGGCCTCTTTTCCCTCGAGATTCGAGGAAAGAGTTTGTATTTCAGTCCATATCCTCGTGAATAATCAAGCAGTGCTCAATTTTAATTGTTCGACTCTTGGCTTGGCCACTCGACCTCCTTTCCTTTCAACTCCAAATACGTATTTATTGAACTTATGCTACAGCTACTCTGAAATTCTAAGTGAAAAAGTCTAAAAAAACGTTTAAAATCGAAAAAAATAATTTTCTAAAAGAATAATGAAAAATGGTTCAAGCCATAGAATGAAAACGGGGTTCTCCAACTAATTGTGGTTTAAATTCTGGTGTAAGACTTTGCTATTTAACTAATTAACGCTGCAGGATACTGAGTTATAATCCGAAATATTAAAAATTCATTACATGTAACAGCGAAGTAGCGAGTTTATATTATCAACGATCCATCATAAACAGATCACCTTTTGATTCTAGGTAGAGCAGCATTTTCCAATCACATGTTCCATTCGTCAACACCGAACATTTTGACAGCACAGCGCATCAATTGCAATGAAATGGTTTGAACAGAAGAAATGAGTGAATCGCTATTCCGAGTGGATAATTATGCATTCTATTTTCACTTGAAGTTACAAAGGAGACTTGGCAATTTTTAAACAACATTATTTAAATGGGTTCATTTTTTAATGGAGATATCGCATTTGGTCCCGGGTTTCCCAGCACTCATCTTACCCAATTCCACGTGTGCAATTCATTTAATATGTTCTTTCCTTTCGAAAAAACACTATTATTTTGCTATTTTTGGAGAACAGGATATTAATCAGTACCCAATAGCTGTACTCGGATTAGTAATTCTTCCCAAAACTCTAATTCATTCGACATGTTGGATTTGTAAGCGCAACACATGGGAACAGCGCTCATTTTGCACTTTAATCTCATACAGGAATTCACATTTGGAGAATTTTCCATTTGAATTCATATCTGCAGAGCGTTTTACGTAAAACTAGAGAACGTGGCACCAGTTCAACATTTCTCGTGAAATACCATCCATTAAACTCTTTCGCCCGAAGTGTGTTTTCTTTGAAAGTCTTTCAAAAAAAAGTTTTCAGACAGCAAGTTTTTTTATAAATGTACAAAAAAGGGGTTTTAACTCCGCCACGAGCTATCCTAATAAAACCAATGATGAATGTATTAATGAACCTACGAAAGTTAAATATTGGTTTATCGACATAATTACTTTATGAAAGCGGATTTTTCCGCCCATCCCACTCCGTCTAAAAGTTAATAATGCCCACCCACGTTCTTAAACTTCTCCTTTTTTATTTTGAAGCGAACTTCCAAGGGAAGGGGAAAACTTTCCGGGAAGGGGAAGCCGATAAAAAAATATCACTTTCACTCAGAGAGGGCTTTCCACTTTTTTTCCGGAACCATTTTTCCTTGGCTGAGTCCAAAGGGTCTCTGCTCGAGGGTCGGTGAATTTTTAATTCACACGAATCGATACGTCTAAGTTTTTCCCCCGCAAGTTTGTTGCCGGCGTTTTCTCCGCATGGGAGATGTATCCTCCCACTTAAGTCTCCGCAGTTACCAGGTCTTCTGGGGACCCTTCCGTAAGAACCGCCGCAAGCTGTATTTATCGACTACATTAGATGCCTTAAGATCGACTTTACACCGCCTCCTCCGCAATGGGCCCTTTGTGTTGGCGACGAGAAACTTCTCGTCTTCAACTCCACGACCTTCTCAAATTACCTCTTGCCCTCCACAGTCTTAGGCCATTATCATCGTGTGCGGGCACTTCGGGCGGACGAGTTTAGGTGTTAATGCTGCCGAAGTCTTGCGGATTTTGCTGTAGTGTCAACATCGCTCATGTACGTAACTGAAGACAAGTTCTGACAACGTCGCCACGTGAATAACCATTAGGTATAAACCACGGTACGGGAAACTCCGACCCATGGTACAATAGAGAAATGGTATGCCTTTCTCTTCCTTACATACAAATGCGTATAGTTTTCTAATTTCTTGATGCATTAGGTGTACTATAAATATTATTCAATATTTCTCCGATCCGGATAAAAATCTGCCGGATAATGTATAATTATCAAATTCGTGCTGTGGTGGAGATTCGTTATCCTTTGAGGGGAGGTTTATTATTATATAGTTGAAACATAGGTAGATAAACTAAGGCAAAATAAATAAACGTGTTCAAGATAATCTAATGGAGCGAATATAGGTCATAAAATAAGATAATTAAGTCACCAAAAGTCGAATTAAAGTATTAAATTCGTAATAATTTTGATGAAACATTGGTACGTATTGAGTTTATATGCGTAGGCTAAGAAAGTGGTGAAAATATTTCACATGTTTTCTTTTTTAGAGCTTTCATCCCGTTTTTAGGTGCATTGAATTCTATTCATAGGTAAATTAGCGAATAATATCTGTATCAGTTACAGTGTAAAGTTATCCTCTTTATGATGCTATTTTGAATGTTTACATAGCTGTTCTTTCGGGAGAAAAATTCGTAATGTCGCATTGCATTTTTCTAGTTGAACATTCAATTGCGCAATAAAGGAGATTATCGCTCTCTCATATTTAATCTCATTGTGATCGAGGCAGCGTCGGCGGTGCATCGACGAATTTCCCAATGCACTCGTGGAACATCAAATGACACTACAAATATCCCTAAATTAAATTCTATATATGTTTACTTGAATACTGTTGCCAATTACGCCAAAGAGAAAATCGGAGAAATTTTACCTCAGCGAAATTAAATTCTCTGAAAGATTACTAAGTATATATAAGTTACCAGTTCATTACCTAGTGTTTTCATCAACCTTTATTATTTCGAATGAAAATATTTTAAAGCAAAATAATTATTCCATATATTTATAATGTATGAATACGTCTCAAATAGAAGAGAATCTTTAATTCAAATTGTGACAACCATGTTAACTGCTTGTCAGGAAACAAAGGCATCTATAGCTGATTCTCATTTCACATGTGGCTACTTGATTCCATTTCTGTATGTTTACCCTATTACCCAAAATTCAGTGCCATATTCTAATAATTAAAACTCTTTGCCTTGACCTTTCGTCCCCATTTCCTCGGCACGCGCATCCCAATTTTCTGCAGTTTTCTCCGAATTGAAACCCGACGGCCGCCAAGCAGTTGTCGTCATCAGCGTAATTATCTTTGGCTTCCCAGCTTCAAATGGTCTCATTCCAGAGCGAAGAATACCTGTACAGCCATTATTCCGTTTAACATTACATCATAATGTTTTGGATTCGCACAGTAATTAAAAATACTGTAGTGAAATCTCCTCTCTTAGTCAGCATGTGGAAATCTCTTAAAGTTGCAGTTATCGTTAGAGAAGATCTGTATTTATTCATGACGATATTTAACTTCAAATCGTTTTATATCTCTCCTCGTGTGAAGAGGAATGAATTTGAAAAACGAAAATTTATAAAAAAATGCACAGTTGTAGGTTCGGCCGATCGGCCGTCCGTACCAACGCCGGTCGCGAGGATCTAATATTCAAACGAATGACTGGAATAGAAATAATTACGGTTGAAGAAAAAACTCATATCATGATGCATAAGTAAAACGTCGATATAAAATAGTAACTTATAATTAGCAGTACTAGTCAATTTTAATTCATTAACGATTGTAATAAAGAAAAAAATCCATGATAAAATATGGCTAAATAAGAACAATTAACAGTTAACCTAGGGCATAAAAATAATAATTGCTTGTAGAATGATTTATCTCAGTTGTCCTGTCAGTGATATTTCCTAACCGCTTATATATATCTTAATTTAATCATTGAATGGATCACCACAAAGGTGGATTTTTAAATATACAATGTTGTAGATCTCTACGGTTAATTGTTCTACGTCTTTAAAATATTTTGGGAGCAGGTCTCATGAAGAAGTCACTTCGTCTTCTCCCATTAATCCACACCGAATTACATCGAGCTTACGACCCCAACGAAAAAGTCTCCAATTCTAGCGCTAATAAAGACTTTTATCTATTTAATTATCCATTTCTCTGTCTTTTCCGCTTTCCCCCGTTGCCTAGTAACGGGATGGGAAGGCCACGTTCTAAGTCAATCGGAAGAAATTCAATTAACGCGATAGCGGAGCCGTTTTTTCCCTCGTTCCCCGGGAGCTCTGATTAAGATGGAGTTATGGGGAGGACGGACATTTTACTCCAAGTAATTGAAGCACATTGGAGACGTGTGAGAACGCGTGCTTGAGAAAAGACCGAAATGGATTGAGCGTTGAAAGGGCGAGTTGGAGGTTGCTTGAGGATTCCTCCACGTTAAAGACATCACTACCTACAGAAATATTACTATAGAATAAAAAGAAGGAGATCTCAATGTGCAAATTGTCGTCTGTAATAATTTTTCATTGCTTCGAAACAATACAATTCTTAGATGCATCCCTGTTGTGATGTCGATTTTTGATAACGGATAAAAATGACTAAAACACAAGAATATTTTAATCGATTAATTTTCAGTATGACAACAACACTGCCGTAAAAAAATTACATTTTGCTCTATTTATTAACTATGTATTTTAAAATTGAAAACTTATTCAAATATCATGAAATCGAACATCGGGTTAAATCTTTCCGAATTAATGACAAGTAGCTGTTATATTAACCAAAGAAACTTAGCCCTATTTCAAGATATTAAATTTCGATAAATACGTTAATAAATTTTTTATATCCTTTCTAATAAACATTTACGTATTGAAAATCAGCACTCAATTCTATGATGAAATAGGACGATTATCATTTAATCGAATATTGCGAACAAAATTTCATTATGTAGTGGTGCAAATGGCATTAAAGTGAAATTCAGTAGTGATAAACTGCAATGGCCGGGATAAGAAGATCCTCGGGTCTGTTTTGGGTTTTAGAAATTCAGAAATGAAAACATTTCCACGAGGTATACCATTCCTTTTTCAAACGAAATGTTTACACGTGTAGCCTTTTACCTAATCGAATAAATTACTGCTGCTTAATTAAGATATCTAATTGAAATGTCTTCGGTCAGTTCAATGTTACTCGAAAATCAAAATTAGTTAACATTGAACTTCAAAGTACTTCAAGAACTTCGAGTAGATGTTCACTAACTGTCGGTGTTTGACTGTAAATGATTAGTCGTATTTTATTCACTTAAATATCGTTTTGAATCCGGGTGAAGTAATTTTTTGTCTACTTTATCCATTTAAAATCACAAAAAATAGTCTCTGAATGAAAAATCTAACTTAAGCTTGAACTCTACAAACTAATCATTCATATTCTATATCGCCGAAGGAATATTTTATTACAGCGTACAAATTATTTTATTCCTCTCCCATTAATTTTTTTCAGGAGTAAAACTTTGAAAATTCCTCTATACACATTGTAATCAATTTCTAAGTCAATCTGATCTTCATGAGCGCAGCATCTGTACCACAACCATTTAATGCAAAATAAATAATGTCTCCTCAGTTGCAGAAGTTCGTCGTAAAATCACATATTTCTAAAAATAAGGGACACCAATGGAAAGCATTGTCGTTTTACAAGTAAGTCATAGGATTCGGTTTATTACTGTAAGGCACACCACAACTAAATGTTGATGCTTAGAAAGAGTATTCACACTACAAATGAGCTCAGATTCAAAGAAAGGATTTGAAGAAAAAGTTAGAAGAAAAGAAAGAGAAGAGAAAAGCCAAGCGAAAAGACAAAATTAGTTTGAGAACACCTGTGGAGAAAATCCTCAATGAGAGAAAAAATGATCTTCGGCCCATTAGCTCTGTTCGAAGAAAAGATCGCCAATTAATGTCACCTTTGGTTTCGGATTTCTCGATTTCCTTCAAACCGTCTTCTATTTGCTCATTGAAGCTCCTTCGATCTATTCGAATATCCACTGATGGACATGAAGAAGTGGGTTTATACCTTTGGTTTTGGACTTGAGCGAATGCAGTGTTATGTAAATGTATATCTACTTTTGAATTCTCTTTTCTGCGAAGGTAGATTAGATCACCATCATCATCATCATCAGCCATTTTCAATCCGACGTTGGATGTAGGCCTCCCCAAGTACTTTACAATTTTCTCTGTCCTGAGCTTCACGTTGCCACGTTACATCTAAGTACTTGATGATGTCTCTGTTCCACCTGTCCATAGGTGGTCTTCTTGGTCTCTTCACATCTCTTGGTATTCAGTTGAGAACGGCAGATGTCCAACGGTTGTCGTTTCTTCTTGCAATATGGCCGGCCCACCTCCATTTCAGTGATCTTACCTTATCTATTATGTCTGTAACTCCAGTCATCATTCTCACCCAAGTGTTTCGTTTCCTGTCTCTTCTTGTGATTCCTAGCATACAGAACTTCATGCTTCTTTGCGTTGTCTGAAGTCTCTGGGTTATTGCAGCATTTAACACCCAAGTTTCACTTCCATAGGTCAAGACAGGTAAAATGCATTGGTGAAAGACCTTCCTCTTCAAAACCATTGGCATTCTTGACTTCAGAATGTGCGAGTTCCTACCAAATGCGCTCCAACCAAGTCTCATTCCGGTGACTGTATCCTTGCACTTACCAGTATTAAAATAGCGTTACACTTGGGCCCTTCAGCCGTGAGACCCTTCTGCTTGAGGACTCTCTGACTGAGCATTCTGATCGCAACTTGAAAACGGGCAGCTTGTAAATGGGCGGCTTGCTATGGAGATATTTCTCTAGAAATTCGTCACACTTGTAATCTGATAGTTTACCGATATTTATCTCATCTTTCCTGCAAGAAACCAACCTTTTTCGTTCCATTCGGAGATTCATATTAGTTCTGCATCTAGAAATTCTATGGTCACTTCCAGTGATAAAGTTATTCAAACTTCACAGTTAGTTACAGTGTAGTGTCTGTTTACGAATATGCAGTCTATTTTATTTCTTTGTTCCATTGGCACCTCTCCACGTCCATTTCCTTGAAGCATTATTCTTAAAGTATGTATTTTTATATGCATTTTGGTGAATTCTGCAAACTCTACTAAGCGGTGACCTCGCTCATTTCTCTGGCCCAGTCCGTATTGTCCTGCGACAGTGTCATCAGCTTCCCGCTGACTAACACGAGCATTAAAATCTCCCATAATGACTTTATAGTAGTGGGCCTCCTTGTCATGTTCAGTGCCGAGAGTTTGGTAGAAGTCTTCAATTTCCTCTTCGCTGCTTGCCGCTGTTGGTGCGTAGACTTGGATGACCTTTACCGAATAACGCTTATTGATCTTCAGTATGAGTTTAAAAATTATATCTGATACACCTTCGATTTTACCCCATTATCCTTCCATCTCTCGTTGATCAAGAATCCAATGCCTCCATTTTTTCCATCCTTGGTGCCCCTGTAAAAGAATAAATGTCCTTCCTTTAGCACAAGTAGCTGTTCCGATATTCTTCTATCTTTACTGAGACCGATGGCAACCCATTTTATCTTGTCTGCTTCATTGAGTAGTTCCAGCAATTGTTCTTCACTCTTCAAGCTGCGGGACTTGTAGGTTGCGAATTGCAGGACAGTCATTTTTTTCTTCCTAATGGACCTCTTTAATGATACCACCATCCGGAAATCCAAATGGGTGGTGCTTTTACGTCCGGATAAGTATCTATTAAAGAAGCTTATCATGAAAATTTCACTAGTATTTGGGGGGGTTAGGACAATAATTCATCAGGATGTCCTACTGCCGGTTGGTGAATGCCACTTTCAATATTTGACCGGAGATATTGTTGAAGCCTTCTTAGCATGCTTAAACCTGTGCTGTGAATGAAGATGAACTGTGGCAATGATAAGGAGGGGGTGGATTAGATAGGTTTCATTAAATAAATGTGTTTCTAATCTTCGTACTTTGCCAAAGTACTGTGGTTTGGTAACTAATTCCTGTTAACGATGACGAAATTAATAATTGCTAGTAATTATCTTTGTTACACGCTTATTGGTGGAACTAATTAAGTATCATAATAAGATGTAAATCAAAACCATAATATTGTAATGTTATAAAATCAATATTTTATCCACATGTTTCATTTCTATAGTGTATGTATGCTTGAACCAAACCAAAGTTTGGTGAAAGTATTAAACTCTACTCGGAAATATTCTGATTAATTCTTTTCACGATAAACATAAACGTTTTTAGAAGTGTTCAAGATTGGAATTTTGTAAACCATAATAACATATTGCATAATTCCATATTTCGTTGATATCTTTCTCTAAATTTATGCCGAGGAAGTAATGTGGCATTCGATGACATGTCCCCAAAGGTAAGATGGGATTGCGTAAAAAAATCTTAATGAAATTATACAATCTGAACGACTGCTTTCACTTTATAGAAACTGCTTCCAATGTTTAGGCACTCGAATCACGATCTCTGGAACAAAGTATTCCGTTCGACTTCTGCTCCAAGAGAAATTGAGGCCATGAAAAATGGCGGACAGAAAGGTGTCCTTTGGCTTCATGACCTCTGGAAGTTCTTATTAATTTCGGAATGCGGCACACGTTTCCTCGCGATCGAAATGCCGAAGTGTAATCGGAAGGATTTCTTTTTTTATCGAATTGAGATGAGAAGGCTTTCAAAGGAGACTTTTCATAATCTCCCGACCTTAATCGCACCAAATCCTTTTTCAAACGATTTTCGCTCTCAGAGATTCATTTATTCTCGCAGCCTTTTGTCTCGAGAGAGATTTTGTCAGTTATGAGAGCGACTCTCATGTGAAAAATTACAACTTTTGGAGGAAATGAACTCTGTACCTATTCTCATATTCATATGCAAGGTTGAATATTTCCTAGATTATGATTAATGGATTAATCACAGTGTAGATGAAATTAAGATTTTTCTTAAGAATACAATAATATTTTATAATATAATACTAAATTTCTTACGAAGGTTGTAAATTATTCTTAAGAACAATGAGCATTATTAGGCATTATAATTGAAATTGTTTCATTAATCCCGAATTGAACGTTTTAGCTGTCCATATGTTGTAATAAGGGATCTGTTATAGCGGAACAGTGTCTGTTGATCAATCTATGATGCCAATTCTATTTTCTATAGACTAATTCAATTGTGCACACAATACTTAGAATAAAAATAACATAACATTATTTACTATTACAGAACATGTATCATTTAGCTATAATAATCAATTATCATTTGATACACATTTATCTCCTAGGTACAACGCAATAATAACAATACAGTACAATACAATTTCTTTATCATTTTGAGTAAAACAACAGTGTGGCTTCAGTAGTCTCAATAATTAATTTCTTGGGAGATAAATACTGAGCTACTACATTGCTTTGTATTCATAAAGTGAATTACGGTCATGCTAAGTCCTAAATTAGACTTGTCACCTGGTGCCAGAATTTAAAATAAAATGAATATAATCCCTCAAATAGGTTAATATCGATTACAGTTTACATTATACATTTACATAATAACACCTTTATATTGTATTTAATATCCATTTCAGTAATTTATTTTTAAGAGTACTCGTATTTTCTATGTTTCTTAAGACCCTTGGAATTATATTCAATATAGTAGATACTCTTATGCACCTATGATTGTTTCCTGTTTCAGCGAAAATTTATGTATTTGATATACATTGGGATTTGTTGTATTTATCGTCGTAGTATCTATGGCAGTTCTGGTTTTCTTTCAATTAAAAATGTTTTCTAAAATAAGCACATAAATATGTTATTTTTCTACAGTTAATATACGCGAAGTATTGAATAGCACCTCAATATTAGAACAGTCACAATTCTGGTTCCTGCATCATTTTTATAATCCTATCCTGACTATGTCTTAATGTTGGCATGTATGTACCTCCAGTGTTACCATATCTTAGTAGATTGTCAACTAACCCATAGTAAAGTAATTTTAGTATAGGAAATGTTACATAATTTTTAATATAATGAAACTTATACTTCACCTTTTGGAGTTTTCCATTAATTTTTTAATGTGCATCTTAAAGTTAAAATTACTATTTATCTCAATACTAAGGTAATTGTAATTAGAGATTTGTTCTAATGTAGGACAATCACAGTTCCTAACCATTTTATGGAAGCGATCAGGTGTGTGTACTGTGATCAGCACATCCTTCTCTAAGGACGTTTTCGTTACCTTATGCATTACTTTGGATTTTTCACTATTTATCATAATCATATTATATTAGACCCATCTTAACACTCTCTCAAAGTATTTGTTAAAAATGCAATTTCGTTCAGTAACATCTATATGGGAAATCATTAGCAAAGCATTATCATCATAAATTATCATTATTATCTGCATAAAGTAAATTCTGTTAGCTATAGCAATAATATTGAACTCGTTGCTGTCAATTGAGATGTCTGAGTGAGTAATTAATTAAACAGTATTATCACATGAAAAATTAATACATTCACGCCACGAAATATTGACTTACATGATATAAATGGAAACATTAAACAGAGGAAATGTATAGAATTGAAGGTTTAAAAATATTTTTATATTAAAAAAAATAATATTTTGACCTTTGATTTCATTCAAAGAAAAAGTAGGAATCCTCCGATTTCAAATTTAAATATCGTGCATATTTACAAAAAATTACAATTAAGAGATTACGCGATGCATTTAATGAACTAAAGAATTACGGAGTTTCTGAGGCTACAGACATTGAGATATTAGCGTAACATATTTTCATTTTGAAATGGTACCTCGGAGTTATTCTCATTGGAAATTGAAGTTGGTCACTTTGTTCGGAGTTGAAAATAAGAATTTTTACCGATTATTTCTTTTATATGATAATGTAATAAGTACAGTGAAGTATTACCTAAAATAACAACAAAAACCGAAATAGAGAGAGAATAATACTTTCTCTACAGTATTTAATTGAAACGACTGGTTATAACGGATGCTTACCATCACCAGGTGAAAATAACAACTACAGAAGCGTGCAGTGATAAGCCAGGAGTGTGGGAGAAATAAGCGATGTTGCCAAGATCGTAAGGGGGAGAATGATTAAAAGGCTTTGCTTTAAATTTCAGGGAATTGGAAAATTATTAACAGTAACTCAAAGAAAGCGATAATCGTCACTTCGTTTCGGCTAAAATCTCTACCATCTTAGTCCAGGGTTTCTCTGGAGAAATATTAGCCAAACTACGGACTTGAAGATATAATCAATTATTAATGACAACGAGAATCTCGGAATGGAGTATCTTCGAAATCGATTTCGGACCACTGAATCCGATGACGAACTGAAAAACGCTGATGCTTGATGCACATGAAACTTGATTTAAAAATTCAGATTCAATTATTTCCCATAGAGTTCAACCGATAACATTTTCAGAAGGATTTCGTGTGGAGATCCAGGACAGGTAGGATACTTGCAGATATCTCGCGGAAATATGTTTAGTATAATCTCTAATACTACATTCCCCTTGCCTTTTATTTAATTAAACATGGAAAATTACTGTCGCTACCCATTTTCAATAATATTCCATTGCAGTTTGAAATTCGTATTTGATAAAAGTTTGTAATGATAACTCGAATGTTGATTTCTGTTCATTACAAGAAAAGAGGCTAACAGATTTCGAAAGAGATAAAAACAAGAAAAGTTGAGCTTGTACTCCTCATAATAACGTCCAAATCTTCCACCAGATGTCTCTCTTAATGAGTCGTATCTCCCAAAGTATTTTGACCTTGCTCTGCATGTTCTCGCACAATAAAGATAATTCAGTGACTATTATGTAATATTCCTAACAAACACTATCCTCTTCTTTATAGTGCTCTATTATGAGCAAAAATGTTCACCTCTTCACTTGACTTGTTTCTGAATATTGTCTACAGCTATTGATAATCCTAATTAATCGCAGTTTTTGGCTTCGAAATTCTGAAGTCGAACATAAAATGTTCAACCTTATAAAAAGAAGAGTCCAAGCGAGGCAATTACCTTTAAAGGGAACGCCGTTTGATTTTGGAAAAGACGAGCTTTTCCAAAACTCCCCAAATCCACTTTATCCCCTTTCCAATCTAATCAATCGATTTCTAATCAACCATTTAAATCACTTTCAATTTCGCTGGGATTCATAAGTCATTCGTTTCGAAATAAGCCTTCGGAAAAGAAATACCCCGTATCCATCTGGATTAAATCTCGAAATTCATCTTAATATTTGATCGTCTCTTTTATCATATTATTAATTCAGAGAGACATTGAGAACCGTAGGAAAGCTGTATATTTTTTCATCGGATTTAAAGGTGACCGATTGAATAGAGCGGTCTCTTTAATTCCTTTTCTGCACATTCAAGCGCAATTTCTTTTTGCAGAAATGTCTTGTGGATTTCCAAATCATCGGACGAAAATCGAACTGAATAGCGTTCATATTTTCAGCCTTCACTCGGTGGAAGTCATTGTAATAATAATAAGAATAATAGATCTAATAATTTAATTAATACAAAACCACAAAATACATATACTCACGAACATGGTTTCGATGCATCATCATCAGGCAAAGAATCTTGACAAGGTAAATATAGTCACCGTTCTGGAGGTGCAAGAGGGAGTGCAGCATTGTAGGTTTGGATAGCGAAGGTTAGTTGGGTTAGCCTCAACGTTAGTGAGGGAGGGAAGTGGGGGAAGAGGGAATGGGTGAGGGAAAAGCACGGAGAATAGGAACTCCCATTTCATTAAAAACATTAGACTGGTTGTTGTATCTTTATTTGAAAATTTCAAGACGTTCTAAAGCGTCATGGTGTCTTCTTTTTGATGCAGAATGACAGGGATGAATTTAAAAATCACTATGATGTCCATTTCTAATTTAATTATAAGTTGGATATCTCTGGCCGGTGAAAACAATTGATATGCGATGTTCCTTCATCCGGTCTACAAATTAATCATTAGAACTGAAACCTACATTTATAGTTTTATTGGAGCATGTAATTCGCTCATTTCTCGATTTCCATGTTAGCAATAGAGGAAAATACATATTGATTTCCTTAGGAAAGATGCCAAGAAATATTGACTCTAATAGGAGTTGTTTTTACTTCACTAAAGATGGAAGACATGATTAGTGATGTAATGATGGCTAATTAGAAATTCTGGATTTTATGGGATCACTTCTCGGTTAAGGGTTATGCATTATAAAGTCTTTGTTATCAAAAACTATATTTCCCGTATCGCGAAGTTATACAAGTCTATTTATAGTGCTAGCTATTATTTATTTGTGAAATGAGGGATTCTCAAGTTATTATCATAATATACTGGACGATGAGGTTTTCTCATTTTACTGAAATGAAATGCATATGTTATGAAAATGCTCTATAAATAAAAAAAAAGTATTTTGTAAGTGGAGTGCACTGGGAAAGGCAGAAATTTATAATTGGGCTGTAGAAAATGTACAGCTAATACCTGAGGAATAGTACAGCTAATTTCCTTGCGATTCAGTCGTTAGTAGGCAAACCGTTTCGCTTTCTTTCTGAGATGTTCATTTCCCTTTTAAGCGCAAAACCCATCGTCTCTGCTTTAATTAATGCTTGTCCCTCAATGTTCAGAGTTTCACTTCAAAGACTTCCTCAGGAACTCTCGCTCTATTCGACCACGTGCATTTTCATTCTCTTTGAGCCCTCGATTCGAGATTTCCCACTGCGTTTCACGCAGCATTTCTTTTCCTGTATCTAAGAGCGTGAATTTGCTGGAAGAATATATTTATCCGTCGAAATAGATGGTTTTTAATTATCCTTCAAGGAATATCGCAAAGTCCTGGATGTTTCAAATTCAGTATTTTAGAAATTCTTATTCTGATTTGCTGCCGTGTTTCTGATTATGCTCTTAGCTTTTCATGAGCATTCCACGTATTATGTGTGTGCAATATATTATGATTATTGACGTATAGAGACACATGTATGAATATTTCATTGCGACCTTAATTTGCCTTACCTCTCTCATATTTGAAATGAGTTTTCCAAATAAATTATGCAATGACACCGGAAAGGTTCGCCTTTATCTTACTTCGTTCGCCTTCGGATCCAACAAAAGGTACAATCGCTACAAGACATGAATCTTACGATACAGTAAAAGTGTCAAATAATTACCACGCATAAAAATCAAGTCCATTACATCCATATTTCAGCGAATCTTGAAATATAACTGCATGGCGTGACGATTCCTAGTTCATCAAATATTAATTCAAAAAGGAGTCATTTGGCTACTAAACAAAGGAAATGAAGAAATATGGACCTTGCAGAATTACTCAGTAAGGGTGCCTCGTGATTATATATCATACATTTGTAATTTGTTGACTTCTACTCTATTTTTGTTTGGTATTTGAAAAATATATATTTCGTAGGAGTATTTCATATTTACGCTCCCATTTCTAATTAGGTGATTTTTCGGAAGTTAAGAGAGGCTAAAGAGTCATTCATTATGACTCAGTACTCAATCGCGATATAAAATTTCATCCATAAGACGAGGCCGAAACTCAGCAATAAATCTCCAGAACTTAATAATTACCAAATCAACTCATCGCAGCGCCTTTCAGAAAAAGTCTCGGCAAACTGCCTTCGTTAACGAATTTGGGGGAAAATGAAGTTGCTAAACATTCGTCTGGTTCGAGTGTCTTCGAGTCGAGAAGTTACGAAGACTACGAGAGAGGCATTCGCACTCAGTTTTTATTTCTCGCCCAAATTCCCTTCGCTCGGAGATTCGACTCTCAAAACTAGCAAATATTTCCGCTATCGGATTATTTCCCGAAATGTGAACTTTCGAGACTTCCCTTTCGTCACCTCTTGGGATTTTTTCTCTACCAAATCCACATATTAATGAGGACACCTATTCTTAATTCCTTGAAATAATAATATTTATAAGAAATGCTTACTTTCTTGAGCTTTCATTCTTAATGATATGATATTTTCTTGGAATAAAATCGCTTCATTATCATTTGGTTTTAATAATTATTGACACTATTTTTACTCAAAAGTGTATCGTATCGCCATCAATTGAACGTAAAATAATTACTTACAGTATATTTCAACGGTCTGATGTCTGTTTTAATTTTGAATTAAGCAAAAGCTTAATTTTTCAACTGAAGAATGAACAGTGGTTGGCGGTCTAATCATAAGGTCGGGCAATTGAGTCTCAGCTTTTCTTATTTCTCGTGCAATAGAGTCTTATTTCTCACTTGCTGGGAAGGGGAGTGCGTGATTTCATCCGTCGTAATAAATATTATAATTTACGGAATTGGTGACATCAATATTGTTCGTAAGTTAAATCTATCAGAACACTAATTACAGGACGAGCTAAGGTTTCATTACTCGAGTTTCCTTGTTGATATCCACACACACATTCATTAAGTTTCTTCAAAATAAATATTGCTGGAAAAATAATTCGAATTCATTACTATTGATCTTCGTTGGCATTGCTCTTAAATAAATAAAGTGAAAATAATATATCGGGACAAATATATTTTGCGAGGATGGAAAAGACTTTTAGAAATAATCTTTTTTTATTTTATTTACATTACTTTTCGAAATAAAAATTATTTGTTATACAAAAACTGAGGGAAGGCGTTGGTACTTTTTAGTAGAATAAATATATTCCTCGAGAAGAGTTAAAAATTCCTCAATGATGCTGTTTCTGAAAGACTTTGCTCTAAATTGGCAATACCAAAGAGAAATAGATTTTAATGAAAATATTAGAGTAAAAACTATTGGAGCTTACTTGGAAATAGATCGTTCGTTCTGAGTGAGACAAGATTATATATTTTTACGGAGTAAACGCAATGTCCTGATAAGGGGAGCATTTCAATTCGAAGTTTAGCGGAATTTCCACTCGTGGATCCAAATGAAAAGAAAATATGCTCGAGCTAACTTTTCAACTCCTCCTTGACAGTTGCCGATCAAATTGCATCGGTGAACAACAAGTGTTTACAAAAGTGGAGCTCCCTAAATTAACTGCATCAGATAGTGCTACCTCTCGTTCGCCTACGAAACAACTTCCAAACCTGTTTATAACATTTCAATATTTCATCTAAGAAGATCTCAGGACTCGATTCCGAGGTCCACACCAGTCCAGTAATCGGTAATCCGTCCGCTGTCGGCACGAAACATATCTTTCAATGTCAATAAATAACATAAATATGTTCCTGTTTTATGACTTTTGGCTTTAATTGGATTATAAGGACTCTGAAAATCTTTTAGTAAAAATGGATTACAATATAACTATTGAAACGTTTTTGAGTTGCATCGTATTCATATAATCAACAGATGATGAACCTGTATCTTTTTTGTAACATTGGTGAACTTGCGGATTAACGGAGCTTTATTTTGCATGTCAGCGCAGCGATTCTTCGTTTGAACAGTATCAAAAACGAACGCGAGAAAAACGCTACCTTTTCGTATTTTGACACCGCAGCCGTCGACACTTCCTTATAATCCAACAGACTTAGTCGATCTCATTCTGCCGAAGAAGAATCCCTTTTCCCGAACACCAGCCCGGGGCTCCCTTTTTCTATCGCCCACACCATCTTAGATATTCAATTTCCGCGAAAGCCTTCGGGGATTTAACGTATCTCAGACAAAGAGCTGCAGTTTCTTTCATTAGACACGCGATCTCCTTCCGAGAAAAGACGAGAACACGTATCGGGGAAAATGCATAATTTTCCTTCCGGGGATTTGTCTTCAGTTTACCTCCGATTCGATTTCTTCGTCGAAATAGTTTCAGCAAGATCGATCTTCCTGCCATCTATATATCCCAAAGCAAGAAACAAAAGAGCGAAGGGATGCGTGTGTTGGGCGAATATTCAACGAGGTCACTCGCTCCGCGCAGTTTTTGATTGATGACTGCGAAGCGCATTGATCGACAGTCTTTTTTCTATTAGCGGATGAGCACTCGTGCAATTATTTCCTTCAATCCCTCTGCTCCATTAGCTCCAAAATGCGCCTTGAATCATTGCCTCTTCGAAATTTGAGCTTATTTATGATGGCTTTCTCCTTGGAACACACGTAAAGTTGAAATTTTGTAGCAGTCGCTGCTCTTTTAGACAAATGCTTCTAAATAACAGACACTTATTCACTTTATAGCGAAGTATTTTACATTTTGAAAGAGGTAATTGTTTTTATTTTCATGACATTCGTAAATCATAAGTAAAGAAAGGAAACATAAATAATTTCAGCAGCAGTAGCAAGTCAACTTAAACTTGATACTTTCTTTAAGTATTTTAATGTTTGAGGAATTGCAGCCCTTGATTATACTTGCATAAGAATTCATTAACGTGGTAAATAATCTTGGCTCGTAGATTTTGTGGGAATACGTTATATAAAAAGGTTGATCTTTGAGCATATTATTAATTTATCGAAGTAATTTAGCAAATGCGTATACGTGTCTGAAATAAAATGAATTCTCCATCAAGACCTGAAAACAAAGACATGAAGTTTATCTTGGTTAATTCGTTCTCTTTTTAACCTGTTTTTTGCCTCCGCTTATTATGTATGAACTACTTACTTCTCATTCACTCAAAATTTTGGAGGGAAGGTAGCCGTAACTATTCTTATTAATTTTATCTGCGTGCATAAAGTATTACAACGATGATAATTTTTTATAATGACAACCAGCATTTTCTGAATTCAGTAAATCGGCATAAGAAATACTGCGAATAAGTAAAGAGGAGCAGATGAAGTATTGGACTTGCAATTGAAGATATAAATTAACTGCTTCCATAGGACCTGGTAAAAAAGAGTATGGTATTCTATAAAGCGTTATGTTTTGGCTATGAAACGTAAAATAAATGAAGTTATTAAAAACGAGTTTTAAGGCTTTATTTTGTGGACATATTACATGACACAAACATAAAACTATCAAAATTCCATGAAATGTAAATTCGACGGTTTTCGCATGCAATAGCAACATGGTTTTATTTCTTTGTGCCCTTAAGTTTCTTTTTCTTGTTACAATGTACGTCCTTCAACAGAAAGAGAGCATTTCAGTATTTTATAAATATGATTCCATTGGAAATTCTTACCGCATTTTAAAAAGGTGTTTGTGGAACAAATTCATTCACATATCGTTAAAGCTCACAGAAGGATATTACGACGTAGGAGTATCACTATTTCCAACATCAATGGAATCGTATTTCCCGTCTTGACTCCGCTCTCCGTCAAACGATACTTTTTGATTACATGTGACTGATCGAGTACCTTTTGTAACTTGATCTCTTCTGAAATCCATCGCTCGATTTGCAAACCGAATGCAAAGAGGGACTTTTTTAAGGGAATTGAGAGGCGCTGTAACAATTTCCATCTCAAATATGGAAAACGTGCGTTTAGCAGTTTACTGATTACCGATTTTTATAACAAAATATTTTAACGCATTTTTAAACACGAAGTAATTTATGTAAGTAATTCAGAAGATAAATTTCAACAATGTTAACCGTTCAATTTCAACTCTATGCTATTTTCGGTACATAATAATTCCAGGATACTTATTCTTTAGTTCCTTCGATGCGTTCTCTATAAATTCTCTACTTTTTCGGCACTGAAACCCTCTCATCTCAATATCTGTTCCCTTCCATCGATTCGATACTTCAATCTAAGCTCTTTCCACCTTCTAAAATTACTCTAAAATCATCTCTGCAATAGTTTTTTCCGTTGTCTTTTTCACCTACGATATTAAGATTCTTGACTCATAGATTTGCTCTACATAACTTTCATTTCCTTAGCATTGTTTTAAAAATTCAGGAAATTGGATTAGTAATGTTTTATTTAAAAAATTACGTTTTTATGTACATATGTACATGAACCTTGTTAGTTAATAATCCTCTACGTTTTCCATAAGAATATTTAGATCCTCCGCTGTCTCTTTTATGTCGGATGCGTCACTTGTCATTTGTGAATATCAAGTTCTCGTGATAAACTTAAATAATTTTATGAATAGAGTACGTGTGTGTTTGTGTAAGCCCACTTAAAATTCGAAAACAACAGGTTGCACTATTTCCAAAGATAAGATAATACTTTACCTGCTCAGATAATAATGGGCTGCTCTCTATTCGTCCCTGGCTCGACTCCAGACTAGGCAAAGGGTCCCCTGCAGTAAATGCGAAGTTCTTTTCTTTTTTCGTCTGCAGGATTTATTTCTTTTGGAAAATTATATCAAAAAGCATTACGATTATTAATTCCTGAGTTATAAAGATTGGTACCAGGAAAAAGGAAACTGGAAAAGTAAACTTCTTTTGATTATGGATGCCACACGCCGAAAAGTGGCTCGTAGGGTTTTAATGTAGATGTGTATGTCTTTAAAAATGTGATATTTGCGATGAAACAAACGAATATTTTGTAACATTTTGTGATTAAAAAAACCTGTACTCTTTATAATCCACGTAATTCTTGAAGCCCTGCTATACGTTTTGCCATAAGAATAGATTGATACTCCCATATAAAAATAGAAGAAAGATTTGAATCAGTTACGATTAGCAAATAACAACGGACTTGTTTATAGCCTCAAAATTTCGGCAAAACTGCAGTTTATACGCCGACCCTTTTTTTCTAAATTCGCCGCTAGATGGCAGCACCTCTATCACCTGTAATTTTCAAGTGTACATTTTCAAAGGATTGGGATGTCGACATTCCTACTACTGGAGGTTCTTGGGGGTCTCCTTCAACCCCTTCGGCATCTCGGCCTCATCCCTGAGGGGTTCGTTTAAACAGGAATGTCACCCTCACGAGTAGTAGCGGGTGCGCGAGTTCCGTAGAAATGCAAATGTTAGGTTTGTTGCTGGTGCTGCTGCCATCAAGGGGCGAATTCCGAAAACAAAGGGTGGGCACGTAAACTGCAGTTTAACCAAAATCTCTTCGATTCTATCAAAATACTGGCAATTTCTGATCGAAATTGTTATTCCATGACTAAAACAAGTAAATTTATTTAATTTCCCTTCTTTTGATGGTATTCCCGACTTTTAACAACGATTCTTTCTAATTTAATTTTGCAAAAGAAATAAGCCCTGCAACCGATAAAAGTGGAGTTTACGTCTATTCCTTATGGAACCGTATTAAGGACACCTGGGTTCGAACCCGGGCTTTCTTAGTAATGGGAATAGTTTTCCTAGGGGTTTCCAACTCGTAGAGACGCAATGCAGTTTGTTTCAAATCTCTAAGTCAAACCGTTTCTGAAATAAATATGGGGACGGACTCTTCGCAAATTAAGGATTGGCGACGTTGCAATGCACATTTTGTGACGTAGTAGTTGATTGGATATTATGGAGTGGCGATTGGTCAATTATATTCTCAAGCGAATAGGAGATCGATTAGTGCACTCTCTATCGACAAAGTACGGATTCAAATTAGTTTCTTTTTGCTAATTGCATCTTTGCAATTTAAAATATCAAGGTTATATTCCAGACTGGTTTATGACACGCGGCAGGAATTTTAAATTTAAATAGAAGTGTTTCTCTTGCGATGTTAGACAATATTCTAAAATACATTTCAACTTTGTAATCAAACCAAGTGGAGTAGACGCTTATTATTACGTATTTCGAATTCTTCTCTTGAAAAACATCGCCGAGTATGACCACGAATCCAAAGTAATCAATTTGGTAGAGCTATGTACAGATTCTGAATTCCACGAACGCTGAGAACATGTGTACACCTCGAATTTTCGTCTAACGAATGAAATGTGTTTGAAAAATGTTTTATCTTTCGTCGCTTGTTGACTGCAAACGGAACAGCTTCGCTCGTAGAAGCTGAAATTGTTTTTTCCGACGCTTATAAAAAGATGTCGCCCGTGAGTTTTCCCGGGAAAAGCCTCGTGGAAATACCCGTCGATAACTCGAATTCAATCCCAACTAATTTGAGAGGACACATCCGAGTGTACAAACAACGCCTAACTCCTCACGGATTTCCTTTTTATCGTTTATTATGCATTTCCCCGCGAATTGCTAAGAAAATGAGATCGATAAAGTTCGAGACGAGGACGCATTTCGATATGAAATTTTTTCTTTGTTGTGATATTCAAACCCTCTTCTATGCATTGAATGTTCGATGATTTTGAATTTATTTCTTCCGCTTTTCCGCCCAGAGGCGAGTCATAATAACGAAATAGTTGCAGTCTTATATGTTCCTGTAAAAAAGTAATTATCGCTTTATGAATAGGGGTATAAATTATCAATCTGCAATATACACCAGAATATTTCAAAGGATTCAGAAGAAATAAAATTTAAAAAATAAATATCTTGCAAAGAGCTCCTAAAAGACTTTATAAGGGTAAATATTTTATTTAGTAGATTTGTCGTAATCGTAATTAGTGTCTCTATCCTAACTTCTAACGATTCTTCGTGAAACATTGCACAAAAATTTGTCCAAATTCTATAAAAATGGAATCTTTTTCTTCTTGTAAGAATTGCATGAAATGACGGCAATCGCTAAACTCGAGATGAGCGGCTAAGTCGCAGTGGGCGGACTGCCGTTATTATTCCATTTTGACCTCGCGGAACGTAATCACGACGTTGGAGCGTGTTTTCCGTTCCTCCGCGGGACCGCGATTGAAAGTCCGAATTATTCAACCTCTTCATTTTAATCATAACCGGCAGCCGCCTTAACAAGATGGTGAATTTTTCACGAGTGCGATCCCCCCGCGAGAGCATCCCATTCAACGGGATTTCGTCCCAATTCCTCGCCCTTACGAGTCAATAACTATCGCTCGAGGCGTTGCTATTTATGTCGGGATCGCGAGTGCTTTGACGGAAGAGTGACAGATAAAACGGAAGAGTAGCGTGGAAAGCCTTAAGAATAAAATACTTTGTTTCTCTATGATGGCCTCTATGTGTAGTTGTTCCTAAAACGATACTGTCAATATATTCTCTGAAGTTAAATTTCCTAATTGAGAAAAACGTTATTTCGAGCGACATTCTTTTTCGATTATCATTTACGTCACGCCTGCTTCACCATCCACAGCATACGGAGTGCCTCAACTCTAAACAGGCATACTTTGTAATCATAATAATAATATCTTGATGCAAAAAGATTTTCATTTTGAAATCGGTGTCCCGTATTCACCCATGGTTGGGCAGAATGAGGGCCGTAATGAAATATTTGCAAAGGATCGACAGCCCGTAAGGGAAATTTCTAAATAAATTTCGATCTAAGAAATAAGTTCCATTCCTTAGATGAAAACTGCCGTCGAGAACCTTAGTCGTCCATTTTATAAAATTATTTTGTTTGAATAAAACACTCAAATCGAATATCCAATTTCTTTTTCACATATTTGCGCGGATAGTTTTAGTTATATACTTGGTATTGATTAAACGGTTGATATTTAAGCGTCAAAAATCTCTTGAAAAGTAAACACGCGATAGTACGAAATAGTAGTACAATTAAATTGGTTTTCAACTCAAAGGGTCATCAATGGCCTACGTTTTTGACGAAATTTTCAACGTTACCCTATAATTAAAAAGGTTGGACTACCTTAGAATATGTCGTGATATTATCTACAAAAGATAAACACTTTTTTCACATGTTTATATCAAACACTACCATTTTATTCGTAGTAAATGTCCTTTGGTGTTTTTTCTTTTGTGAGTATGCAATTGAGATGGACAATTTAAGTATTATTTTTCCTTAGGTAAAGAGAAGTTCATTATAAATTCATTTCCTTTACATGTTGGATTATTACGTATATTGTATAGATTATTTTTTGCCTTGATATGTCAATTGAACATTAATGCACATAACCAAACATATCATAGACGATAATTTAAAAATATATATATATATAAGTTCGCATTTCAATAATAATGACTATAGTGTAAGTTACAGCAGCCGAAACTAGAACACTCTCACTTGTATATCCATGGCCTATTGCCAATAATCATGTTGAGTTTAATTCCCTTAAAACTTTTGGAAATCGAACCGGGTACTGCCTCTGCGCATTTTTAACTCTTTGACGTTCTTGAAAGAATCTAGGATCGGCGTGGATGTACTTTGCTTTTCAAAGGGCAGAGCAGCGGCGTCGAGAGTTAAATAATGGGAAAATGACACTGGAAAACTACTGCACCGAGGGCAATTTCATGAATCATTTGTTCTGTCGGAGGACACGCTTTGAGCGCACATGAATGGCTGAACACGGCGTCCTTCTCTCCCCAGTTCTCCTTCACCCCATTTCACAAGATCACCCTCCGACCCCTGCAGCCATCTCCTCTAAATAAACAATAAACTTGCTAATTGTTCACCGTCTACGACGAAATGCCTTTGTTAGGTAGGGTCACCATATATCGATGATATTTTTCATTCTTATAGGATGGATGTTCACCTATATTTTTTGTCCTGTTGCACTTCATCGTTGTGATAATATCAAGGAAGCTTGCACTTGAAATAGCATCAATTTTTATTGAAAGCCGTAATAGAGGAAAATTTTTCTCGACTGTTGTTAAAAATATTGTTATGAAATATTCCTCAAGTAAGAAGATGAGAGTCTGTTCAGAGAATCCAAAAGGAATGTAAGATCACCAAGGACCATCTTTAAGTTTCAAAATCCGGTGGGATTAGGTTCTACTGAGATGCCCTAATTATTCCGTGGCGATGGCTGTTGAAATAAGAGTGTTTTTCAGAATGATCGGTTTTCATCTTCCGTGTGCCTGCTCAATGGCCGAAGGAGTTTTTTAATCTCTACCCTAATCGAACGTTAAATAATTTATTATTAAATACTATCATACGTGCGTTAACATCCTCTCACTGCCAACTGCCAATTGCCATTGAAACGTAGGTCTCCCTCGTAGGAAGTCCCACTCTTGTGGTGTAAGAGTTGATTCCAACCCAAGATCCTTTCACTGAAACAACCTATTATAAGCTTACTCGCCGTTTCATTTTCTTTGGGAATAACCGTATTTCACATTTTACACCTTATTTACTGCAAGAGATCTAAAATTTACCTATCCGATATCTGTGTGCAGTAAACGCCTTTGCTTAGCGGTTCTCTCGCGTCAATCTACTTTTAATATTTTCTTTTCTTTCGTTATTTTTTTAACCTTTCTCTTTATACCCTTCTCCTATTCCTTAATTAAAACTCAGTGTTTTATTTTTAATGTATTCATTTCATATTTTGATTCTAAGTTGGTAGCTGAATAATAATAATTCGGTTTCTGTACCGTTTATGTCTTGCTTCCCAATATTCGGAATTTTTCTCAAAACCCGAGATCTAAAGATGAAGCCTTTTTCTTCCACATTAACTTAAATTATTTTTCTCGCTTTAAGATTAATAAATTCGTCCGTTTGTGTAACTTGGCGGTATATTTCTCCATGTCAATGAGGATTTGGATTCTGCGCACACGGCAGTAATTACTTCTCTCCTACGTCGCCTTCAAAGAAACCTATGCTTCACACTTAACCCCTTCTCTTACACCCTTCTAATCTCCCTTTCTCTTCTGAGCTTGCTTTCAATTTTCCCCTTCTCGTGTCTTCTTAGCCAAACTTCCAAGTCCCAGCGTACGCAAGCCGAATCTCAACCTGAGCAAACATTAATTGCTAGGATACTATGAAACATCGTAAGACATCGTATTACATGGGTGGATTAGTTTAAAGTATTCCATCGAGCCTCCGCGGCTTCTTTTCGTTGAGCCTCCTTTGGGCATCCACATGTAATATTTAATAGAAAAGATTCAGAATCTGAACTAACAGGGCATTTACGATGCCTCTTGGCGAATATTTATAAAGGATATATTAAACGGATTAGATTTTCAACTGCTGTTTGGGAAAATAAACACAGTAAAGAATAGTTTAAAATCTTACTGAACGAACTTAGATGAAATCGGATTTTTAAAAGAAGGAGAATAATTTAGCTTGAAGCGAAAGTTGAGGAAAAGTCTTTAATCACGGCGATTTATGGATGTATCTTGATTTTATTTAAAAAATAATAGGGAGCAGAAATATTGCATTTATTTCAAAATATCTTTTGTAGAATTTCTCCGATGGAGATTAAATATCGTAGATTTTTTCAATCGAGCGCTTCGGTGAAATCATCTAGAATGCTCAAAGGAAGATACAAAATATGTTGTAAACGTTAAGATTTCGTTCGCTCTTCTTATTGAGATATTCTTTCCGCCAAACAATAACTACTTAACGGATGGATAAGAGTTCGAAAAAAACGTTGTAATGTAAAGATTATTAATCCGAAATAATTGAATCTCGACTATTAACACCTATTTGTGAATACATTCCTATTTTAGGTTTGAATTTCTCATGTAATTTCGGAATAACTTTTTATCGTCTCAGCTCAACAAGAATTGACCATCTCTTCAACTCTCCTTTATTGTTTACCAGAGGCCAACAGGTGTACACATCATAAAGATCACTCATCTAATGGACATCTACTGGAGTCTTCATGGCGAATTCCGGGATCTCTTCCAGAAGGCCTCACTTAACTTCGCCCCAAACCTATTTGCAAAGATGCTCATCTACTCAATGCCGAATATAATTTTTAATTGTGCAAAAAGAATTCTATCGATATTCATTGAACACCGGAAGTTTATACACACCCTAGAGCTTTGAGTTTTGTTTAAGAGAATATGATTTGTGATTTTTCGTCTTCCTTTTATGTAATGATTCATCAAGATCAAATAGACAAACTTCAAACATTGGGAGTTTCATTAAAAACATTATACAGTTTTTTTGTTTTTTATCTTTATTCAATAGAAATATGTATAGTGATTTAATATTATTATTCTTGCTTCCTCGTGTAATTCATTACCACTTCTACCTTGACCAATCCTCAACCCCAAGGTTCGACTTTGGGAGAAAGCGCCTTAATTGCCAGACATTTGTTCTACGGTAACGATAATCTGTCGCCTTTAAAGGTGCACTTCATTAAGAGATGAGATGGAATAAAGATATGAGATGCGAATGTAAAGATCTAAATGAGAACAAGAATAGAAAATAAATCGAAAGCTAGGTACTACCACCGTGGAATATATATTATTACACAACAGTAAAAAATATAAAACGATTATTTGGTAATGACGAGCTGAAAGAATTCATACAGTTAACGAAATCAATTTTTCACTAACTTTCGCAAACTGTTAGATGCTTAATGATCATCTTCCGTCTCTATGTTTTGGTCCATTTGCTTCTTTTATGTTTTCATATTCCTTTATTATTGAAGTTAGAGAAAACTTTCTTTTTTTCTCTAACTTCAATTACACATTTTCAGGATATACTTCCCTTCATGAACCTCGCTTATCATCATTCATGGATTGGCCACCCTATTAACTAACTGCTGACAAAAAGAATGTTTGCGGAAAGAATACTAAATATTTAGACCGTAATGCAAACAAGAAAATCAACGCTTTCATTCCCCGTGTTCGGGAAATTATGATCTCACCGTTAAAAGTAAGCAAAGGGGTTTAATCCAAATATGCATTTTAAATGAACAGTAAATATTTACCTGTCACGTTAACCACAATCATGTGGTGCATGAATGGATACGAGTTGAAGCAGCTTAAATGTTTCGAATTTGGGCTTGCAAAAGAAAAGTTAGATAAATATGAGGAAATTAATATTGAAAATTGGAAACTTGTTATCGCAAAGTGTAT
Source organism: Sympetrum striolatum (assembly GCA_947579665.1). Classification (NCBI taxonomy): domain Eukaryota; kingdom Metazoa; phylum Arthropoda; class Insecta; order Odonata; family Libellulidae; genus Sympetrum; species Sympetrum striolatum. The sequence goes on from OX388351.1 coordinate 6,890,591, forward strand.
TTAAAGTTCATTGAGACTCACTATTCGTTAATTTATTTATTTTAGCTTTGCGTTGTTTATCGATTCCCCAATAAGAATACTTTGCCTTAGTGATATTCTTGTCGTCTATCATAATTACCTTGAATCGTCAATATGTCTTAAATAATAGAGGACATCGCATGCTAAACTCCTGTAACGAAAATTTAAAATAACTAAAATAAAATTCACAGTCTCAGTCGTCGTTTTGTGGAAATCCATCTCGTAGAAATGAGGAAAGGCTTGTACTTTTTCCACAGATTTATTTTAAAAACACGACCAGGTTTCAACGAGTAATAAGAATATGGCGATTGATGGCGATGATGGCGATTACTCGTTGAAACCTGGTGTTTTTAAAATAAATCTGTGGAAAAAGTACAAGCCTTTCCTCATTTCTATAAAATAAAATTTTTGGAGTCCTCCTGAACACCTGATTGAATTGTATAATATTTCGTCTTTCATTCTCTAAATAATTTATCCTTTTTTTTACACTTGGTGAATTGAAAACTTTGATTTCATTTAGTTTATTTGATTGAATTGCATTATTATTCTCCCGATGGAGTCTCGAATGCCATTCATTCGTACCCTCTTAAGTAACAGGAGGTATTCTGCGATCTCCATTTCCTCTTAAGCCTTTCCTCACTTATTCCATTGGGAAGATCTTCGCACAACCGGTGTTACGGCCGCACATGAGATCGATAACATTTTTTGCTCATTTTTTTCTAACGCGCATAGACTACGCTCTCATCGAGGCATTCTCTACTGCTTGCTTTGCGAGGTTCCTTCGGAAAACTGAAGAAGAAGCGAATTCGGAAGTGCTTGGGATAAGCTCCAACTAGACGAGCTGAATCAACCGTTGATATCATTTTATATTGGTATATGTTTATTATTCTTCTTCTACCCCATAAAACAAAGACCCTTGTAATAAGAAACTAATGAAATACTATTCTATACGATCACATGCAATTACTCGTCTAAATTAGTGGGATGATATTTAATACCATAAAAAATCACCATCTTGGGTTATCTCTTCTTCAATAGAAGTTTACCTGGTGGAATATCAATGTAGCATTATTCTGCACATACTTTTAAAATAGCACATATCATTATAGAATATTTAAATTTCAGTATTTGAAATTATTAATTTTTTTTACGCAAAGTTTCAACGTATTTTTTTGAAGTTAACAACATATACCCTTTGGTACAAAATAAGAAAGATTTATCTTCGAACAATTCTCTATGGGAAAATTACGATATAAATTCATTCTACTTTGTTTGATAAGATTTTTGAATGTTAGGTGTTTAGTTATTTTTCATGTTGTATCGCGGCTTCGCTTTAATTTATTCGTTATTTTCCAATTCGTCCAGATATTCTGGTACGTCCTGATTTTACTAATCCTGCTTCTCAATACCTGAGATAGATGAATAATATAATTCCGTGAAATAGATGCAAAATATCCTTCAGTCCTGAGTTTTGTGTAGCACGGTAGTTCCTGTGTTAAATGACCATGTTCTGTTTATTTGTAAACGTCGCACTAATATTTGAATATAATGTCTCAATCATTCAAGATTCATAAGTATGATACATCCATTTATTTACTCAAATATTAATTTTGTGAATCCTTTTCAGTGTTTGATTTTTCATTTAATTCAAATTACTCTTTTGTGAGCTTTTTCGTTGCCAATGTAATAATTTGCACCTCTCATCCAACCACAATTGTTCACTAGAGATACCTTTTCAGTTTTAATGTCTTTTCTTTTGAATCTAAAAATTGTAAATAAAGTTGTTAGATTCCCCAAAAGAGTCATTGGTAACTTATCGGATATATCTTTTTGTTGGATAAAATAAGGAGAAGAAAAGAGTCGGGAAATCCAGCAGTCAAATCTGAAGATCCGAAGACACAATGCCCATGATAACCACTCAATCGAGGAGAAACCGGCCTTCGGTTAAAATAGGCCAGTAAATTAGTACAGTAAAAGTACTATAATTAAATAAGTCCCGTTGTTTCTTGAAGGACGGTCAATATGTATTGTTTACATTAACCACATATTTAAAAAGTGTATTTGAAGTATCAACTACAATGGAAACAAGATATGGAACATCTATCTATCGTATGCAATCGTACGATATAATTAATGGTTAGTGGTTTACTCAACGGTGTCGTCGTAATTGACAAAAAGTGTTTCGACAGGAACTTCAGCAATCAAAGCCGAACGGATAAAAACAGCGATTTTAGGAATCTGCTCGATAATAACAGATTCGGTGCAGACGATGATTTTATTGTCCATTCATATCCTACATCTACTACTACAATGAGCGTACTCAAACATAAGGATGGTTAATCTTTATTATCATGCATATTTAATTGTTGATTTGAACTCTTTCGTTCCGTCGTAATAATTAGGTCAACGGAACAAGTTGGCTGCTTTTTAACTTGGGAATTTTTCGTCGACAGCCTATCAACGCCCCGAGCACGAATCCCGAAGAATGTCTCCTAGTTGGACATTCTTGTCAATATTTGATGATTTTGCTGATCTCCGTTCTTCATTTGATTGCCAGATTATCATACATTATGGGAAAATCGATTATATGTATCACTGTCTTGTAAAATTCCGATGTTGGTGATGAATGCTCGTGATATAGATTGTTAATTACGAGGCTGACCTTTTCCTATCGATCGGTTCAATTAGAAATAGTGGTCAAATGAATAAGGGATATCACATCTTTGTGATTCATTTACATCAGTCATTTATTATATTATTTCTTATTATTAATTCTGAACCTTGTTTTTCACTTATCTTGAAATTCAAATCATGAAAAATGTATAACAATAATTAAAAAGTTTACGAAGCAAATATTTACAATGCTACAAGAAATTTAGTAACTAAAGTTATTTATAATTGCATGACAACTATTATTGAACGCTGCTTAACTATTACTGCGCCTCATGTATCTAGGCTGTGTCGAAGTCCAATAATTCATTTCCATGGCTCTTTCTTTGAGTGAAATTCTTCCCCCGATTCCCAATGGAGAATCCTTTATGGATAATATTATTCAACTGAGAGAAAGCCACAATTTTATCTGGTTCTTACTTTTGTTTATTGAGGTGCATCAGCACCGCTTACTATTCATAAGAATGGATCTATTTCTATCGTTCCTCCAATATCTTAAATCCTCTTTCGTGCGAACACGAAAGGGGCAGACCGCGGCCAAATGCAAATAAAAGGTTGCGATTTACGATGCAGGATACAAAGTAGTGCTTATCCCAACTTTGACTTATGCATGTGGAATATTTATGCGGGCATAGATAACGCATAAAGAGCATTTCGCTTGCACACTAACGTAGTGCCCAGTTATATTTTCACCGATTCTGAAGAAACTCGCAGAATACGGAATTGAAGGAAGAAAAAGGGATATGTGGACGAAATCAGAGGAAGCCGATCTTAATGAGAGATAATAACATATATTAATTAAAATGGATGCTACCTCTCCGTCATCCAATCTTATATTGAAAATTAGGACAAAAAAAATTCGTATTCCTCCAGATTGATTTTAATCCGATACAGGTTTCAAAATTGTTCTTACATCTTCAGGCTGGATGTCTACTTCAGTATTATTATGTGCCATCAAGATACTTGCGAAAGGAATAGCCGCCTCCATGGCTATCATTCTAACAAGCATTTTTGAAGGAAATTAACTTAACACTCCCGATCATCACTTGCCTGGTAAAATTGACATTTTTTAAATATTTATTAATTGGAAACTTCTTTAATCGGCGAGTTATCAAAATAGAATCGCGTATTCTTTGCCAGTTGCACTTAAATACGATTCACTCATTTTTCATCTTTTCAAAATTTAGATAATAAATACGATATATACGGTATAGCGCCGTTCCTTTGCCATAAAGAACTCTCGGACTGATGAAACAAGGAATTTATCTTATTTAATGAAACCGAGGAATTGCTTAGCGATGTACCTTCAATAAAGAGGCTATTTTTATGCAATGAAATATTACGGTGGAAATATATAAATAAGAAAGAATGGAATTCAAATAAAAATGTATGATTTCATCCTTAACGGTTGTAGATATTGTGTAGATATTTCTCGAGTTTTGCTATTTTTACCGATCACATGCATTCCTTTCGCTTCAACTTTGCGCGACCAGTCTTTTCTTCATTTTCTTGAACTCCCTCTTATTTTAGTCCTTCGCCGTTCGTCTGCTTTCTTATCAGTGGCTGAAGAGGACTGACAAATGACTTCGGATCCACAGCGATCGATGCAACTGACGATATTAGCTGCGTTATTCTTTGCTCCGTTATATTTATGGCAAATATATTCTTTGATGCTAAAATAGGGTAGCACAATATTGTTTATTTTACAGGTATTCTTGGTCGTCCAGTTAAGCATGCACAATTGCATTCGAAATGGTAATTCATATGTGAGGTTTTCAAACTGTTCCCTTGAGACGATCCATCATATTCTAATAAATTATATTCACATGCCATTGACCCGCTCTTATACATTTGTTCAGGCGTCTCGCAGTTACATACCTTTCTAAATCATACATACATTGCGGAAAACAAGCGGTTTCTGAGATCATAATATTAATTTTATTGTTTCACTGAGTTGGAGACAACTCCTCAACCATTTAATGAAATTAATCCTTCTGATGCCAAATTTCAATCTTTTGCGTCATATTTGCCATACAGTAGTTGTTAATTATGTCGCCAGGACTAAAATATCTAACATTGGGTGTTCCGCTCTCTTCTTTCAAACGATTCTCGATCGTGCAAACAAAGTATCACAATTGCTATATCAAAGTTAAAGGAACCGAGAATAGGGCAAAATATTAAAGTTCCCTAATTATAAGTTATTTATTTAACGATACTTTTAAAACATCAGTAATAAATAATCAAAGTCATTTGTTGTTACGATTTTGACCAATCAAAAATGCATTCGAAGGCGTATTAAATTCCCCAGTAAAGGTGGAGTCAATCTGGCTGAGGTAAAAGAAGCAAACAGCGAGCGATGTAAATAACAAGAAGAAATACGAAAGAGTGGAGATGAGTGACTTTTTCTTTCAAAGTTCCACACATCACCGCTGGCATTAAAAGAGGCATCGTCTCTCTCTTTCGCTGTTTGCAACTTTTAGCCGCAACTTCTTTCGATCAACTTCGCCTCGGAAAGCCCTTGGGTGGGGGATTACAGTGGCGACCAACATCTCCGGAGACAGGTCGGTCGTCATCGGAAGACGTGGTGAAAAAAATGTCGCAGTTCGATAAGAGATGGCGCCCGCTTTTAGAGATGCGTCCTCGTGACACCTTCACTTATCGGCGATTGACTCAATTATTCCAAAGGCGTGCAGCGACTTATCAACAGTAATAAGATTGTTCGAAGCAGCTTACTGCACACTATGCTCACATTCAGTTCAGTTTCAGCGTACTCATGCACTGCTCTTCAGGAGTAAACATCTACTGGCTCGTTTTTTAGTCAATTATTCCGCAGAATAGTAGACGGTAATAGTTGCTTTTTTTGCCATTAATTGCTTATGATTTCATTGTTTAAAAGATGTATATTAACTTCCTGTAACTCTAAAGAACTGTATAGTTTTGGAAATGGTCACATCAGCGTTGAAATCTGTGAGTGTATGCTTGCTGTCTGCTCGAAAGCTAAATGTTTCCGTTGAAACTTTTGAATTATCGTTTTAAGTTACTTCAAATTTGATTCGGCAAAAACCAAAACCACAATTCCCCAAATGGTACTTTAGCTTTTGCACCAGCCTATGAATTGAATTCGGAGTGAATAATCGATATTGATTTCAATAATAAATTTTCTGCGACTGCGATCATTGTATTCACCAGTGAATGACAATTAACGAAAATACCGCTTCCAATAATACAAGTCCGAGAAAAACAATTGATAATCAATCAGCGCACGATGGATTGCAGCCGTCATTGTTTCTCGTAATTGTGACTCTTTGCGGTGATTTTTTTCCATTCAATACTAAGTTTCTTTTCGGTGTTTAATCACAAAAGAGTTGGTTAAACATCGCGAATAACATTCGACTCGTTTTCACTCTTTTTGTGTCGTTTTTCGATGGTTTTACTAACATGTCACCGAAGCAATATTCATGAATTAAAACTGAGACTCCTTTGTTTACTGCGATTCCGTTTGGAACCGAAGCAAATGGAAAAGAAAGTCGATTGAAAAGGTTTTCACATGTTTGATTGGCGATTTCAATAGCATTGGAAACATTTTGTATACGTGATAAAATATTATGAGAGGAATCTTGAAACTACACCTTTATTTTACTTATAACATTAAAAGTTTCCTTGAACGGTTTCCTGTAAATGCATTGCTTATTTCCTACAATATAGTCTTCCTGTTATGGAATAATCTCTCAAAATGCGGTTTCTCCTCTTTAAATATAATTCTAGGAAAGTGAGCAATGTTTAATAAATGGGAGTAAGCAATTTCCCTAACCGAATCCTTTTTTTAGAGTTGTTTGGCCAATGCAGCGATCCGTAATTCTAACTTGTGATCGTCATTGGAGTTGTTTCTTCGAAAACTCATTTTGACGTTAAATTAGAAGAGGAATGATGAGTCAGTGCGTGAATCTTTGCAAATGCTTTCTCTGGATCTCTGTTTTTTGGCAGAAAATATTATTAATTATTCCTCAAACGGAGTTCAAGGAAGATGAATGAAAATCCTATTCTTCAACATACTCTTAATACGCCTGAAAATAAAGAATTGCATCTCAAGAAGCTCATTTACTATTTTTATCATACAGATTTCAAATAAGCAAGAAAAATTCTCCCAGCTATGTATAAATTCATGTATTAAATTCATGTTTTGAGTGAAAATGCAAAAATATGCTTATAATACCTGTACTGCCCACTCCTGCACGCTTAATCTTCGGAGTTAATATCTCGAAAATAAAGGTTTTCGAGCATGCATTTTACCTCTTCTTACCCTTGGAAAAGAACTTATAAAACATCCAACTATTGAGAATTTCAAAGAATTGGCAAAGAATGAATTATATTTTTTATATCTTCTTGGTACTCTATAGTTCTAAAAGGGGACAACTTCCTCTTAACTTTGTGCATCCAATATGTGTGTTATATGGTTTATGGTTGTTGTGGGGGATTTCAAGTAGATATAGTAATAATCGCTCGTGAATAACTTAAATACCATATTTTCCCTGCTTCCACTTCGTCTATTTCCTTCGGAGAAAAGCAACGGACGAGAAATGCCTCCGAAAGAATAATCCCCGAGTGTTCAAAGCAGAGTGACGACGTCTCACAAATTTCATTAATTTTGCGATGTTTTTCTCTGATTCTATTTTTCAGCAAAAAAGTTCGTTATGCGGATCACTGACTCCACACAGGGAATTTCCCGGCAACTTATATCCCAAAATCTCGTTTTGATCTTGGTTTTATTTTTTGTTAAGGTTTAAGGGATTTGATATCCATTTTGGCCGTGATTTTTCAACTTAAACAAAAGATTTAATTTACGCTGGATATAATCGCCGTGCACTTTTTTCTCGGAATATTGATTTTACGCATCGACTGCTTCAAACGCCAAAAGATTCCAATTAATTTCATCCAGAGGTTCCTTCAGAAATCTGTGTTTTAGAGTTAATTAAATTTTTTCGCCTGAAAATTGAATCGCGAATCTTTGCGTACAATTGAAAAAAGAAACTTATGCTCGATTTCGCTTCACAATGATTTTATCGAATATTGATTCCGTATTGTTATATCTTCGATTCTTTGTTAATTAAATTTGCCCACGAGGATGTTTCTTCATTGTTTTCAACAATAACTCGTCGTTCGCTGAGAAAATGTCACTTTCAACTTATTAATCAATTAAAACGGCCTTTTAGATTATCTCCACACAACAGCGATAATCAGTTGAAAAGAAGAATGCGTGCCTTTCTCGATCCGTTTCATCATTTTTCTTTTCGTGTTTAATTTCTAATTGCATTCTTATCGCCGCTTTTTTAACTTCCTCTCATATTCAGGTGAATTAATAAGTCTTCGATGAAAACTTCGGAAGCGGAAACTATTTAATTTTACAGATCTCGAAAGCCATTTACGTCTTCCATGTCGCGTATCATAGACGCGTGGATTATATTCTCATGACAATAGGACATCAATATCGAAGTCATGGAAACCAGAAAAAAATCTTGGATTATGTTTTAAAAGTAAATTTTAGTAAATTCTAGGAGTTTGTTTGGTTCTACGAGAGTATCAGTTGACAGCTGATGATGCTAGTAAAAATGATACTGATGGTGATCGTCAGCATGATCCTTTGGGTGAACTGTTTTACTTTTTTAGCTGGTTTTGCTTCAGAAGAGCCACACTCCGACTTTGCCACACCACTTGTTTTTCTTTGTAATATTGGAATCGTTGGAATGTAAGTATTAAGGATTAATTGAGTGTTTTTAGGCGTTTGGATTAAAATTGTTTCAAATTAATTTATGTGATTTATTAAACACTCGAAATGTGAGTTTGGTTATTAAAATTTACTTTAAATGTCCCAATATTTGTGTATACGAAGGCATTGTCAGATATTTTCTAGTTTAGTTTATTTTTCGTTCGGTGCAGACTTTATTATTTTTTAGAACTGGAATTTGAAATACTTTGGCTTATTTGGTTTACTATGAGAAAGAATATTCAAAAAATGATCTTATTCTTTTCATCGAATGTTGTTTTCTCTCCAAGGTCGTAAATTCAGTGAAAATTTACGTTTTTATCAGTAAATTTTGATTAAGAAATGTTGCTGTTATTTTTGATAGATTCGAGCACATATATCCATATACGCACTGCCCATTACTGTTTTTTATTTGTATAAACGTATTACCAAAGCTCTTAAAGTCCAAAATCTTTCTATATGCTGATGACTGTATAATTTATAGAGAAATCAATTGTGAGGATGCTATTAGAATAATGCAGAGGGACATTGAAGCAGTTGAGAAGTGGGCTACGGGAAATGGAATGGAAATAAATGCAAAAAAAGAGCAAACACATTACATTCACGAATGGGAGGAGGGGAAGGGAAGTCACATACGAGACTAGCGGAGAAAAAGTTCCCAGAGTGAAAGAATGTAAGTACTTAGGGGTTACATTTACAACAAAATTAGATTGGGGTAATCACATTAGTTAGTCCCTAAAGCGTTTAGAAGCCTCGATTGCGTGATGAGGAACTCAATGGGAGCTAATAGGGAAGCGAAAGATATAAAACAATAGTACAGCCTGTATTGGAATATGCGACAAATGTCTAAGATCCGCATAGCAAAACTATTAAAAAGAAATTGATAAAGTGCAACGGAAAGCAGGTACGCATGTTTTACATCAACACAATAGGGAGTAAAGCGTAAGGAAAATGTTATAATTTCTTGGGTGGGAAAATTTAGAAAATAGAAGAAAGCTGAACAGATTAGTAGCGATTTTTCAAGTAAAAAACGCTGGCTGGTCTGGCAAAAGGGAATTCAGTAAGAGATTAGAAAAACTAAGTTATTTAGCGCGCAGCGAGCATAATGAGAAGTTAAAATTAGGAAAACAAAGGAAATGTGTGATGTGTGAAAATTCAAGCAGAAATATTGGTTGCAACTGCCTCAAACGACGTCCTACTTTTCCCTTATATTCTTTATGTGAGAAATATCAATGTGCTCTGGCATCGAACCCAGGCACAGCATAGTCTTATCTAATTTTTTCTTAAACTGAGTCTTGATACAACTTCTATCTAAGCAAGAACTTCCTATCATTTCGATAAGTGCATGAAAAAATAATGAAATACTACCCCAATGTATTTTATATGGGAGATATATTTACCGCTCGGCATCGAACCCGGGACTTTCAGGTGATACCTCTTATGCGGCACAATAGAAGATCACCATCTCTATGTGTGAAAATTCAAGAATGAATATTTGCTGCAACTGCCTCAAATGACGTCCTACTTTACACATATATTCCTTATGTGAGAAATTGTAATGTGCTCTGGAATCGAACCCAGAAACAGTACGGTCATATCTAATTTTTTTTCTTAAACCGATTCTTAATATATATATATATTCTGGCTGAGCAAGAACTTCCTATCATTTCGATAAAAGCATCAAAAAAATAACGAAAAACTACCTCGATGTATTTATATGGCAGATTTTTACATCGTCATAGCATCGAACCCAGGATATTTGCTCTAGAAGTCATTAATTTTTTCCATAGATCATGACGATATCCATGAGCTCCTTGAGTTTTGATTCTCTAGATATCCGGGAAGTATTTTTTAAAAATTCCCGAAAATCAAAACAATGCTGTTAAATGGGAAAAATCGGGACTTTGGGGCACTCTGGCATCGAACCCATGACACTGAGGTTCAACGCGCATTCTTTCTGTTGGTTACACGTCAGGGCCTATACGCTGTAAAAATTTCAAATCAAAGACGCTTGTAGTTTAGCCTATGAATTAGTATCCTATCTATCTATCTATCTATATATATGAAGGAATCCGGAGAAGCATCTATATATAATAGATAGATATTATAGTGTTGCGTCAGTCAAGCGTGGTTAGCCAATTAATCCCTAGCCTAATAACCGTTTCTTACTTTAAGATGTCCACTGGAAATCGAAATTAAATAAATAACGTTGTCCGCTTTAGGTTCAGAGAAATTTCGAACTTTTGTTACGTCTTCACTTTGGGAAATAAATTGTATTTTTTGGTTAAGGCATCCGGTTCGGTTCCAGTTCATTGACCCGCTAAAGAGAGATATTTAGTGAATATCTTTAATTCCGCCGGAAATTTAAGAAACTGCTTCAAGCGCGATTTCATGAAGTGCGAGGTGCATCTCGGCACCTCGTTAGCGCTCTCGAAGATGTTTGTTTGAACCTTATAAATAAAGGCTCTCATAGCGAATTACCCCGCTGCGGTTGGCGCACGTCCTCTCGCGTGTAATTAGTGCCGACACGACTCCGAAACTTGGGACTCGAGAGGTCGTCGGGAATAACTTGGTGGAGATTGAAAAGGAAGGAGAAGTTGGCTTTTATAAGTCGATTGCGGGGAAACGAGATCCCACAGCATCTTCCGAGGTTTCCTTTCTTCTCTTCGCATCTTAAGTGACATCTTCTCGTCTACGTACTTTCCTACTTGATCTTTCCCTTTTGACATTTCATCGCTTTAATCTCGATAACCTTCTCCTCTTTCTATGTTACCACTTACATTTTCCTCATTTTTATCCCATCCGAATGTTCTTATTGTCCAAATCGAGTGCCCTGTCAAAGTACTGAATGAGATGATAAAGAGAAAATAATTTTCGCTGCTTTACGAAATAATATTTGAAAGAATGTATGCAGGTTTCAAGTGAATGATAGCTGTGTTGGAAGAAATGCTGTAAATAGATATTCGACGGGTTTATTCGGTTAAGAAATTACACGGTCGTTTGCGTGTGATTGATCGAAGTTCATGAAAAACAAGAGTTGAATTGATGATCGAAAAAGACCGTTTCTACCTTGCTGGATGAAAGTTTTACAAACGCATTTCTTTAAAGATATAATAGGAGGATTACGTTTCTAAAACCTGTGTGTGGCAGCAAAAATTGGAATATTTTATTTAAAATTATTACTCAAAAAAAGAAGAATGAAAGCAATCTAATATTATTGTTTGCGTGAGGTATGTGATTCCTTCATAAAGTGCTGCGCCGTGATAACCAAAGCTTCTTGCGTAGTACTTATGAATAGAGTAAGTGTCCCAAATATCGCCCCAGATGCTAAAATCACCCAGTCGTGCTTTCATGTTATGCTTGCACCATCGATGAGTTTATGTACTTTGACGTACACGCAGCAGCAAAGATGTGTGACAATAATATTGCGTCTGAAGTGTTTGACGAACGATTTTCCCCTCCAATCACCAAAGGAATGACCAGGTGCGTGTTTCGAAATCATGATTTCCATTTCATCGCTTGAAAGTACATTAAATGAGGATTATTAAGTTTATGTTATTTTAGAGGAAAAAAATGATTTAACCACCGAAATGTTTGTGTTGACTGAGCAATTTTTCTAATATCGCTAACAGGCACTTCAGCTGGAAGCACAAATATTGTGATCCAGAGAGTGAAATACGCATTGTCTAAATAACTTAGTCGTATTTTGTACTACATTACAGTATACGTCTATTAATTGTGCACACATTTTTTATTTTTTTATTATTATGAAGCATTTATCTTTGTCCTTATTATTGATTTAAATCCTTATTTTTTCGTAGGAATACTTTAAAATTAGTTCACAAACGTTATGTGTGCTCTAGAAACCCGTTTAAAGAGGTGATCTTAATTTCGTCTGGTGGACGTATTAGAAACAGGCTATATTAGGCATTCCATTTTGGAAAATTCTCTCGAGTTAATTTTTTTGAGATTTAACTTGTCACTTAAAATGGCATAGGATAAGAAGCGATTTGGTCTTTAAAAACCAAAGGCAAATAATATTAATTTAGTTTCCAGCTTGTATATATATACTCTAAATACAGTGAAATATTTAGAGTAGACGATACTTTGGACACTTACCCTATGTTGCGTTGATTACAGTCGAAAATAATGACAATATTTTCTACTAAAACCATTCTCATAAAATTTTTAAGAGAAGTAGTAGAACTGACTGGATGTTATCGATGGATCGCTTTTATCTTCATCATTCATTATTTCTCTATTCGTCGGATGTTGTTGGACTCATTTTAAATGTCTTATATTGAGCATAGTTCTTTCGGTGTCTCAAGGTGCCATTTCATTAGGGAAATTCACTCGTGTAGCTTAGCCATGTGTTGGTTAATGAAAGATCTATTATAATGTAAGTTTCATTTCACCGTACATTTCGTAAACCAGTAAGAAGTGTTGTTTTACCCTTCCTATTTTCAAGAAATATTACAAAGAAATCTAACAATCCATGAAGTACGCAGTTGTTTTATTAAAGACAATGAAGCAGATAATGGCAGTAATAAATATGCCTAGGTCGTCTATAAATCGTGGAATCTTTATTTTGCTTGTTCTTTTTCCTTCTGAGGATAACCATATCCCTTTTCTCCCGAAGGAAAGCACATCCCGAGACCGCTCACCCTCACGGACTAAATTCTATTTCTTTTCTTTGACTCATCTTTAACCTTCTCTTGAGGGACATTAAAATATTGTAAATAAAATCAAGTTCGGATTAAATAAACCCTTATTAAAAATAATCTCTACTTTAAGAGAAATAAATGAGATTTAATCTCAAGTTTTATATTTAAGGTACGATGGATTTAAAGAACATTATTTTAATGAAGATATGATTTTAATTTTGCAATACAGTACTTTCTTTATGTTTCGCTTAAAATTTCCATTCCATATTGATAGCCTAAGAATCACACTCTCAGCTCGCTGAATCGGACTCTCAAACACAGTGTATGTGGCCTCGGCTAATTTGCATCAAAAACTAATGCTTCAACGTTTAAATGCGTAATGAAAAGTACACTGGAGAACGGGATTCCATACGCTGTATGTAAGGACGTGGAATGTAAGCTTAATTTGCAGTAGGATTTCTGCTTCCTGGGGAATAGCTCAACTTATAAAGCGAATGAATTTAGGTTTATCGTCTTGGGAGCTAACTCTAACTCCACCTGCTTCCAGCCCAGCACCTCCACCGCTGTAACTAGTCTCTGACATATTAGGAGGAAGTGGATTTAATGGCTGAAATGTGAGCTTTAGAAGGGACCCAGATGACTTGGGCTCATCCATTTTGTTTTATATTGGAACGCGATATCATGACATCATTGAAAACTTGAGTGGTATGTTAGAAGCGTTTTCGTTCGCAGTCCCTTAAATATAAATGAAAAGATACGGTTATGCAAATTATAGAAGAATTCAAAAGATTATCCAAATTAATGCGCATTATTTGCACCATTGAAATGGGTCACATTTTGCAATGCAAAATGTTTTTTTTTCGCATAAGCGTAGTCGGTGTCGCTCACCGTAAACACCTTAAAAGTCATTCCGTTCGGTGCTATTTAAGCTTTTTTCGGTGTTAATGTCTTTTATTTGCATGGCGATGGATAGAAGGAAAATTGATGCATTTGTTACAAACCTAACATTCTGGGAATGGCAAAATTGTAACACTATGTCAAGTGATGACTTTGATCAAGTTAACCAAATATCAAAACTCTATGTATAAACAGTTTTGAGATATATATACAAAGAGGGAGCATGTGTCATTCTTTCACCTCAGCTTTGATGATTTTTGGGAAATCGTACGGATTGCCTTCAGTAGATGGATCGAAGTACGTACATTGCGATGTCCATTAACATCTTTTCACTGAATGTGAAGATTGATCCACTTAGTTGACGTAATTACAGATAAGAAATTTCGACTAAAATTGATGATTATTAAATGATAGATTTATGGAATAATTGAGTAACTAAGAACAATCGTTAGGAAAATTCAATGGAGAAGAAGGTTCGAAAACTCAGTGCAACCATTTCAGTTGCGCACTTTTCTTCTTTATCTAAGTTATTTATTCTGAAACTCGTATTAAACTCTTTAAATTAAGTTATTCTACGTTACGAATAGTCAATAACTCGACTTGCGTGCATTTAATCTCCGGAGTAACGCCTCTCGTTTCATGTGCAATGGCGGAATAGCTTAACTTAGGAAACTTCTTATTCCTTAAGGAGCAAAGAGGTGTAGTTACTCGTCTCAGCTGCTTGTCGTTTGAAAAAGTGGGCGAGGTATTTTAACCTGTCGGAGCGAGATTTTGGAAGTCAGAGTTGGGCAGAAAGTTTCATATCAAATTACCTCTCACGAGTTTTTATATTTTATGCATTTCCTGTATCGTTAAACTCGCATTAGTTCGATGGAATTTTAAAAAGTGCATTTAGATCGTGTCCATTAGAGGGCCTCATAATCCCCTCTTTTCCCAGAAAAGTCGTTTCCCTTTTAATGTTCGGATATAAAAAAGCAAACGGTGCTTCAATTTAATACGGGCAAATTTTCCATTCCGAAGGATTTACAACTTTCTAAAATTCTATCAATATAGCCCTCTTCGTCTCCGTAAAACCGGAATTACATCGAGTTAATATTCTTCGGAAGAATAAAATTAAATACTATTTAAAAAAAAGAGTAATAGCTGGTAGTCGAGGAAGATTTTCCATAAAATAGGAGTCAAATGGGAAAGAAAAATGAGCGGCGAAGGAAGCAGTTCGAGGATGTGATATTTGGGGAGAACTTAGCATTTTTGGTGAGAAGAGCATTTGTTTGGGAGAAGGCTTTGCAGTTAGATTTGAGAGTTAAAAGTGTATTTGATTTGTCACAAGGATTTTTTCTCATAGTATCCTTTTTCTACAATCCCGTTCTTTTGCATCAATGTTCGGCTATACGCACGTAATGCAATTATTACGGACGAATTTTATATTTGTTGACGTCACTATTTTTGGTGATGTTTGTTCCTCGAAATTCAAGTTCTTCATTAATGGGGCAACGGAAATTTCATCAATGCGAAAGAACGTCACTTTGCTCCTTTTACATATTCGCTGTTGATTCGGCTTCGAGCTTTGAAGAAGGCTTTATACTTGCGTTCTCATTTATGAACGCTTCAGAAGAATGAATCCTCCATAGCATCGATATTAGATGACATTTATGTCTCCCTTCGTCCTCGTAATCTGAAGGTTGAATACACACGCAAAGTTGAAAATTCGCCATGTTCAAGTAATATTCATGCATTTCATCATTTTCGTGATTAACTCTTTGCAAGACATAGTTCCTTTGAATGAAAAGCACCCTTCCATTATCGTACATGATTAATCTCACTTTATGCTCACATTTTAGTGCGCAGCCGATTTGATGTTAATTTCCCAGCTGTTGGGAACTGTGTCCATAAACCGATATAGTTTAATAAGTTAGATGAAATAGTCTAATTACCCCCAGAGAGTTCATTAACTACGTTTTTCCATTTGTTTAAAAACGTTGAGAGTTAATAAAATTTAGTTTGCTCATCTAATTTCTTAGGCGCGTTTCCTTGGGATTGGTTTGTGTTCTTCATAACTCTTTCATTTTCACTCTCCACATAAATCATAGAAAAACGTTCACCGCAAAACTCTCTCCGAAAGAAAGGAATCGGTGGCTTATCTCGCAAGTGTAGAGACCTTTGGGAGATCTCTTTGTCATTTGCGTCACAAACAGACCACTTTGCCCTTCTCGACTTACCTTTCACTCTTAAAATTACGCCCGTTCTTAGTGTTGTTCATTTTGTCCTGTGTTGCCTCATATACGCAAACTTTATACCACTGATTACTGGTACGATGTCCACCTTGATTATGTCAGAAATAGTTTAATTTTACTTAATCTACGATTAAGCTACTCTTATAATTTGATGAATACTTTAATATTATGAAGCTATGAGCTAGTTTTTATAGATAATCATAGATGCATTTTGGAGACATTAAGCTTCTGCCTCTTTGTTTTAATGAAATGTGTGTTTTTAATTCGTGCTTTGCTATGTGATAAAAAGAGAAATTTATCTATATATCACTATTTCCTAGTCTTGTTCATTGAAAATATACTTCGATGTAAATGCTGCTAATAAACGCCATTTACTTGCACTTCGAACGCCCTGACAAAATGCTCAGGAAAATTGTGTTGCGTGGATCCACTCAATAAGGGAAGCAAACCCACATTTTGTATAGAAAACCTTCTCTTCAATGCTAATCGTGGATTGAATTCGTTCTAAACTTATCTCCGGGATGAATGACGTCCAGGTGAATTTCGGTCATTATCAGCCAGACATAGATATATTAAACTATAATAGATACATTTACCTGTAAAAATGGCTAAAAGTTGGATCATCAAGCCCGTATTTTTTGTAATTATCATTGCATTTATACTTATAAATATTAAAGATGGTTTTATAAAGTGTTATAAAAGAAAAAGTAAAAGCCAAAATAGTTTTCCTTTAGGAAATAAATATTATTTATGTTTTGCCCTCCAATAAGTACTTGTTAACCATGAGGTAAGAAATGATCCTACCTCGGCAAATGTAAGGCTTAGTTCTATATCTGGTATAGTGCGTTCCACAATAGCGGTCCCCAGTTCGAACTCCGTTGATGTGATCGAATCCATTGGGAGTGTACTGATTGGGAGGGATCGAATGCGTCATCTATTGCATTCCACACCATTCATTGCCATCAACTGATTTTCTATGAATTTGGAATTAAATATGTGTATGACTTGATAGAATCCGTAGAACATTTAATGAGAATTTAACATTAAAAATTGTAAAAATGTTATGTTGCACTAGGATTATGGCAAGGAGCATGTTAATTATAATTTTCGGTTTTCTTATAGTTTACGCTGCCTCGTGTAGCAAATGATATCAACTTTTGTAAACTGCTTTACTGCAACGTATTTTGAAAGATAGGGCAAAATATGTTAACTAAAATAGTGTTTGTGTAATTGCTTCTTACTTTCTTCCACAATCATTTAATTAAGATGTCTTTTTTCAGTTAAACCGAACTTTGGGAGTTACACTAATTGAGCAAATATTTACGTAAATTAATGGATATTAAATCAAAATTAGTTTTAATAATTATTAATTTTATAGTTAATCAATACCCGTGTATTAAAAATTCAATAAATGATTACCACTCTGGATTTATCGAACTCAGCAGTTACGCCTTTAATTGCAGTTTTAATTAGAAATTTGATAGAAGTATAATTAATTCACTATTAAGCTGATTTCAAATCATATTTTTTCCCATTGAGAGACATTTATGAAAGCCATTAATGCAGAGTAACTCACCTGCTAATCTCTTTAACTCTAAAGAGTTGTTTTAAAGTAAAATTGTGTAATGATTTTACGTAGGACTAGGTTGATTATTATGGATATAAAAGTTAAATGATAACAAATTGGGGCTCATTCAGGCATTGGTGTGGCGAAGATATCTCTTAGGGCTCTCATGAACCCCAAGAAGCGAATACGTTGAGAATGTGTCTACGAGTATCTATGTGTACCAATTCTCGTAAAATCCCTGTTGAAAATGTTTCCCGGATCCTAATGATATTCCTATTGGTTTGCATATGATTATATTGGTTCCTATTGGTCTCTTAAGGTATCTTGTTGGTTTATATTGGCATTAGGAATATCGGCATTTTTTATAGAACGTTTTCCAGGATGTTTTCGTTTACTATTGGTTCCATATAGTGTCATTATTGGTGATTATTCGTATTGAGAGTATCTCTTAAATGAAATTCACAGTCTCCGGCGATGTCTTGTGGAAATACGTCATGATGAAAAATAACAATTTGTACTTTTTCCACAGTATTTATTAAAAACAATGAATGGAAACAAAACACGTCTGGTTTCAGATATAGATCTCCATCACTTGGAGATGGAGATCAATCTCAGAAACTAGTCGTGTTTTGTTTCCATTTATTGTTTTAAATAAATACTGTGGAAAAAGTACAAATTGTTATTTTTCATCAGTATTTCTTATTGAGATACCAGATTTGAGGTTAACTGCCTCTTCATTATAACAGCAAGAAATAATCGCCATGTATGTATCGCCAATTTGATATTTCCTTGCGTGAATTTGGTTAAAAGCTTGCAACGACATTTCGAATCAGCTATAAATGCAAAGTATCGTAAAGAGAGACTTGTGACTTTTCACAATTCTGTTTGCCAAATAAGTCGAATTATCGAATTATAATATCCCTTTATCTTCCGGAAACACGACATAGCTTCCATATTCACGACTTAGCATCACCTGCTCCCCGAATTCCTTTTCCAGTTACTCTTGTATTCCTCTCTCAATCCACACTGCTGTCGATTGCCTCGCGTTCTTCACTTGTTCCTTTTGCATTTTTATGTTTTTCTGTAAATTTATTCAGCCGTGTATAAACACTCGCATAAACACGTATCTTCTTTCTCCCTGAAAATGCGATCTCCGAGGTCAATGAACTTTATAAATTCTGGTATTTGAGGTTGTACAAGAAGAGAAAAATAGTGACTTGGCTGGTACTCGAACCCAGGTCTTCCACTTTCCGGGCAGGTGTTATAGCCACTAAACTACCGAGCCACGTCCTTTTCCCTTCTGTAAATGGGTGCTTTTATAAAAGCCCCCATTTACAGAAGGGAAAAGGGCTGGGTCCCAGCCAAGGCACTATTTTTCTCTTCTTGTACAACCTTGGGTTAAGTTACACGCTTTCTTGTGCTATGTTACAACTTCATTCCATCATCCGGTATTTGAATTTGATAAAAGCTAGAGGACACAATGTATTACGCACATGCGTCAAATTCATTAATTTCGATAAAAATCTCTTTAATAAGTTATTTCAATTATTTTCTGAATAGCAATTTCATTAACGTAATTATATCTGTATTAATTGGAGAAATATTCGCGATAAATCTATGAAAGTATCATTTAATATCACGCGTTGAAACGTATTGGTTTATTTGACGATATTAATTATTTGTTTTGCCTGCTTGAGTTAAAAAAATTAACTCCGAATTGTATGCATTTTATGAGATACTGATTAAAAATATCGCTGTCACAAATGATACTTAGATAATTTGCAAAATGGCATACACCGCGTCAAATTGAGCAAACAATTTGATCATCAAACTAAGAAATTTCGAAGAGAGAAACAAAAGCTAACAATATCAAAAGAAAATAGACGGCCAGTTATGAGGGTTCTAGGTCAACATCAAGCCACCGTGAAAAATAATTTAAGACAGTATATTGCACATATTTATAGGTATAAATTTTACGAATTTTGGTACCTCATCACCTTGCATCTAAGCACCTTGCCATCTAAGAATACGGCTATTTCATTACATGCTCCGTATGAGATGGCTACAGCTACCCCTTTAAATATTTCACCTTTGCCTTACGCTACGTCACCGAAGGCGGTGTTAATGGCTAAAGAAGTGGTATTCTGAAAAGGGTGTAATAAGCGCGGAATTCCTCCGCCCCGGGAATCCCCTGAGAGGGGACATGTCCTTCCTTAATCTCGCAGACCCCTTAAGGGCCGTGGATCTTCCAAACCGTCGCCAGGGCCTTAAGGAGCAAAACCCCTTGCCTTAGACCTTGTTTCTCTCTCCCTTTGGCATCCTTCCAAACTCGGATCCGATAAGGATGGAGTCCCTCGATCATCGTCTTCCTTTTCCATCGTCACATATGAAAATGCGGAAAGATACAAGTATTACCGTTTTTTTAATGTTCGTAGCGTTCATTAAGCGTCATTTTAACTCCTCTCGTCATTTTTTTCTCTAATTAAATATGGGTTTTCCGCAAGTGTCACATTTGGTATTTAAATTGTGGTAAAATGCACAAAAATGCGCCCTTGCTTCGGAAAGTGGAGTCTAAGAATATTCTTCATCATTCTTAGTCGTTGCATTTTCCGCTGGTCTCTAAGTCGTCCTTAGTAATTAATAACCTCGAACAACAATCAACCATGAGTGGAAAATTAATCATTTGATGAAACGTTCCAATAGTAATTTACGTCTGTTATCATCGCTAGATGCACTATAATAATTTTATATAAATAACAGATATTTTATTATATTATACAAATAATTTTTACAGATTACTGCTATATTATGTGCTTCACAATAATTTAGGATTTAATATTAATGTCTACTGGAAATGAACGGCTTTTTTTGAGGAAATATACTAATGATAATTGCACGAAAACCAATATTTTTTATTGCATCGTTGAGAATGTAAAATATTTCATTCTATTCAAATCTGAAAAAAAGAAATGATGATCTATATTAGAATATATATATATTCGTACTGCATAAGACGTAACCTAGTTAATGCGTAATTTATGGGGTAAGGAAATGAGCAATTTGGGAAATATTTCATATCTCAGCCGTAGTTTAATAAATGCCGAATACGAATCCGGGGGAATTTAATCTGGCGTCAGCTTTCCATTAGATAATAGCTTCGGAGATTATATTTTAATATTTTGGTGGTCTGAACGGACGAAAATTGCCTCAGTCGTTTGATGACAAAAGTTACAAGGGAAATGAGAATTTGCATGATCTTGGTGTAAATCTGCCAGTTATTCGTAGCCTCCAATTTAGTGTACGAATAAATGTTGACATACGGACACTCCGGAATAATTATAATCGCTCGAGATTTGTGCATCATCCTTTTATCCGCGAGATCGGAATGAAGCTGCCTTCGAAAAATATTTAAAAGAAAGAGGAGTTTAAAAAACGACGAAAAATGTTTACTCGAGTTATTTTTGATATCGCTAGGGACCACATTTCAAACGAACTGTGTATACAAATCTAATTTGAAGCCATATATTTACCCATGAAATATAAATCTTATTCTCTCCGTTTTGGTCGTTTACGGGAACGCTAAAATGTATAAGCGAGTAAAAATTTGAGCTCCACAAATATTTGGTCTGAATTGTAGATTGAAGTGTTTTTCACCGCCTAATTAAACACTTTCCGTTCGGATATTCTACTAAATTTGGGTGAGTTATCATTAATTTAAAATTCACGCTCCCTTTGCATTAATTATGAGAGTATAGGATTTATGTGAAGAAAAGGAATGTTTTTATATTAAACCAGTATTAAGATGAAAATCGCCATTTCTCAACCAACAGATTTAAGGTGATATGCTTTTTATAAATTTATCAATTGCTTTGAAAGTACTGTATGAGTTATACGGTATTTATTGACTAATTAATAGGGATTTCACCACTTACTGGTTCTGCTATCATACAATTTTATTCAAAACGCCTTTTGTCATTCTACTCCATTGTCATCGCATCTTGTGAGATGGTATATCGATAAGTTTATCATTAATCTGCCGTCAAAAGAATCACTTTATAGCAAAACAAATTTGTTACCTTTTTCTATGTTTGTATTAACATAACAAAGTATCGATCTAGGGATTGTAAGGTTAAAAATTCGCAAGATCTTAAGGTAAATGAGCAAGGATTTTGCGTTGAACACATTCTTGATGTTAGACATACTTGTCCTACGTTTCGTTAGGCACATGCTCTTCAATTATCCCTATTCCATGCCTTTTCAACATTACTTTGGCTCGCCATATTCAAGGAATTAAAGTGGTCTCCCTCCTAGAAAGTGCTTTCACACCATCACTCATAACGAACCTCAAATAGGTGCAGACGCTGCTTCAGCTTACTTTCGTTTGGCCTTTCTTTAGTGACTGCCAATTTAGTTCCCAGGTCAAGGTTCCCGGGGAGAAAGATGGACAATGAAACCGAAAAACTCCAATTTAACCAGGAATCAAACCTCTCCCCCAAAGTGAGGAATTGTTGGCTCAACTGGGGCATTTCATCTTCTTTTATCGATTATTCATTTTTCACAAACTTTGAAGAGTCGGCAGGTAGTTCTGAGGTTGAGGAAATCGTTATGCTTACTGTTATTAAACAGTGCAGTTTCTTATTCGAATACTCGGATCCCTCCGAATCAATAAAAAACACCTCATGATGCCCAGCTGGGGATGAATAGCACGTGCACCTCAATGTAAGTCCCGAGCTGTGTTTTTTGTAGCTTTCGTTGAAGAAGCAGTTCAGAGCAGCGGAAAAATTTAAAACGAAGGTGAAGGGGCATAACCGTTCCTTTAACGGCTCTCATTCGCACGTCTCTCGGCAGAGGTCTCTGTGAATGCTCTTAAAATGACGCAATGTGATCCGCCTCTTCCCTTTACATTACCCTTTCAAAATCTTCTTTCGCCACGCCATCTTGAATATTTTCCCCTTCTTCCATCTTGCTCTCCTTTCAATATTTTCCTTTCCTTACTTGTTTTTTCTCGTTCGGAGCTTTATTAGATTTGCTGCGGGGCTTTTACGACGGAGTGCGATTAGATATGCCATCGGAAAGCAAAGAACTGTGAAAGCAGTCTTAGAATTCTTCTTTAATATTGTGTCTATGAGATCATTGTTGGAACATCCTCTCAGCTGTCTCTCTAAAATCTCACTAATGATAAAGCCCGTGCCTTGGAAAAGAAATTGCACAAATATTCGTTAGTTGTGCGAGATCGGGTCTCATGTCACATTTATTTTCACTTTTTAAATCTTATATAATGCTATTCTTCTATTCAAATCATAATAGCTATGCAACTATAGTTATATTAGAAGTTAGAGTAGAAAACTACTTTATGGTCATATATCAGGAATTATTTTCTACTCAGGTTAAAAAAGTAACCCTATGGGAAAACATCCTACGCGGAATAATGGCAGTTGAAATTTAAATTTAAAAAGCGAACATATTCACAGTAAAGTATCCAAAGTAAAATAGGGCAAAATAATTCACCAAGAAAATATTAATAAATGTAACAGTGAATTTGTGTAATAGAGTGCCGGCAATATAAATCATCGTTGTTGGCACATTATAGCTATAGTTCTATATTCCAAGATAATCATTAAAAGGGTAAATAAACCTGAAAGTTAAGAAACTTGATGTAAGGCAATCGACTCAGACAGAAAATGGAGGGTGGTGAGATTTGTATACACCAATGGAATAATGAAACTTAAAACATAAATGACAAATTAAATAATCTATTTCACGAACTGAACTTTTTCAGTAGATAACCATTGTGTTGTTTAAATGTTAATTAAAATTAATGAAAATAATGAAGAATCATTTGAGAATCTTTTGGTCCCAAAGTGCTCCTCATTTTGTTCTTATAGTTATTGGAGAAAGTAATCAAAGTTCGATTGCTCGGATCTGTGTGTTATAACTGTTTTGAGAAACGACGCATTGGCTCTCGGGAAGTACCGTAATATGTTCGAAGTTTACTGACCATACGAATACTTTCTAAAATACGGATTACTTGCTGAGGCCATTAAGTTAACATTTCCGGTGTCTCTCCAAACTTTCATTCGAATCCCACGCACTCCCATTCTCTTTTGTACCTTTGCCCTTCGCCAAACCCTTGCCATTCGCATCTAGGTTCTTCAAACAAAAACTCTTCGTGTAAAGAGACCTATGATGAGTTTAAAAGGGACGCGAAAAAGAGATAAATGACAGTCGGCGAGCGCATCGTCGTTTCGTTTATTTTCCTTTAGAAAGGAATAAAGAGATTGAGAAGGAAGGTCTCTCGACGATATTGTGATCTCCATTGTGCTTCTCTGCCGTGGAGTTACTTTTTCTGTTACGGTTTATTTTTCGTCCCTCGAAAAACGCACTCGGAATTAAAGAAAAAATGGTCGCAGAGTCGAAAATTCCGTTTGGAAACCTTATCCAGATCCTTGCGAATTTTTTTCGCCTACCCTTTGTCCTGTGCGATTATGATTTTTTCGTTGACGCAAAACAGCGATGTCATCTCTGATCCTTGTGCACTCCCTCCATGCGCAGTCTCTTCCAGTTAAATCGAGAGAACGCTGTAAAACAAAAGGGAAAATCCATCCCCGTTCTGTCAGCACAACTCGGCTAGAGATAGAGATTTTTTCTGATATTAGCGCAGCATGAGGGAAGATTCTTTGATCCTTGAAAATTCCCCTCTTTTATCCATTTAATATTCATCGATGCGACTCTGCGTATAATAGGTATTCCGTAATGGAAACGATGGATTTTACTCTTCTATTTTCCAATTAAGTACCAGTGGGATTATCCCAGTTCGCTAAAAATTATTCTGATGTAAGTATTTTATATTACTCATACATACATAAGTGCATAATATAATAATAACTAACTTAGGCTAAGTCCATGTGCATTTAAAATCCCTATTAAACGTCCTTCACTAGTTATATATTTTATTCTATTCTAAGTTATAGAAAAAAGGCACTATTGTCACAAATGTAACTTGTATGGTTTAGTTAATAAATATATGTGAATCTTAAAGATCGTAAAAACATCACTACAGGATTAAATACCTAAAATAATAAGGATCAAATAGATAATTAATACCTAAAATACCTGCCTAAATTACGAAAACATTTGAATGAACATCGGTTCTAGCTGGCTGAAAAAGAAAAGCGCACGTTATTATATTACATGTACATTATTATGTCGCATAACGAAGTATGAAAAAGCTCATTCCCTTAAAAAATTATATAATTCCACGTCCTATGTTTCGACCCTTAACGTCATCATGGGTTCGATGGAAGAAGAGACTTTTTGGCCTCGCCCAAACAAATTCGATTATTATTATTATTACTAGATGACCCGGTGAACTTCGTATCACTTACAATTTATTTGATTATAACTTTGGTAAGCGATTATCAATCCTAATCAACCTTCCTACTCCAATTCATTGAGATCAATAATACTGGCAGCATCCTGTATGGTTAAATATCGTTAGGCTATGAAAGAAATTTGCTTGCAATTCAAATGAATTCAACGTCTTCTATTTACGTGGCGGTTATTCGATGTAAAACATTTTGATAAACTACATTTTTTGTTTTCTGGTGGGGAAATGTACAAAGGTTATGGCTTCCATGCGCGAAACACGGAAACTTCGAGTTGATTCCGCAAACCGACTGTTTATGGTCACCGCATGGGGAATCGCAGCCGCTTACAATCGACTGAAATGAAATGTTGAATGGTCACGTTGAGATGATCGACATCTTTGATTTCTAGCAATATTGCTAATTCGCTCAGCCAATTATGGTTTTTCAATTGTTGCTCTTTGTCTGGAAAAACACGCGCCTCCTTCGATTCTGTCACCTGACAGAAATCTGTGGTTAATGTGATGAATCCGGTCGAAGTGTCAACTGCGACTTTCCTCTTACAAATGTCCAACAATTGTTCGGAAACAGATTTGCACATTGATCTTGTGGGTAACAGAATCATGGCTCCACCAAAATTGTTATGGTTGACGCGTCGAAGATCTGTCCAGCGCCTCCAGTTACCTCTTGCGGACCAGTATTCGTCCCAAACGATCAATTTGCTGGAGAATCTTCGCCATTGCGCTGTATTGGTGATGCTGCAAACAGGTGCCTCGTTGATTTGCATGCACAGTGGCAAATTTCAAGGCAGAATGTGCAGTTCGTCCGCCTTCAGTCGCTGCAGATGAAACCGATGCAACTTCATTCTGCGATCGGATCCTCGCCAAAAACAACGCAATTAAGAATGTTTCTCCAATCCCTCTGGGAGCATCCAGGAAATAAATAACACCAGTTCCATTGTTCGCAGCTTCTATCAAATAGTCGTACGCAATCTTTTGTTGCTGATTCAGTTGTGGAACATTAGTAAGAACTGCTTCGGCTAATGCTTCGGTGTCGTATTGCTGTTCTCTTTGTAACCAGTGGTTAAATACATCGTGCATTGAACGACTGGGTGATATGATGCCCAAACACGATAACACTTTATTCGCCATCAATAAGCACGTGTCTCCTATTATGATCAATGTCTCATTGTAAATTTCTTTGACTGAATTGAACTGAACTGAATTCGACCAACAAATCGTTCGCATTCGATGGATAACATGTGGATAATCGCAAACTTTATGCGAATTTGTTGCTGTGATGAAGATATGACGGAATCCTTGAGCGTATTACCCCAATGTGAATCGTTCTCGAGAAACTGTAACAGTTGACACACGGTAAGTTGGACACAGAAGTCCATTAACGATTCTCAGTTCTAGACCACGAACGTTCACCTCCAGGTTCACAGGAGCACTGCGTCGACGCAATCGCTCATCATCGCTCTTGCTGTGTTTCCTCGAACTCGTTGCATTCTAAATGCATCCGCTTGTCTCTCGTTTTCAGTCACTCTCGAACGCCACTCAGACATACCAATGCAACTGTTATCTGATGCTCGCTGGTCATCAGTGCGGTTTTCACGTGAGGTCGCATATTTGACTGACTTTGACGATCTATGTCAGCTCGTCTCGGCATTGTAATGAACACTATAATACGGCACGTAATTGTTTTCATATTTGCTCAAGTCTGTTAATTTTACCCAGAGATTTTAAAATATTGGAAACCTCAAACTTAGTCCTCAAGTTACGCAAACATTTGTGGTTATGTTTAAACCTACAAAGTCAATACAGGCAAATAGAATGCCACAAAATCAGTCCTTGTATTTAACTTCTGTTAGACGATAGGTCCGCCATTATTGCCATCTATTGAAAGTTATCCGAAGTGACGATTCACAATTTTGAGTTTTTCGATTTTTCAGATCTTCGTTTCTGATTTCTCAACTTCTTTTATTTATATTATTATTGAGGTAACAGAAAATTGATTAAACCGTGTTCCTTCTGTTATTTGATCAACCGGTTGCGAAATATGTATTCTTTTCTTCTTGTCGTCAATTCTCTTTACCTTTGATCTGATTTAACCTCTTTACAAATATGGCTTCAGATTTAGCTTTCTCTCATGCAGTGCTTTATATCCCACTTTTTCATTGCCTTTTAACACGCTCATTCAATCAAATAACAACTCACAAGATATTTATGGCAATACAGGCGTCCCTGTCTTATTTTGAATACCAAATAGAGCAGGATAGAGCTGATATAAATAACAATTTTTCAGAAAACTGATTAATTTTTCAACATCTTTATTAATTTTAAACTTTGAAAAAAGTCTTTCTCATTATGGCGGAATGCTAAAAAGTTATATTATACCGTAAGCCTGCATTAAATCATAACTCGGAGTTAATCGTAATGTATTCGGGAGTCAAAATAGTATATCTCTATCACACCACTTCATTTATCATAGATTTTCATATCGAATCTACTCGACATAAGCATAATTCGCTCCTTTAATCATAGATCTCCATGAAAAGCATTGACTCATTTGTGACTGATATTGCCGAATCGCCGAACGCATTCAGGATGAGCACATATTTAAGACGAGTCATTTATTGTGAATTACTTCTCAGCATAATGATTAAGTTTCGGTTCAATGATTTCGCCAGTGACCTACTGACAGTGCGACATGTCCATCCGCGCAACGAATAACATCGACATTCTTCTTAATTAACAAACATACTTTCGTGTCTACGATTCCTGCTTCGTTTGGTAAATTGGCTCTCTCTCCTCTTCTATATTAACTTTGTAATTAATTCGCATCAACCATGAATAATGTACGTCCATTATTTGTGGTATTAACAAAAGACAGTCAAAATTCCGTGTGTGACCTAGAGTTCTTTTGGCTGGATACTCCAAATAGCTCCATTATATACAATGAAATTAATTATCTCCAAAATAAGATGGATGACCCACCGCTTTAATTAAAATCACATCTGCATCTGGAGTATTTCTAAATGAAATTCCGACGCAACTTCTGTTAGCCTTTTCAACGAGGTCTAATGCATGGAATATAAATTCATGAATTAGCAATGTATTTTATTCCCTTAATGAGTTTCTCTGTCTATCAGAGCTCAGGGAAATATTTCTTTCAGCCGAATTTCTAAACTTCATCTTTCCTTTTCAGCTATCTTGTTTATTTTAGACGCAACTGATCAAAGAAGGTACGATTTCTATAAAAGGACGAATTTATTGTAAGCAAAAAAATGGTTTCATCGTAACTCTTATTTCATTTCATTATTTTAGGAATTAAGATGAAATGGGAACGTATTGAAATCTATTGTATTTTCAATTGTATCTTGTTACACATTCCATGAAAACTAGAGAATCGAAAATGCAAAGAAGATATTTCAAAATTATAGATTCTTCTTTCTCCATGTACTCTTTAATTTCGTGTGAAACCTTTTACTCCCCCAAATTGATTTTTCAGTTTCAATCGGCGTAATCATCATCAACTAATTCAAATCCTATTATAGTTTTGGTGGCACGCTTTGTTTAATTGGATTACAGTCTCCCGCAGATGTTCGGTTATCAATTTCCAACTGAAGACGAATTATAAATTACATCTCTGTAAACGCATTCTTGAGAAAAGGGTCGAAATTACAATCTTATTTTCCCCACAGAGTCTTGAAAATTGATATAAAAGCGGAATAATATGCACATGTGATCAATTTTATGTTTTTATATCGTTTTTCATCGATGGAAGAAAACACTCGCTAATTTCGATGTCGATAAGACCTATCTCGTGCATTCGCTGATTTCTTCTCAGCCGTCGCTCGGGACTCTCCGAAAGGAACTTCGAGCGAACACTTCAGTTTTCGGTCCATTTCGAGAAAAAGGGGTTTCCAACGACCCCTTCGCTGCAATTACCTAGCCATCTCCAAGAGGCCATAACTACTCCCCTCCCTTAATTAAACTGGGAGCCATGTCGCGAGATTAGGCTCCTTTTCCAGGCCCCGATACAGCGGTCATTTCCCCCTTTCGCCAAAGACATCTGCTCCTTAGGTCCGTCCCAGCAGTCTCGTGGGAAGCGAGATCTCGAGTGTTTTGGCGCCCGCAGCGCTGTCGGTGGAGGAAAGGGGAACTAACGGGCTGCAGAGAGAGTCGTAGGTAAACCAGAGTCGAAGGATAAGAGGATTTGTGTGCAGAGGGTAAAAAAGCAGAGGAGGGTATTATTTTTTCGGTCGAAAGAGGAAAGATAAAAGGAGGTTTTGGAGGTATTGAATTCGGAAAAGGGTAGCGGCGGGGAGAGAATGATAGGATTTCGTGGAATTTGCGTCCGCCGAGTGAAGAAATGAGCTTAATCTTAGAGGAGATCTGTTTGCGTGCGGAAATGGTGTGATTCTGGTGATTTGGTACCTTTGGGAATTCAAATCCAGTAACGAGATTCGTTCTCCCTGAAAATATTTGAGATTGGCGATGCGGGCGGAGGGAATAAATTCCTCTTCGAACATTCCTGATTTAGATTTTGAAGGCGCACTTAACTAACGGATGTCTCAACGTAATTCGGACATTTGCATGATTCCATCACTATTTGCTTACGATCTTTTGCTGGCGATCATTTACAGCGAGTGAATTAACAACAACGTACAATGTTTGTATTCTAAAGTCCGAGTCTGGGCGATCACTCTCTAGGGATGCTTTGTTGATTGCGAACTTTGTTCGGCACCTACGTCGTCCCAGAGTCGATAAATGATTTCTTTTTGAGATAATCTCTCCTTTGGGAAGTTTCCATAGGCAAAACCTAAAACCAGTAAACAATCAGACTGACCATCTCTAAATGTGAGTCCAGCACAACTTCAAATCTATTTGGAATAGCGCGGCAGTGTTCGAGATGAGGTACTTAAAGATTTAAAGAAAAATAAGCTATTTATTTTCAAATCGGTTACTAAGATGTCCTTTGTCTTTTTGTACAAATTAGTCTTATTTAAATATGTGTACTGCGCACGGGAGGTTTATGGCGAGGTTTCCTTAAGCTGGACTCCTTCTACATCCCCCTCG
This sequence comes from Sympetrum striolatum, assembly GCA_947579665.1. Classification (NCBI taxonomy): domain Eukaryota; kingdom Metazoa; phylum Arthropoda; class Insecta; order Odonata; family Libellulidae; genus Sympetrum; species Sympetrum striolatum. Next base: position 6,920,850 of record OX388351.1, read on the forward strand.
ACCACTCTTACGGTAGCGATAAATAAATAAGTAAAGCATGGCAGTGGAGCAATTAGTCAGTAGGTGATGTAAAAATTAAGAAGGAGAGAAGAAATTATCAGCCTAATGCTGATGATAGATTAAACAGATTACATAATAGTTCCCTAAATTTGTGAATGTTACGCATTTCCTCAAAATTCTGAGTTGTTTGAATTGCGGGTGTGAGAAGATAATAATATTAATCGTAAATGCATTAGCCTAGTGACATAAAAATACATATAAAGGACAACTAACTATAACTAATCAACGCATAAATCAATCATATTTCACATATTATGCATCTTTATCACATTACAATTGTATTTCCTTATTTAAATTTCATTAACATCGTTCCTTACACAAAATCACAAATATTTGCAAAACTGCTATACATTGATATGCATATACATGCAATTGCAACACAGTACATTCATTTTAGTAAAGAAAGAAAATTTGGAACTCGGTTCTTAATAAATTAGTTCCGAATCTGCAATAGCCGTTTAGCAGTAGGTAGCAGTTATGCAATTCGGAGAAAAACTGTAAAATATATAATCAATATATGGTTTCTTTGGGATGTATGTAGTTTTGCAAAATTTTCCAAATTTTTAACGAGACTTATTGTAATTTCTCTGTATTTCTCGAGATTTATCATGATTTTCAGAATTTCTCGAAATGAAACTATTATTGTAATGTCCTGTTTATCTCCAAATAGTGGTGAAGAGGTAAGGAACAAAGACGGCTGTCGGAGATGAAAAACTCTAATAAATTCATTATAGTTTCCTATTCCAGTCTCCACATCATATTCCAATCCAAAAAGAGTTTTTATTTACAATAATCCACTCAATAGATGTACGGTCAGATAGTTCTTTTATGTCAGAATTCTTTTACCTTATAAAAAGACTTGCTTAACAAGTATTATCTCAGTCTGTTTGAGAAAAAGGCATCCTCAACATCTATTAACAGTTTGCACTTTACACTTACGTGGCCAATAATAGTCCTACCAGTCGATCTCAGCATTGAGCTGGGATCTCCAATATAAACCTTCCTCTTTTTTAGTGATTATTTAAATCTTTTTGTCTCATATGTATTTCTATGTTCGTACAGATATACGCAGCACAAATACAGGTATAGCTGAGAGCACCCCACTCCATAAAACACGGCTTGCAAGTTTGTTTTCTACAAATTTTCCCCACAGCCCTAATAACCCTATTTTGTTTAGTGAAACTATTCTTCCAGTGGACAGAATTTCAAAATATCATGTCTCGTGGTAGAATCAAATTTTGCTAATAATTTCCCTCTTATTAAATTTGTGGCGATATCTATAGACTTGGATCTACGTATAGTTTGATTCTCACTGAATCAGTAATTTATTTTCTATATTTCTATCTTAATTTCAGGATCGTTCTTTTCCTTACTTCATGTAAGTATGGCGGTATAATCTGCAAATTGAAACACTTTGGCTTTTCAAGAATAGCTGAGATCATTGAGCTAAGTGTCATACACATGTACCTGCTGTCTTTCGAATCGAGACACTAACTAATCAGCATTGCCTGAAATCAAAAAATCCCTCCTATCAGCTAAAAATAAAAGTAAAGGTTTCGAAATTATGCTTTGTGGAAAATTTCAGTCGTCTGGACCTGGATAGTCACATTTGTAAAGGGAAATGATATTTCCGGAGGCAGCGTAGAAAGGAAAGAAGCAGTTCTTTCAATGATTGGCCCTCTGCGACTGACAGCAGTTTTCCCTTCAGAATTTAACGGAGGGGAAAATGCTTTATTTCGGGATATTTCTTTGCCGTAAAGGATAGAATCTTCCGAGGGGACATTTTTACGTATCATCGGAAAGACCATTGAGTGTAACCTTGGGATTGCGTGGAAACACTTCAAGTGCACGTGCTAAGGAGAGACGTGGAGATTGTTTTCCCATAAGTGCAGTTACTGCTTTAAAGATTAATCTGTAGCCAACACATTAGTCGAATAATATCAATAAAAATGAAGAAATCACCGGAAACCATATTAGCATTTCAGATGACGCGTTCACTGCTATCAAGTCCATGATATTAATCGCCTTTGGTTTTGCTAAATTCTTGGAATCAGTTCTTCGGTCAGACGTTTCTTCGAAAAGCAATTATTTCTAAAATTCACTTCTCCAAGTTATCCGAATTCAAGGAACATGGTTTGAAATAAATAGATTTAAAACAATTTTATTATCTGCTGACTGAGTTAAAATTGGTTCACCTAATTCACTTAATTTGAATCAGAAATCCGTTCAAATAAAATGAATCGTAAACGCTTTTCATGGGAAGAATTAATTCTGATACGTCTAAAATCCTTTTTCTGAATATAATATCGACCATTTCAGCAATTAGGATCTTTGAATTCTCTTTAACCTTTTTACTTACATACGTTTGTTCTATTTTTCTTGCAAATTTGAGCAAACGAATAAAATCTTGTAAGTTTTGTCCATAGATTCAGGAAAATTAGCAGATTCAATTACTGCTGCATTGTAGTGAATGAGGTGGACACGACTTTTAAAAATGTCCACGTATAACAAGAATGGAAGGTATGGAGCAGAAAATCTTCACATTTTTCCAACTATAATTAAAATCTATTATAATTTTTCAATGGTATTTCATTTAAGAAAATTGAAGCAGCCTAATGTTTGAAGTTTTCTCGTTTCCTGATCTATGGCGTGTTCGTTACTTTAATCCCAGAATATCTTATATGAGACGAGCTTTTGTAATATACATCCTTAGTTATCCCGGTTCACGCTGGAAACATTATTTTATTCTCTGTCGGAGGTGGTTATTAATTTAAAGCGATGGGAGGAAGAGCTGCTTAAGATATTTGAGGCTTTGACGGCTTATTTGAAAAGCGAATTAAATCTCCACGCGCCATCTTCGTAATTATTTAATTTAATGACATTTTCAAAAGCGACAAATTCATGATTTCTCGAGAGACCTCATTGTCTTCCTTCAAAGTTGAATTCGCACGGAAAGAGGGGTCCCAAAAAAAAGTACTGCAACGTTGATATATTTGACGCTTGCATATCAGTGGTATTGAAATGAGCTGATTTGTCAAAATTTAATGAGCTTATCGATGATAATGGATGACATTTTTTGAAAATGATTTTAGAACAGGTCAAATTTTAGTAAGCATTAATTAATTTAGTTCTAATTACTTTGATAACGCTGTATACTTCATCAAAGAAGATTTAAACTCAATCTGTAAATGGTGTTTTAATAACGACTTGTCAATTAATGAAAATAAAACGAAAGTCATGCATATAACCAACAGAATTGTTAAACAAACAAGTGTCAAAGTCAAAACTCATAACCATCAATGCTTACATTCACATAATGCAGAAGAACTTAAGCTAAATATGTATGTTTGTGATCACATAGAGCAAGTTTCCAATCACAGATATTTGGGTAATATTGGACGAAAATATATATAAATTTCATACACACATCATGTATTTAAACAATAAGCTAAAAAAGATTTCCTATCAAATGTATCATATAAAAGATATTCTACCCTTAGAAAGAAAAAAAATCTATATATGGCATTTGCAGAGTCAATAATACGTTACGGAATAACAATTTGGGGAGGAACTGTTCAAAGTAAATTAAAAAACGCTATAAAAATTTATGAAGTTTATTTGTAACAAGGATGAAAAAGCCAATTTAACTAATGGTTATTACTATAAAAAACTGGAGTTCCTTCGTTTGGACTTTTTATACAAATATATTCTTATTATGGATTTCAATTACTCTTACAAATACAAACAAATAAAAACCTCTCACCACAATATGAATAAAAGACCAAGAATCAGGTATATTATTCCTACATACTACAATAGCCATGTTTAACGAAATTTGGAAGTTACTGTTCCCATCCTTTTTAATTACCACATGACTTACAATCCTCAGAAAAAAACAGTGAAACAAGAAGTGAAAAAATGGTTACTTAAACTAGATGGATATAAATTAAGTTTTTCTATTTTTTAAATCAGGCACCTGCTGACAAGTCCTATGTATGGACTGTCCGCATGTATATATTTCTACATTTATAGAACCTAATTGTTATTTGTTGCTGTAAAATATTTTAATATTAATGTTATATAAATATAGATGATAAATTGAATTCAAATATAGGTAAATATAGTCTTTTCAATTAACATTAAATTGTGTTGACACGTATGATTTTAATATCTTTGTTAATTATTACTTCTTTGTTTTAAAAGGCACCTGCTGACAAGCCATTTTAGGCTTAGCAGGATCTACAATGTTTATTTTTTTCTTGAATTTTATTTAACTATTGTTTAGTTTTTAACATTCTATATACAATTTGTTTATCATTTAACTTGTTGATTAAAAAGTGAAAATTATATTTTTTCTCATAAGGTTGATCCTAATGTATATACAGTTATTGTAAAATTAATTCACTTAGTAAAAAGGTATAACGTTACTGTCTGAAAAAATTGAGAGAAAAAAACTATTGGTAATCATGTTATCTGCACCGTATTCACAATGCACATTTATATTTCTGTATCCTTGCACACAATATTAGGGACACATAGCACATATCCCATTTTACTAATAGATCTTGTAAATATATCTTTTCTCTACAGCTTCGAATCCTTTTTAATTTTACCAATTCTTGTCCTGGTAAGGAATGTAGCTTGACACAATGGTTAGTCTCCTACATGCCTGAAATTATCGTTGAAACGGTACCCAATGAACACGATACGACATCAGTTTTTTTACTTTTCTGTTATCATTCCTCGGGAAACATTTTTATGACTCAAAAATCTACTAACGATTCCGTTTGCGATTGCTAGAGATAAATTAGCTAATAATTTGGTATGAAAAGAATTGCTTTTATCCATTAGTCGCAAGAAGCACGGCAGTGTCTTCTTATAATTCGGAATTTTACTGTGTATTCCCAAGACTCCCAGAAAACATATGGCCTTGTTTTTATTTCTTTGAAGCGAAGTCACACGCGGATGTACGATTCTTAGAAGAATCTCTCCTCAGATGTACTCTCCTTCGAATCCCTCTTCAGAATTCTTCGAATCTTTCTTTGTTTCTGACGAAAGAGGTCTTTGCTTCCTTCTTTCAGATTAGACGAAGTCCCACTGCTATCCCTTATTCTTTTCCGAATCCCTATTTATCCGTAAAATCTTCTCTTCCGTGTCCCTGGATCGAACATCTTCCGTACCCAAGGCAACGCTTGGGATACACCAAGTGTATCTTCGATGGAAAAAGCTGACTGAAATTCTGATTGCGTGAGTCAGTTTCCATCTTCCTCCACGACTACATTTGTAAGAAACAAGATTTTTCTTCAGTTTAACTTTGAAGAATCTTGGAATACATTGATATCAACAGCAAATGCAGGTGATATGTCATTCCATAAACTTAATAATATACTTATAATACCGTTTGTTATTAATGCTTCGTGTTGCATCGGAAGAATCTTCGTAAGGGATATGTAATAAGTAAGTAATATGTTTCTGCTTTGTCGAAATAATTTGTAAACGCTGAAATTAAATATAGAGAATAAAACAAAGTATGCTCTGAAAGAAAAATAAAGTGAGCTCTGATTTTAAAGTACTATGCTAAGTGGTATGATTTTGAATAATAGGAACTGTATGGACTTCTTTTTGCAGCTATATACTAATCGTTATGACAAATATGAATTGAGGTATTGTATTTAAGTATTGCATTATATACCACAATTCACTGTTAAAATCTAAGAATTTTACTACATGAAATCGTATTTATCATCGACGGTTTCCACACAGAATCTTTGCATGCAGCAGGAAGCCATCTCCCTCTTCTTTGCTTCGGCACTTATCAACGCTTTCTATTCTAATTATGTCTTTATCGACTATCGTGACTTAGATTCGGATTCCTCTTTTCGCTATTGGGCTCTTCGTTGAACTCATCCATGGGCTAGATGGAAGAAGAGACTTTTTAGTCTCGATCTCGCCCAAATAAAGACGATTTATTATTATTATGATCATTTTCCATCTGCAGTGCCCTCTTCTGCGATGATTCGGATCATTTAGGCAATAAATTAAAACGCTCCGATAAAAATAATCTTCGGAAAGATTTAAAGTGAATGGCTCCTTCGTACAATACTGCACGCCGCTTGGATAAAAATCTCCGTGAAACGCAATTTCGGAATTATTCAAATCGGAGATGAACCTGCGGAGTATTTGATGTGCTCTGCTCCGAAACTTGCGTCGAGGAGATTTCGTTCCAACGAAATAAATGAGACTAAAAAAAGGAAGCACTCGGCGGCAAATTATAATCGTAAAACACAGCTTACACTTATCTTCTGCAAATGCTTTGATTAACGATTCATCTGCATGGGTCGTTAGAAATTTGATGTCTGTGTCTACGTAAGAACCCTGCAAGCCGCCTCCTGGCGTGAGGCAGGGGGTGAAATGATCAACCTCGATTAAGGTCTTCTAATCAACTCTCTAGAATCTTAAGTTTACTAATTATCATTTTGTAGGGATGTCATCAAACTAAAATTCCATTATAAAGTTGCATAATATACTTTACCGATTTCTTCTTTAATTATGGCGAACGAACGTCCTAGAATTAAGACGAGATTGCTGAATATGATATGCTGCTGTACAGCCCATACTTTGGATCAACACCGCAAGAGGAGGTAGCACTCCCTAACAACTTATCTAACAAACATATAATCACACAATTTTGCCACAAGATACGGTTGCTCCAGGTAGATGAGGACATTCTTTTTTTAGGAAATGTTGTTTCCTTTACCTAATCTATTTTATTTTTTAATGTTGAGAAATGTGACCCTTTAAGCCGTTATGCCATTCAGGAGAAGCGACGGCAGCGCGAAACCAAGAGTGTCTCTAATCAACCGGATTGTGAGACGTCGAGGAAGCGAATCTTTCAGAGAGACCTCTTTTTGACCGACTTTATTAAAACGGACGCCGACGGCGCCTCTTGACGTCGTCTACTGAAGCGCCGCGACGCCAGTCAAAGTAACCCTCTACCGATGCGCCTGCGTTCGCCTTTTACAAAGGAGCAACTTCAGGTGCTTGTCACATGTCACCCCTTTTCTCTGTTTCGAGGGAACTTCCCTTGCAAAAGGATATCGTTTTCTGCAACAGTAGCGGTGATGCACAGAAATGACTAATTATTTTTTATGATGTTCTTAAATATACACTGGAAAGAAGATTAAGAATCGCTTAACTAAAATGAATGCCGCTAAAAGTAATTAAATATGAGATGGCTTGAATTTTCCTTAACAAATATTAGATCTATTTAGATATTAAACTTCCTGCCACAAGCCGAAAAGTGGCTTGAATGGTGGAGAAGTGTTAGACTATTATCGCGTAAATAATATTGTTATTAATTCATAGAAAGAAGATCTCGTTGAAATGGGAAAAAGTAGCTTAACGAAGGTAGAAAGTGTAGCTAAATTATTAGTAACAGTGGCATATTTAATATTGGGTAGACCATCTGCCGGATTATTTTTAAATGTCGTCGTCGAAGAAACTTTTTAAATTATTATTGAATACAATGAATAAAACATAATAAAAAGACCCACCCTGTGTACTGTGATGAACCTGTAGCATACACTTTTAACATGTGCAAGCCTGCACTCTATTGCATTTATACACTCCCTGTCTTTCTACGAGCCAAATATAATTTTGCGATGCCTGGCATCTGACTAGAGCACTTGGCATTGAGAAGCAACTTCATTCTCATTTTTGTGCGAATAATCCCTATTATAATTATTTTTGCATTTATTATTAAAACTAGTTCATATCTTTTAAAGACCAACTGTATGCAATAATTGTAATACCAGAATCCATAGTAAAGGATTATTGAATATGACGTTATTTTCTTGTCAAAACGGCTTCATGATAAAATACTTTTACTAAATATAAAAATTTTTATTGCGGTGTAGTAAAATAATTTTATCATGAAGCCGTTTTGTATTTATGAATACCACGAAGTGAAACCTGAGTCTGTTTCGTTTATTTTCTTGTCATTTAAAAATCTATATGATAATGAAATGATAGTCAAAATTAGTTTTTGAATTGTGGTAAAGAAGTTACAGAGCATAGACATATGAAAGGAAATACCTCCAGTTGTAATTTCAATTCCTTTGTATATTTAATAATGATATTCCATCTCTTTGACATAAAAAAGCACTTGAAAATGAATGTCAGATATTGATTGATATTTTGATGACTAAATATTTATGTTGATAATAGTATATTGCAACAATCTAAATAAAGTTGTCATTAAATTTACTTTAACTTAAAGGAAAGAAACGTATTCCTTAATACCGATTTCGTACAGTATTATTACAATCCGAAGCATCGCGGAATATAAACTGATAGGAATTCCAGCTCGATGAGCAAATCTACAGGAAAGCTGTTCACCATGGCTTGTCAGTATTTATTTTCCGACACTTGGTGGACCGAAAACGAAGCCAACTTCTTAGGAAGCGCTTTTAGATAGCATTTGGTCTCATTTCACGCATTGGTGTTCAAAGGGAGAACGTTCGGATTTATTTCCTAATTGCACGTTTGTGATTGCTTGCCTTTATCGCGAAATGTCCTCTTATCCCACAGAAACGCTAGTAATCCTATAATTTAGGAGAGCTTTAGAACGGTTTGGGATTAAGGCCACACCGTAACGCAGATGTACTTATCATGAGAAGTTAATAAATCAGCGGTCGGCACACTCGCTTAAATAACGATGAAGCTTTCATTTTCGTGTTAAGTCTATAAAATATAGTTTGGTGAGTGGCAATTTCAGTGTCTTGCAGAATTGGTTTTTGGTAATATTCGGCTGAATTTAACAATGAGTTGCCCTAAAATCATTATCAAGAGAAATCGTAGCTCGTCTTATTCTTGCCATAGTTATGCGATAAACAGAATTAATTTATTTACAGAATAATGTATGATCGGTAAAAAATTAGATGAGCTTACAATAAATGAGGGAATTAGGTATAACTTGAACGCATACCTTTTACATTTCAAGTGAGAGGTTGCAGTCACCTCGGAAATGACTTTTGTGTCTTACTTACTGACAATATCCGTCGCTCAAGGGATAGCAATGACAGTCTAAGACAGGGTCTCCGAAATACGGCCGAGGGCCGGATGTGGCCCAAAAGGCCCTCTCTTCCGCGAGGCCCCTTTCTTCCGCGAAGACCCTTTTACGGGAAAAAATCACGGAAATTTACGTGCATCAAGTGTGCGTGGACCAGCCGCCGCTTACACGGACGTAACGTTTTTACCCAATTAAAATAGAATAATTATTATTTATTTATTTATTATATTATATTATTGTTTATTGCACAAAAGTTACAGAAGTATTTGATTTTATCTAGCAAAGAAGCAAATCCAAAAATTAATGTGTAAGAGTCATAAAATCAGCAATGAAGAGAAGCAAAAAGGTCCTACTGAGCTTTGAGGCTCATTAGGAGGTGTCGGATGACAGACAACTGTATTAATAAACGTAATAAACGAAGGAAAAATACACCTAAAATGCATTTAATATTTTATCAAAAGTTGGAATTCTGGCCAGGTGGCTATGAGGATTATATTTACTAATATTAAATTAATAATTAAAAAACATCCGTTCATATTATTTTTTATATTGTGTAGTCGGCCACCAAACTGCTGTTCGATTGTTAATGCTGCCCTCGAATCGTATTAATTCGATTTCTAAAAAGGTTTGAAAACCCCTGACCCAAGAGATGGATAGGAATTTAGGAATCTCCCTAAATCGAACGTTCAGCAAAAGCATTCATGGAAACAACATCCTGATTTTGCTAGACGCTGTAGCATTGTGTATTTTCTGCTGAAAACTAGAAATGAATGTTCTGTATGAACCGTAAATTTATCAATCTGATCGTGAAATTTGCATCCAACCTGATGTAGGTCTATTTCTGCAGCATGAAGGAAAGTGTGTTTGATCTGATTCCCTCGGAATCCATTATACTTACTAACTCCGGAGCCTAGAGTAGGATAGTTGCTAGTACTGAATTAGCTAATGCATTTTCTATATTGTTAATGTTCAAAAGAAATATTTCTGTTGCAGTATTTTTCCAACCACATGTAATTTATAAAATTCAGGCAATTCGATCATGGTTAGTTTTTAATAATACGAATGCAAACTGAAGCGTGAAACGTTTTGGCATTTAAAAACGGCCAATGGAATAACGCGATTTGGGCAGTCCGGAGGCATCTTTCATCTTAATTAATCCCTTTATTTTTCCTTTCAAAACAAACTACCAATTCCTCTCTATTTGAATAGGACCGGACCCCTTCATCTCCAAAAGACCCTTTGGATCAAATCTTCCGATTCCGCGCATAATGGCGGCTCACGCGATGCGCAACTGTTTCAGGGGAAATAACAAAGGAAGGGCTTCCGCATCCATTGCGCATGACAAGTGTTTTTTAAACCATCTTTTTGTGACGAAACACCTGCGCTCCTTATGTCGTTCTGCGTCGCTCTTCTTTAGTTTAATTTTAATTCTCTTTTCGCCCGCCATCGAATGAGAGCGCAGAGAGAGTAATCAGCGAGTCTTCATTTGTTTTAGCGAGGACTCGTTCCGGACCTTCTTTGCCGCTTCTTTCGTCCTCAGGAGTTTATATTTAGCCCATTTTCTCTCCAAATGAAATCCCCACCGTAAGCATACTGCGATCCCATTCCGAATACTGTACTGCGATCCTAATTTTCGACATTTCATAGTCGCGTTATTCGGCACTTAGATGGAGTCCATCTGTGGATAAGGAAATCGGTATTCAATTGTTCGTTAATTTCGTTTAAAAAGTAATCTTCTGGTGTTTATGAGACCAGATTACCGCTCCTTTTTATCTTTTTATTCATGGATATTAAGTTCACTTCACTTGACGGAACGATGAAAATAGTACGTTTCAGTTTTGTGTCGAGGATTTACTATCAGCGAAATTATTATTAGTATTGATCGATACTTTATATTAAAAAATTACGTTCGTTTTTATTTTTATTTTGATAGTTAAGCTGTCAGAAACTAAGAGCTCAGGTCAGCTCAGCTAAAGTTCGGGAATTTCTGCAAATCCCTGGTAAGATTTCGTATATTACAGTTATATGATGCTTTTATGTGAATTGTAAGTTTGATCTATTTCGATCGTTCCTCTTCTACGCAATCGATTGAATCCGATCCTCCTGGACTCGGAATGTTCGACATTTTCTAGAAAATAGAGAAGGTCCTTCTACCACGAACAACGTTACAGAAATTGATGAATAATAAATAGGATAAAAGTAAGATAAGCTCGCGGTATGGGACATTAAGGGAGATCTTTCTCTCTTATATAATCCTTCCTTTTTCGATATTTTAGCCAATTTCCGATGAGCTAACCCATCCACCGTGCGCTCCATATATATATTTCCACCTCCTAACGCAATTCCAGCGGAAGACGAAGTGGAGCTAAGATATCGGATTTTTGCACTTTAAAGAAGGGAGGTCGTCGACACGAATAAATAGGAGGAAAAATTTTTCCAAGTCGTTTTTATATTTGCATCGAGTGGATTTTGAGAGTCTGAAACGGAAGAAAGTGGAATGTTATGCACTGGCGCGAGAAGTTGCCATTTGTGAAGGGATCGTTATATGACGAAGGTTTATGGAGCAAAGACGAATCTTGACAACGGGCCAGCGAGTCCGAGCGCTTGGGAAGAGCTTGAACTAATTACACAGCCTCGCCCTGTCAACTCCAACGGCCCTTCGTGCCACACTTCTCCCATATTCCTCCTCTCCCTTTATCCATCAATACCCTTCCTAAGGTTTGCTTTCTTGCTGACGTCAACTTAACGTAGACTAAGAACAGATATCGTTCATTTAATGTCTTTTAGATATATAAACATTCTGTATTCATTTCTGCTTTAAGTAAAAAGAGTACGGATTCTCAAATGATATAGGACAGAGTTGGTGAAATATAGCACCTCAATCGTTAGCAGTGAACAACCATAAATACATGAATGTATCGGGTATATTAATAATATTCAGGATTTAACAATCACTTTCTTTTTCATAATATGCAAGCGCTGTAAATAATGCAAAATGCGGTACTTTAGTGTAGTGAAAAATTCAAGTATACATAAATCCATGATATGAATCCTTGTAAAATACTGATTTCCCGAAACAGCTGATACCAATAAATGATCCTTCATAACTCTTTCACTCGTTAGAAGATGTATCATTTGTTTCAATTATATTATAAATTATTTTCATTCAACTGCAACTGGCATAAATTATATGCAACCCATATATTATTAAAAGTCGTTTTTTATCATCGTTCGGTTGTAAACATTATCATAGCCATTATTTTACGTTTCTGTCATGTCAAATATATATAAATTGCGATTCCTTAGCAATACTGAAGGTCGCTTATAGTTAATGCAGAGGTTTCAGGGTATCTACCTTGTGGTCGTTCAGTATTTTGCATTTCCTAGAATAAGCATTTAAATTATTCCAGCAATTCTCTCGCTGTTAAAATGCTTTTCCGTCCTATCAGCAGGACCTTATTTTTTCTCATTTACTTTTTGGCCATGCCTTATTGTAAACATGGACCTCAAATACTTTCTCGAGAAGATAAATATTTGTTAAAATCCGAATCTTGCGTCTCTGAGAAGTTGTCGCAGTTGCTGAGTTTAAGGGTGTCTCCCGTTGTTTTCAAAATAGCATTAATTGATCGTTTGAAGTATCGATAAATATTACCTCTATGTCGATTCTAATTTAGAATGACAGCTCCACTTTCGTTTGTCTTTCAATATATCCACATACATGCATTCTGATCCTGTTCAATGAATCTTATGCCTAATTGTGCGCAGATCTGTTTAACATTGTTAGATCTAATCAAGACTTTTGTCTGAATAATTATCAAAGGACATATCGTTATAGTTTCCCATTTTTACTTTCTTCATATACGAAGTATAGAGAAAGTATTGTTTTCATGAAAAAAATCGACTTCGAGATTTCAACGGAAATACATGTTTAGGTGTCCCTAGAACACGTTTTGACTATTTTCGGAATGATGTCTGTGTGTATGTGTGTGTGTGTGTGTGTGTCTGTATGTGTGTGTGTGCTTGTGGGCGCTCTTACGAGAAAACTATTAGTTGTATCAATACCAAACTTCGTATATAGTACTTTGGTGTGAGCTTTCGGAGTTGATTAGTGTTTGGAGTAAATTGGTTGACCGGAAGTCTAGCTTCATTCATCAAAGCTCATTTCCGGTTTTCAAAATATCTCCATAAATATGATATATATGTGCATTGTATTTCCCATAAAAGTTTTAGATAATGCTATTTACTATAACTTTTGTATTTAACATATTTTTGTATCACTGGTTGATTAGTAGTTATTCGTGAAATACCGATAAACCGGAAGTAGCTGTTATGTACTTTGTGGGCGCTCTGACATGAAAACCATTCATTGTATCAACTCCAAATTCCATATATAGTGTTTTGGTTGATGTCTTTACAGTTGATTAGTTTTTGGAGTAATCGGTTAACCGGAAGTCGAACTTCTTCTTCAAAGCTCATTTCCGGTTTTCAAAATATCTCCATAAATATTATATTCAGGTATATACTGTTATTTACAAAAGTTTTAGAAAATATAATTTACTATAACTTTTGGTTGAAACATATTTTTGTATCACTGATTGTTTAGGAGTTATTCATGAAATACTGATACACCGGAAGTGGCTGAATATGTACTTTGTGGGCAATCTGGGCTCTATGGGCGAAAGGCTAAATTAATCTTTTTTCATCGATCATGTCCTGTAGAATATGATCTATAATGTTTGTAGCGTAAAAGATAATAATATATAAATTAATCACTCATCTTCCAAGTTTAGATGGAATATAGAGTTCGAAATTACTGTCGTAGATAAATATTTACATCTTATGTATGGAGAAAGTCATGTGCTGGCCACATCAGATTTTTAGTTTAATTATCTCGACATTTATGTCCGTAGATTTATGCACTTAAAAACGTCTTCGTACATTTACTAAATTGAAATGGAAACATTCATTTTTTATTTTCATATTTATTATTTAGTATTCTTTTTACTGTCAATTTAGGCTATTCATTTTGATGGTTATACATCACACAATATGTATCATATATAAGTCGTGTATATCTATTATACATAGATATTATATATACTCAACTTCTGTGAATTTGACGACACTGCTAAAATGAAATACTTCGCTTCTGTTGTAATTAACTAAGATTATTAATTAATTTTATAAGATAAACAAAGACAAATATTTAAAAATGTGCGAAATATCTGAAACATTTGTTTCGTTCCAAGAAGTGGACAAATTAGTAGTCCCCCTAGGGTATTAGTCGACTTCTTTTCCTCTCTCTCCTCTATTTCTCCTTCTCTAACCTCAACAGCCTCGCTTTTGCTCAATATAATTAGTTCCCCTTACATTAATGCACTGCTCGAGTTTCGCTTGTCATAGTTGCGGTGGAAATTGCGTATACAAGTTTGGGAACTTGGATGAAAAAGGGGAATTCGTCGTCGCGATAACTTTGACGTGGGAGAGCGTTGTAATTGCGAATAGTTTGTCGTGCGTGGCAGTGGTTGGTGGTTGCACTTTCCCCTTCAGAGAAAGCGTGACCTTGATGCATTCGATGTACTGGTTTCAATTACATCTCCCTTAATGAGTAAGTTCTCAATAGACGACGCGTTACATCGTTACGAAGTCAAACCTCGAATCTTCTTGGAAATTATATCACAATATGGGGGTCTCCTTCCGTCTTTCCTTCTTTAGACGAAATCCACACTCAGATTTTTTTTCTACTAAATATATATCCTTTATTCTCTCAGGAGTTTTGTATTTGATATCATTTAATAATTCTTACGATGAATTATTTATTTATGTGGAGTCGCCGCTTCCATTCCACTCGGTTTATGAGAATCGATACAACTGATTTTAACTAATAGTATATAATTATTTTTTTTCATTTAAAAAATAAATAATAAATAGACAGATATCATTTACATTTGTATTTCGTTTTTTCAATATGTTTTCATTGTCCCTTTCTGTAAGATTTTGTTCTTTTTGGTGCTATTGACGCCTACTATTGAAGCCGCGTCTACGCAATGCATAGCCAATCATCTTCCGTTACAGACTGCCTCATTTGTCATGTTTATATCGCATAACAGAATACAAAAGTAATAATGGAAGCGTTGACATAATATATTTACGAGAATTAACATCGATATATTACTGTCGCTATCGATGAATGTTGATGTTTTGGGCATATATGCCGCTTTAGGCTTCCCCGATTCCAGAAAATGCAAAATTGAAATTATTTCGGTAAAAGATTCGAGAAAAATCCATATCCTTCAAACGTTGTTTCATTTTGGTTTTAATTTCGGCACAGCACCTCTTGTGTTTTAATTTACGAGCGAATTTCAAATCAAAATAATCGTATCATTTAAAAAAGAGATGAAAACATCGAGTGTTAATGTCCCATAGCCGGCAATTTTCAATTAATGTTCTATTATTCGGTGCGAACATCAAACAGTTTGCGTTGACAATGGAAATATATGGAATGTTTACTACAGTGACTAGCAGAACGTTTTTCTTTTGTAATTCAGGAATATGAATTATCGCCAGTAACCAAAGGTTTTTTCATTGAAACACACCAATATGTTCCATTTTGGACTTGGAAACGCGTTATTTTTCGTGTTAAGTTTCTCATTTGGAAAAATATCAGAATTTACTCTTTTGCTCAAAATTGGAAATCCGTTCGCATTATGTATAGTTTCGTATGTTTTCTATTCTGACTAAAGTGTATGCAGAATTCGATCTCTATTTGAGTTTTGTGTTGCAGATTCTAAAGTCAGTTCTTTCCCTCTTCGATCGTATATAGTCAAACACACGCGAGCTCTAGAATCGGCGGATTAATCAAATTCCAATTTTACGGATAATAATTGAGCCAATGGCTCGTTCAGTGCGCCTCCATTTCCCTGAATCACGCGTGATCGACGACGAACGAACAAATGTTGACGAATGGGAGATAGGGAATCACCGATTCATCTTCCTTTTCTCTCTTCTAAGGAGTTCAGTAGAGTTGCAGTTAAACAACTTTTTAAAATTATCCATCCAGGAATTTCTTGTTCTACCTCAACCCTTCTATTTTACTTTTTCCTTCCCTTTCAGTTGTAAAATACCTCTTTGGATTTCGTATTTTACGCCTCTTATAATGTGACCGAAATACTGAAATATCTTGATTTTCATAGTTCTTATAACTTCACTATTTTTTGCTTAGTCTTTGTAGTACTTCAGATTTCGTTACTCCTTCTATCTATGGTATCATTAAAATTCGCTTCTAACAGCATAGCTTGAAGGCTTAAGTTTTCTTTATACGATACTGATTTAGATTTCAGGATTTTTTAACTTGTTTTAGCTTTGACTTTTTCATTATCTTTAATTTGATCCTGACAGAAGCTACTACTGGGTTGTGACCTGAGCCAATATTAGCTCCAGAATAAGTCTCAGCTTACAGAATTGCATTTCGAAATCTCTATCTAATGTGTATGAAATCGATTTTGATTTCCCTTGTATCTAGGGGTGATTTCATGTGTGCAATTGTCCTTTAGGTAGTTTATAGAAGAATTTCGCAAAGATGAAATTTTATGCTTGATAAATTGGACCAATTGGTCACCTCGCTCATTAAAACTACGCCATGTTCTCATATATATCCTTCTACTTTTCCTTGCACTCTCTTGGTATCGAAATCACACATTACAATTGTAAATTGTTGCTTCTTTGTCATTTTTAAAACTTCTTCAATATCGGTATAAAATATTTCGATTTCACTTTCTTCATTATCAGCAGTAGGTGCATACACAATAATTATGCCTTTGTTAGTTTATAGTTGAATCATAATGACTCTGTCGGATAGTGGGATAACATTTATCACTTTTCTACCAATGATCATTATGGACACACCATATCTGTGTACTTGTTTCCTGAGCAGTGTATTACGCCGATTTCTGTATTGCATTTGCCTGATTTTTCACTGAACGTCACCAATAGCTGAAATATCAATTTTTAGCCTCTTCACTTCAATATCTACCTTGTATAATTTTCCTGCAATAAAAAGACTTTTTACATTCCAAGTGTCGATTTTCAAAGCGGACCGGAGGATTTTTAACATACTCTCATCATTAAAGATCGGTCCGGGGCTGAGAGCATTGTTATTTTTATTTTCCGACTTTTCTAAATGACAAAATAAAAGATTATTATTATTGTAATAAATTATATATAAAAATGGGTGAAACTAATGTTTAAAATTTTTTATTCATTTCCTTTGTCAAATTTATCAATAACTGTGTTTTTTAAATCGATTACTTGTAATCTATAAAAAAATATCACAGAGCTACGGAAATCCGGTTTCTATAGTTATGAAGAGTGAGGAATAATGTAAATTACCGTAAAACAATGTTCAAATATCCGATGATATTATCGGCAATGTTGCAATGGAGGGTAAAAATAAATCGATAGTCTTGTCTGGAACGTTTTCTAAATCTAGTGAAAAAGAGAGTAATGACTCCTTACAATTCGTTGACTCCCGAGCGATCTTTCTAATTAAGCCTTCAGCACTCGCGCCGTCCGCCCTTGAAAAGGAGGGGGACGAAATAAAGTTACGTGACGAAAAAACAGTCGACCCTCACGAAATTCCAATCAGATTGCTTATTTTTAATTACTTTTTCCATTGTTTTTCTTCCATTACCACGCCTTCTCGACCCTTCGTTAAATGCGCTGCCCTCCTATTCCAGAAAAACAAGGGGAAAGTGTTGCATGACGGGAAGAGGGAGATAATTTAAAGAAGGAATTAACCGCATTGACGGTCAGGGAACTGTTTGGGAGGCAAAACGAGGGACCATAAGAATGCCGTTCTGAATTTGCCATTTTTGGAATACCCTTTCTGTACTTAAATTTATCTATTTTTGCCCGGTTCTGCGGCTGATAATTAATATTGTTTATACTTGCCAAAAGATGCTTATCGTAGACGATTTTAGTACCAATTACTCATTCCATCCCAAGGAAAACAGTAATATATGTACTTACAAAACTGAGTGAGGAATACATTTCCAGAGATCTATTGGAGTTCATATCATATTCACAATCAAATAACTTCCTTTCTATTTTATGGTTAGTATCATACGCTTGATTATTAATTTATGCGCAAAAATATAACTACACAAGGCAGTTAGTGTTCAATCATTCAACGCTGTAAGGGGCTCGCGGTTTCATTTTCAGATATTTATTCCAACGCAGTGCTTTTCTCAGTGCTTTGAGGCCACTCTTCACAGTGCAGCAGGAAATATTGTCATCATCAACTTACGAATAATGCGAAGAAAATTCAATAAATTTTATTAATGGATTTTGATTATGTAGACAGATGTACCTCCGTCGAATTTATTACTGGATTGTTGAATTTCACCGTTGAACCGAAGGAAATTCGCAAAAATTGCTCAAATTGAGATTACTCTGGTCACGCACTCTCATAGAATGGCATCATTTATTTTCCCGAACAACGCGAGTGTCGTATAAATATTAGAAGTGTCGCATCTACGCCGCCTTATTCTATTTCCACCCGAACATCCGTTCTTCCCTTGGCCGACACTCCTCTTTTCGCATCAACAGCTCCGCTCAGCTAAACAGTATCTTTGTCTCGTTTAACAGTTATTCACTCCTCGCCCAACAAGAGAATATTTTATGAGGAAATTGACGATCTAAAACAGTTTCTCTTGTGTTCGAAAAAATGCCACCAAAATGGAACCATTGTGGGAGTCTTAAATAAAAGAAAAGAGTTAATTAGGACGGATTTTGTGTCGGAGCGGACAAATTAAAGTGTACAAATAACAGTTAAGCTGTTGGATTTTTAATCCTCTGTAGTTTTGATTGCTGTTGGCGTCAAATATTAATGCTGAGGAAATCGCTTGAATGCCGGTGACGGTAACCGTTTGAACAACACCTTTCAGCGAAGACTCTTCGTTTCTTAGTTACGTTTTCGCCAAAACAATCAAAACAATAAAAAATTGATACTGAATACAGGCTCAATGGGGACTTCTAGTTAGAATTTATAATCGCCTGCAATTCACTTCAAAATCATTGCAAAACCTTTAATTATATGTAGTTGATACACAGTTCAAAATATCTAAAAACATCCTTGATCAAGAATGTATGCCTTCTTGTAGAAATTAGAAAAAAGTTATTTCGAATTTTATAATTTGCAAATTGGATGTTGAACAGAGAAATATGGAATATATTCCGACACTCACTATAACATCGTTTATCGCTACTTAACTTGATATATTTTTACTATTTTAGTAACTTGTTTTATTTAATAAATAAACATTACTCTGCATAAGTATATCATTAGTTATTTATAAGTTAATATTTGTATTATTAATTAAATTTTAAGTAGTTAAATGGGGGAACGCATAATCATGTTTTTCATAAAAACTCGAAGATCGAGTAAAAAGTGCTCTCCTGAAAAATGACGGTGGTTTTCTATCGATGAAACTTGCTTGGAAACTTTCATTAAACTATTTTTCTGATAATTTATTTCCATTTGATTATTCCGACAGATCTACTGCCGCAATTGCAGAACTGAGAAAGTTTATAACTTGCACACACTCCGTTGTTCGCGGATGAAAATTTGATTAAATTTTTATCTAAGAATTCCCTCCAATTTAAATCGATCAATTTGATGTTGACTGGTTATTTCCGAGCTTCGAAGAGGATTTGGTCCCTTTAAATAGAGTGGGCTTGTACAAGGCGTCAGAATCATAGAAAGGTTGACCAAATTTTTCCTAATTATGACAAACGATTTTAAAGACCGCAATGAATTAAAAGTGTGACATTGATTTACGGCAGAAATTATGATATATTTATCTGAAACTCGAGTGTGTGAAAGCGCGCAATGATTTGTCACCAATTTTAAATGAGAAAGAATGGAGAAGACAGTAAGACTAACAACCACTGTATCGCGGCTTTGAAGCAGGAAAGCCATTACATGTTTTGATAAATTTTAATCAAAATCATCATTCGTTTACTCCTGAATATGTTTTCTCAGTCCGTCTTATTACTCAAAGGACTCATAAGAATGGTTAAATGGAAGAATAGAATTTTAATCCCCCGACGTTACCTGAGCTAAGAAGGAAATGAAGAAGATGGCGATTAATAGGAATTTTCGATTGCACATGAGCCTAACGAAAGTTAGAACACTCATGATGAAATATACTTCCGATGAATGTAATAAATCACAATCGTGACTGGTGCTGAACCATTTAAGGCGCAATTTAAGGCACATATTCCACCTATATGTCACTCGTTGAGTTCCCATGCTCTCTGCGGATTAACATCATTGAGTCTGAAGCAGTGTTCTCGGAGATTTGTTTCGTATGCTGTTTTTGAAGCTTTATCTCCGTTAAGAAATGTTGCTCTTAAGAAACAGTCGTAACTGACAAATAATCAGTAAAAACTGACGAAATGATTTGCAGCAAAATATTTCATTTCATTGACTGTAAAATTATCTATCTAAGCCTCATCGCTGAATCATTACTCAAAAGAATAAAGCGGGTTCAATGCTCTTATGCTTATCATGGATTTCTTATCTTTCGAATTCAGCAGAATCAATTTAGTTGAAAGACTTAATTATATCTGCCGTTATGTTGAAAGTGCAAACACCGAAGTATTGAGCGATTTCTTTTGTTCATTGCGAATCGTTATTTGCTGTGTTTTTAAATCGTTTTTTTCATATATTGCGCTTATTGCTGAATTGGCCAAATCCAGAGCGCATAGTTACTATAGTTGTACCTTAGACCACTTTTTATTGTTTTTCACTACAAGTCCAATTTGTTCAAGATTATTTTAAGAAAACACGTACCACTTATATCTTTGAAGTTTTCACCACTTATATTTATGAGTATGGTTGAAATAAAATGGGTGTAGAAATTACTAAGAAAAACTGTTTTCACGTGTTGTTGGTAGTGGGGGAAAGTTGGTCTAGGTGCATTTGGCTTGTGTAGCTCGAGACACCTTTAAAAATTAAGTTTTAGGAAAAATATATTTCTCATGTTCCCAACTCATCTCGAGTTCTACTGTATGAGCCACACATGTATGTTTCCAATTACTCCATTCAATTCCAGTACATAAATAATGTGTCTTATGCATTTCATCTGAATGTCATTGTAAAAAAAAACATTAATCCATTCCATCCCTACAATTTTCACCTTTTTCCCGTTTTCTTCTTGGCATGGCGTACTAGACCTAAAACAAAATGATTGCAACATACATTGTACCTTGAACGACTGGTCCAAGGTACAAGATGCAATTTGGCTTCAACGTACACGACGTAGCAAACAAACATGATTACCGGTTCAAACATGGAGCCTGTATTTAAAATATGAAGAAAATATATAAATTTACTCAAATTGGCGCAGTGCACACCCTCGGTTTCACAGCAAAAACTCAATGTTTTGCACGAAGTGATACGCGAAAAAAATACTTGCTGCATCTTACTAAAAACAAATTCCTACTATACGAGTCTAGAGGAGGACATGGCCGAAGTAGTTGAATGTTTACTTCATAATTACTTAAATTTAAATATCTTAGCAATGGAATACAGTTTAAAGATTTCTCAAATAAAAGAGTATTTACTGCAAAACTTTTACAAAAACAATTATGTACTGTGATTCTTGTGCAATTAAAGACGTTTTGAATTTGAAATTCCACCAGGTATCGCGGAATGTTATTAATTATATCTCTCTACCATCATAAAATAAACCACGTGGTCACGGTGTGAACAAGTGTCAGGAAAGTACTTAAATAACGAAAAATTATTACCAAAAATTAAATTCCACCCTAAATATTCCGTAAGAATTCTTCAATGTAAGAAAATTCCACCTCTTCCACAAACAAATACTTTAACAGTGAGATTGGAAGTTATTACTCATATTTAATAAGTACCATAAGAATACTCTCAACTCTATTATACTAATTAATTTTTATACTGAGGAATACAGTAGTTGGCTTAGTCTTATGAATTTATCTTGGGAATGGTATACGTTTATTTTACTATGCAATTTGGGCAATTGATATGTTATTTTTATTACAAGCTAATTAAATTCAGCTAATGTTCACAATTTGTTAACTTATTTTATCGTAAAAGAGTATTATCTTTAGCGTAATACCTACCCGTAGAATTATCGTAACGACTAAGCAAAGACAATTTTCATTTAGCACGTTGGATCGAAGAACCGAGATAGTTTCAGTATTGATAAGTTGACAGTTTAGTCTCAAAACATTGCCATATACATTTTGTCTTGTACTGATATCACCGTCACGCCGATTAATTAAATTAAGTAAAGTAAATTTTAGTAAATTCGTTGAAATCTACGACAAAATTCAAACGAAAATTTGCGTTACTCGATGATTTTTCTTATTTCGGCGATGTGATGGGAAGGATTTGGAACTCTCTGCGAATAATTTATGCCCGAGTTAATCTTAAAAATATGTATGTATTTTGTTTACTCATTCATTTATTTTTAAGGCTCAAACATGCTCTAACTGATAAAGGGGCTAAAAATACGCAAAAAGAAATAAACTAAACAAATACGCTCTAGTCCGTCGTACTACATGTCCCTTCTTTAACACAGACTTAGAAAACGTACTTTATTTCATCTTTTGCAAATCTATGTTTGGTCCTCCGCAAACTCTCCTTCTCGAGGACGCATTATTCCGATTGACGAAGGACACAAACCCCGGGGCATCGTCCTTGGAGTTTTATTTTCTCCGAAGGCGCATTTTTACGTTCCTGCATGGGCAAACAGACGCGAAACAACGGCTCACACTCTCTATTGTTTTTTTCCTCGTGTGATCAGCCGTCGCCGAATAATCCTCTGGGAGAGGACGGCTCTAGGTTTAGGTGAACGGACTTTTGAATAAAGGCTTCGTAATTTAAAGGTTCCACTTCGTAACGGAATTAGGTTTCCGCTTCCGGCACCGTTCGCTTTTTTTCAAAAGGCGTCCGGGAATTAAGTCATGCCGGATTAGGGACTTCGACTTTTCATTAATCATAAGATTTGAGAGAAGATATAAATGTAGGTGATTAATCCGTCGGGGTTGTTGCCGATTCGATTCCTTTCCTTTGACGGATCCTTCGTGAAATATTTGTGTAAAAAATATTTCTTCCGAGGGAATGATTTCTCTTTATCCAATCCGATTTGTCATTTCACCTCTCGAAAGGAGAGAGAGAGCGATAAAATGGATTCCCTCTTAGTAACGGCGAATCATACTCTGCGTAATTATATAATTTGCGCTAATTCGAACCTAATTTCCTCCTTGCATAGCTCACAGGGATATCACATTTGGAATAGGGGAAACATTTCCAAACGATTCTACTTCGATTGAATTCATTCAAAAATTCAATGAAAATGAGGTACCGAACAGCGATAACATATCGATTCCAATTTCTTCATCTCCTTTTCTAAGAGTTTTTTTTTGGGTTGATTATTTAGACGATCATTAGCATGAATTCCAGTCCATTAAAAATTCTTTTCATTATAAAATATAACATTTACATTTAAAAAATAAACTTTGTAAAATTATTAAAGGAGATTGGTCATTGAGCAATCGTCATTATCTGATAATTTATTAATTTATTTTTAACCGATTTATAGTTTACCTATAAAATATAACCTATATATTCTGTGTAGTACCAAATAAGTTCACCAAATGTCACCTCACACAATGAATAATAGATTTGTACAGTCTCATCCTGTATGTCACTCTCCTGTCTCCCCCCCCTTTAGAGGCGAAATCGATAGTTCAATGTAAGTCCGATTTTTGATAGTTTTTGTCAGCTTTTTACTTTATTATACACTCTATGAATACAAATAAAACGAATTTAGTGGAGCTTAAATCGTGCCAAACCCATATAGTTAAAACCAATTTATGTTATTTACACAATAGTATTGGTGGAAATGGAAATTACTAAGCTCATTGCTTTACTTCAGGTTCATTCGTTTATTATTTCAAATAAATATGTGCGCCACGTAGTAAATATCTCCATTTTCTAGCTAATTACGGCGGATGATAATCAACAAAAGCGGGAAGTGTTTTCTAATTATCATCTGTCCACCACTAATGAATCACAATGAATACCGTTCAGTTATGCGCCAAGGAAAGTATAAACCTAACTCAATCCTGGGACTCAGTGTTAGTTGGCATGAAGTTTTCCTCGGAATCCGAACATATAGCATATATGAAATTAGTTGTTCGGATTGAATCTAAAATACATTGGACAAACCAGAAGACAAGTTCTCATCGGATTAAAGAACATTTAGCCCACTTTAGATATAGAAGGATTGAAAATTCAGGCGTAGCAAAACACATGTTCAAAAATTCACATAATATTTCAAAAGATAACATAAAATTAATTTAACCGGTTAATTATGGCTTTAATGCAATGGAAAATTTACATATATACAAAAATAGAAACATCTTAATGAATATTGATTTAGACTTTGATAAGAAATTGTTCTGTTTAATAGATTCCGCAGGTTGATCGCCTTTTGTCTTTTCTTATACTCGACGACTTTTCCTCTCTATCTTTAGTAAATTCCTGCACTTGATAAGGTTCTCTCGGGGGACGAAATGTACACTCCTGGCCAAAATTAACGCAGCACCTCCCTAGCGATCCTTACGGCCGGTGCTGCGTTAATTTTGGCCAGGACTGTACATTGAGTTACTCAAACTTTTTGATGGTTTTAAGGTTGTACTCTCTTACTATAACTTTGCCATTTGTGATTTATTCATATGACACTAGTTGTTTGCAGAACGATCTGAATATTATTTCGGGTTGGTTTAAAGATTGGCAGCTCGAGCTGAATGTTAAGAAGTACGTTGCTATGTTTTTCACGCGGTCCACTAACGTTACCTGCGTAACCGTATAGATTTTCAGGAAATCCCTTGGAGCTCGTGATGCATCATAAATACCTACGAATTACGCTCAGCAGTCATTTTTCCTTCAAAGAGCAAATTTGAAGCGTAATAGGAAAGGCGAATGGGATGCAAAGGTTAGCCAGTAGAATTCTGAGGGGATGTTCACCGAGAGTAAAAGAAATAGCGTACTTTTTCCTGATTCAACATCTACTTGAGTATTGCTGTGCGATTTGGGATCCTCACAAAGTAGGATTAATTTCCGATCTCGAGATGGTTCAACGTAGAGCAGCAAGGTTCGTCAAGGGAGATTTCAGATTTGACAGCAGTGTTTCGGCTATGATAGAATCCCTCGGATGGAATTCTCTTAGTGATGGAAGACTTGAATATCGACGGAAGCTTTGTGATAAATTTATCATAGGGAATTATGCAGGTTAATAATGCAGGGAATTAGTTGTCAGGACAGATAATTACTTTTAGTCAGTTTTTCCCACAAAGTATTAAAGCTGCTAATTGCTCTCCAGGTTAGATAGGGGTATCGGTGTTTTACACACCCTACCACGCACCAGTGGCGGATTGCAGGGTTTGAACATAAACGTAAATATAGTGAAAATTAATGTATATATTTTGTTTCATCTAGATCGCGTATTATTATAAAATATCCATAAGTTTGACCACTAAGATGTCTGAAATAAGAGAGCCCTTTTCGCCCCTCTCTCCACCTCCTTCCCCCCAAAGAATGATTAAGTAGCCATCCCATGAATAATGGTTTTGAAGTTAAACCACTCGAGAATAAATTAAGCATACATCCGTGATCCTGAATCCGCATTATGCTGCGATCATTTCTTCGACGCAGGAATAATGCCAGGAAAGGATTTTCTATTCTTTCTAATCTTAATGTTCATTAGATGGAATCGTTATTTTTCCCAAAACACACCCATTTCGAAGTAAAAAGCTATACTTAATTAAATTGGAATTGGAGTGTTTCCACTTGCTTTTTGCTCATTACTTTGCACTTTTATTATCATTAATTAATTTAAATGCAGGATCAGAAAAAATACACCGATATTCAAAAAAGAATTCTAATATTATGGTTGCCAGTTCTTAGTTTATCCACACCCTTGGGATTTACCACCTTAAGACTGATTGGCCTATTTGTATGAGATGAAAGAAGAGAGGGAAATTAAAAAACTATCACTGTGCTTCGTCAGTCAATTATAATCCGGAGTTTTAGCTCCAGTACTCATTCTTGCAGGTTGATTCAATCTGATATAAGAAAAGGTGTAGGCATATTAAAAATCTCACTAAATGCATTTGATTAAATTTCTCGAATAATTTTGCAACTTTTCAAAGATTATCTAAGTCTAAATTTTTGATTCCTCGTATTAAACTAAATAATTGTTCAGCGTACAAAAATGGTTAATGGTATATTTTTATATACAGCTGTTAAAATGAGGTAATAAATCGAAACATTCTCGAATTATCTAGCTGAAAATTACGATGAAATTAATGAAGGAAGTGTAATGGAACCATTGGGCCAATATGGCCTTAAACGCTGTTCGTACTCACATGCATCTACTTTTGTGTACCTTCATCGGGTTCTGCACTCGAGCGTTACATAAATATTCCAGGAAATGTAATTTTCGGATCCCAGACTGGTTCCTAAATGTATGTTAACATTATTCATGCGAGATCTCATAAATAACGTAATAGAATGGGTTTGAGCGAGTTATTGGATCCCTTTTCGACGATAATCCTGCCCTCTTTTGGAGGGAATCTTCTATTCCCGCACTCTTTTATCTCCAGTAATAATATTCCATTTTTTTGAATTACCGGAAATTGATTTTTAAATATTCAAGAAGTTCAATTCCGGCCCTAAACGGATTATACGAATCCTCAGTGGGATTTATGTTCTCAATACTCCTTTCGGATCAACCGCTTACGGTGCACCACAGCACCAAACTCGATCAGCAGCCACTGAGGAAGTCTGAATATGAGAGCTAAAGTTTTTAAGTGAATCTTTAGTCGATGTTCTTCGTTTGAATGGTAGATAACTTTAGTTGCAGGAAGAAGAGTTAGAGTAGCAGGAAGATTTTGTCGGTTTTGCGATTTAAGGAAGAGTGTATTTAAAGATTACATCGATTCTCCTGATCCCAAAAGTGTCATGCTTCTCTCTCGTATCCAATATTCCAGATGTCGTATATTTGTGCTAACTTAGCTTAAGTTCTAAGCACTCTTTCAGTAACTTTTTCTGGCTTTTTCCATCCCAAAGAACAATTCCCTCCATAAAATTACGCGATTACGCGATTAATCAAGAAATTCCTTTTTTTTCGAACCTGTTCGTGATTCAGAGGCTCTCGCTATGATATTATTTCAGATACGATTTTCTTTGTGTTGGGAATAAACTCAATTTTCCGAACTGTCCGAAATCTTTGTACAGATCCTCTGTATTTTTTCCGGCATCAGATTCTAGCAAATAGATATTAACGACCTTTCGAACCATAGCGACGATAACAAACGCTAAAAAATGCCGGAAGTCGGAGAAAGAAGCTCTTCGATTTACTTGGAGCTCACATCCGGTGGAATACAAAGGATATTTTTGTCATGGAATTCCGTTTGAGAAGTGCAAATTTATTTTGGCTGTTTCTAACGCCGTTTTTGCTGCCAAGGAAACGGTTGGCCATAGTGGCGTTTTTCTGGTTTGAACCATCTTCAGAGGTTATTGATATTCGTTATTTGATATTATACTAACTAATACATTTGCTTTACAATACTATATATTTTTAATTCGTTCGTCAAATATATCGGAATTAGTGTAAGGAATTTGTTATCTTCGTAATACCATGATGAAAGTCATTCGAATTACTACATGATCTTTCAATATACCAAACTTCATTACAATATTATTTTCATTGTACTTTTCTGTTCGAGTTTTTGATTAAGCATTCTCGATTTCATATTTACATATATGTAGTAATATCTGTCAGTTTTACTTGTAATTCAGTTTAATAAATGACATACTTATAGAGGCTCTCGGATAGTCATGTGGACAGCGCGTTTGCCTTTGGCGAAAGCGGTCCCGGGTTCGATTCCCGGTGGGAGTCAATGTGCGAAATGACCTAAGCTGTCGAAGCACTTTTAACAATACTACTACTGCTATATACTTATAAAGCGATCAATGAGATTGAATGATAATTATGAATCTTTGGCCATATTCAGATGTAAGAAAATATGCCAGTACTTGGATAATCATTGTATTTTATCTAGAAAATTTGTTAAAATCTCTGTCGCATTTTTGCAGTAATTATTAGTTTTTTTTATTTTCTATATAGATACTTTTCATATTTAAAAAAATGTTTTAATTAAAAATTGTAGTCCTGCTTACAATATATGAATTAAAATAAGTAACAAAAATAGGTCATCTTTCATTATTAATCCTAAATGTTACCATCTGGTAATGGTTGTCTGCGGAATATTTGGGGCTAAATACCAGTCCATAGGGTGCACTTAAATGCAGGTCCATTCTTTAGGTGAAAATCCTCAAAAGAGAATCATCGACTCCGTTAGAGGGCATTCACGGAGACATTCAGAACTACGCCAATCTCACCTCAATTTTCATCTTCACATTTTGGCTCTCTGTGAAGTAGGTACTGCGGGTACTCTCCTCTTCGTATTTTTCACGAATCGATGTTTGAACCTGTACTATATTCGCCCGAATATCTTAAATAATGATTCGGTTTCGGTGGTTTCAACTCTTAAGCCTTAACTTACTTCGAACTTTTGATTTATAACGTGGACTCTTTTTAATCGATAGATTCATATTCCTATATCGTGTTTACGTATTCTAATGTAAGATAGAAATTTAAATTACTACACTGTTTGGCGTAAAGAGGAAATTTAAATTGATTTCTTATCCCAATGATGCAAAACATAAATATTGACGATTAGATACGTCACATTTTTCCGTATTCTAATTTACTATCGTTAATTCGGTATTTTATGAAGTGCCTATATAACGTGTGACTGTAAAGCATACAGCGGTCGAAATTCTGTAAAGAGTACTTCGGAAATTGGATACAATGTCAGATTCCAAGCTGCTGCCCTTAAATTCAATAACTTTCATTTGTAAAGGCTTCCCCGTGAAACGAGTATACCAGAGATATTTTCTATAGCATGATTAAAATTCAGGTTCAACAAATCAGAATAACACATAAAGACTTAGTTATAAAAATGTGGAACAGAAATATGATGTATGTGGTCGCTAAAGCTAAAGTTAATTCATTTCTTTATCACAACGCCGATTATTACATCGCTGTTGCGAAAGAAATAAATATTGACAGGTATGCACAAAAACGTAGATGTACTCGAAATATTTTGAATTTGTTTCGTTTACTCTCATCTATAAAATGCTTAGGTCCTCTACTACGGGATAGCTAAGCCTTTTTAAGGGAAAATAACATTTTAATTTATTATAAAACAAACTTCAAAGTGTTATAAAAAGACCCTTTGAAGGAATTAGGTCAAACCGGATCGATTCAATATATTTTTTAATTTGAAAGAATCCTTACATTTTCTTCATCAGAAAAGTTGGAGGGTTGTATTAATAAACCTGTGAAAAGTGTGCGGTGGAAGGCTTAGCATATGAATGTGTTGATCTCTCGCAAAAGTTATAACTTCCTGCTCCTTATGGCTTACATTACCGTCCAGTATGAGAAGGGTACGTTCTTTTTTGGTAGGGTTTACTCTCTCTACGAAACGATTCAGATGAATCCCCTAATTTGTTAATTACAATTTTGTCCCATTTAACCCTCAATACCCCTGTAACCGGACTGACATGCAACGCAACTATCACTCTCAAGAGCAAACTACCAATCCGTCTGAAAAGACTCGCCCATAACTTACAAATAATGTTTTAGTTGCTACCAGGACAATTAAAAACATTTTGTAATAAATTACAATGAAGGTTGAATGGTCTAAAGTTATCTCAGTGTACGAAAATTTGGTGTAAACCCACTAAAACACTCGTTACAAGAGAACGCGTAGCAACAAAAATCCAATATGGCTATAACTGGTTATTGACATCAATGTGCTCGTGCCAATGCCGTTGTAGGGGCTGTCCCTATCGTAGATTGGCTAAAACACTGCCTGTCCCATACAACATGCTGTGCCGTACTAGGGAAACTACCCCTACAATCTACAATTTAATGGGAGTACGCAAACAGTTGTCAGTAAAACAGTTCTGGATGCACTTTTTGCTTTGCAAATTTAGGCCAATTTTTGGTTCTGGAGTTTGGATTTTTATTTAATTAAATGATAAAAAACGATGAATTGGTTCCAGACTAACTGAAAGAAATTTAATAAACGTAAACTCAAAGTAGGACGGTTTGAAAATATTACTTATATTTACCGAATACGATATGTATCCTAAGAATTCAATTTTAAGTAGTCTATCAGTAATATGCATAGACGCTAATCTAGCGTTCTTTTCGTTGTTATAAGCGATATTTTCTTTCCTTTAGCTACGTTTTATCTATCTTGCATCATATATCTCGTATTTTTGCAAAATAACAAGTTTCACTTACTTATTGAAATCCATTATGTACAAAAAGCCTAAAATCCCCATAAGAATGTGTAAAATTTCAGCGAACCCCAAAATAAGGTTCGTCTGCAGAGGTTTAATCTATCTAAATTACAAAATCTCTTAAACCACATCCCCGCCTTCTCACTTGAACCGCAGCCTCTTCGAGAGCCACTGGGACTGTTGAAGGTGCAAACCTTGTCAATATGGTTTCAATCGACGCCCTCTTTTAGCAGGGGAGCGCAATTAATTAGGAAAAAACACAACCGAAAAGCTCTCGCGTTCGACTCTTTGCCCGCTTTTCCTCTCTCTTTTTCGAGCCGTCCCACCCCTCGATTGAAACCCTTATCCACTTCCACCCCAGAAATTGCTACCCCCATTCGTCATCTCTTTACGAATTACCCTCACAACCCTACGCCGTCTTCCTTCATTGCCCTCTTTATTCCCCTTCCTCGTCTATCTTCTTCTCCTCCTCCATTCTCAACGGTGAAATATTCACTACTGTTTGATTGACATTTGGTGGGCGTTCAAAATTCGTGGCGTACGAAGGAAGAGGAATGTCGAAGAAAGTGGATGAAGAAATAAAAAATACATTGGAGAAAAAGGTGAATAAATTCTTGGATCAATCACAATGACAACAAATTAATCTAAGAAATAAACGATGAAAGAGGAAACAAAGTTTTGAGGTAAAATATTTGTGGAAAATACACCAATAAAACTTAGAAGAAAATTGGTGTTTTTGACCAAAGTGAATGGCAGAAAATTTCATGGATAAAGTGAATAAATAGCACAGCGATGAAATAATACAGGCGAATAAAATGAGGACTATTTGTGATTTTTAGAAATAAGAAACAGCGGTCAAAATGAACATGTTTTTCTTTAGCTCTTTTCACCGCCAACAACTGAGCCACTTAAAGTAAAATTGATATTTTCTTCTTCAATATGGCGTATCAACACACAAGGAGTTACAACAGAGTTAGATCAAATTAAGTGTGATAGTGACGCAGAGATAAGTCGTGATCTTCCCGGTTAGTTGAAATACGGGCAGCAGCTGCTGCTGAAATGCACGAATTCGTAGGAACAGGAGAATTGCGAGTTCATTATGAATGTCCAGTTGATTACCAACGAATGTAAGAAACCATTTAATGAGACTGACAGCGTTTTAATGAATCTCGGTTTAAAGAACATTTCGCTTTCATCCATTTCGGATACATCTTCTTTCTCGACTCAAAAATCAGCTATCCAAATGCCCTCTATTTTTCCGCTTTCTAGTTTTCCCATTTCTGCGCACTACTCTGACACGTGAAGTTTCTCGGCAACTTCTATTCTTACGACACTTGTTTTTTCCATTCATCGTTAATCTTTCCACTCCTTTTCCCTCTTCCTCACACTCCCGTAAACATCGCTGCCATAATTTCCCCAGATGACACAAGAGCGAGCTACTATCGTTATTCCACTCCCTCACTCCGAAAAAAGTGGAGTATAAAAGAGCAACGGGCGAAAGAAATATCGACTGCGTTATTGGTCCTTCCGAATTCCATCCAACTTTCACCCCTTCCTCCGACAACCCCATCCACTGTCTATCTGCGTTCGCACTTATTTCTTTTTCGCTTCCCGATTTTTTCTGGTCTGTTCCTTCGTTCTCGGTCCGTTCCCCATTTCAGTGCGTTCCCCATTTCAGTTCGTTCCCCATTTCCATCTCAGTGCCCACGCAATCACTCTCGTGCGACCGACCCTCGCAACTCGGATTGAAATCCGATAATCTAATAAGGTCCATTCTGTGGGAATATTCTTTCCTTTTTAATCTATTTATAAATAAGGCGTCGATTCTTTTTTGTTTCCCTTTCCAGAAGCTTTGTTTCGTAAGTTATAAGGTTTATCTCAACTAACCGAACTCTATTGAAATGAGATTAAGCCATTTGAGGAGGAAAAGCAAACTCCTCTCGAAATATTGACCTTAAACTTTTTGCTTGAGTATTTGATGATCAAACAGTCTTTCATTAGATCGATTTAGATGAATCAATCTGAGAGGAATTACCTCCATAGTGAAATTGAAATTACTCCATCACTTCGTACCTATTTTTGGTAACTTTTCACTTGCGGATTATTAGTTGCGAAGCATAAAATGCAACTCTTTGAAACTGATGTCACCTGAATTTGGTTGCAAATTGCGATTATGGAATTTCGTATAGTAAAATAATAAAGTAGATGTGATTGAAAGGGTACAATTTTTAATATTCTTTTTAATTCTCCCAAAATAGTCCTTTAATGAAATCGCTTTGCATTCGCCTTATTGGGTAGGTTGGTTTCCATTAGACCAAAGTGTAAGCGTTTATTAGCAGATGGTTTATTTGAGTATCATTATTCATATGTCCTTTTATTCTTCCATAAACCTTTCTTTTCTTAAAAATTAGAAGCAGAAAGCTGTAATATTAGTAAATTTCTGTTGCATTCCCTATCTTGTACTAATTTATGTATTTTTACTTTCAGGTAAGTACACACTGTTGACTTCCTGCTTTGCTGCTCTTACTGGCTATAAGTAAGCGGCTTAATTAGTAAGTGGCTTACACGTTATCATTTTCATTGCGATGTTCAAGATTACATATAAATAAATAGTCATTTTCAATTAAAATTCCATTCATTAGGATATGGTAAGAAGAGCAATTGAGTGCAAACGCAACGCAAAATATGCGTCATTTCTTTTCTTTCATTCAAGTATGAAATTCATAAAAATTCTTGTGTGAACATGCTTTATGAGGAAAGTGACTACAATGAAGCATTTTTATGTAATGTAGTAGTAGTATTATGTAATAGTTGATGTAGTTTTCGTATTTCGGATTAGATTTCATCAGAAAGACAATTTATCGAATTGAGCCCCTCTTTTACAAATCCTTTTTGCATTTTTCTTAAATATTTATAGTAAGCAGAAATCTTGTTGAGTGGGAAAAGATCTCAGTCAACGCAAAGACAACCCACCTTGCAGTGAAACAGAGAGGAGAATTAAACTCACCAAATATAGTTATAAAACTCAGTTCAGTTACGATATAGAATTCAGAATATCCACATTCACAGGAAACGTTCATCAATTAATTGAACAATATATTTCGCCATTTCCATTGTTTTATGAGCCATTTATTCATTTTAAAGTGCGAATTGCAATCCTCGATTTGTTAAGTCTCCATATTTTCCATCTTAGGGAAAAAATGTCTCGGGAATGTTCCATGCGTTGCTAATTTAATCTAATTTACTGATATCTATTGTCCACTGAAGGCGCTACCACAGTGCGCTCATTGCGGAGCCCCTCCTACCGCTGCCGTCAGCACGGTCATGTTGTGCCCCTTTGGATTTCAAATTCACTCAAAATCGAAGGGAAAGATGATCCTCAAACTGTCACTTTTATCACTTTTCGTAACTCCATTGAGATTCTTCACTCTTCGCAGATTGATTATTAGATGCGATTTTTGATATGGAATAGAAAGTAACCATTACGTCATACATGATTTGAAAATATGAGAACCGTGCATTGAACACCAAAATCTGTTTTTTCGATTATCAAACACACTAGGTTTACACGTATTGATAGACACAAATTTCTTTTTCAAGAACATGATTTGAATTTGCTGTATTTAGTAAAATGATGACAAGAAAAATCATAAATTTCAGGCGACATTATTTTGAGCGCATCCAATGCTTAGGTTTCATTTGCCGTAACTGAAATATTGCGTAATAGACACTCGCTTTCTCTATAGTTTGCGAAATCCATTTTTAGTAAAGATGGACCGAAATTAAAGAGGTTGGAAACAGTTTTGAGCGAGTTTTAAGTGGAAGTCAGACCACCTGCTTTGCACAATTCGAGTGCAACTGAAACTATGAAAAGAGGCGGTTGATGCAATTTTATCTGCGAATTGGAGATAAAGGAAATAATTCTCTTTGGAGTAATAGGTGTAGAGAGAGATTTATTCTCAAATAATCAAGCTTTGAAAGTTATCGTTTTACTTTACAATAAAGCACTAGTCTGAACGCTACCTAACAAAAAATAAATCGGTTCTCTACTTCAAAAGTGGAATATAATTCCTTGGTGTCGATCCATTTAGGTTACAAAAACGTGCAGTATGATGTTGTTTGCAAGAGAACTCAAATTACAAAACGAATGGCTTTGCAAACAAAGGGATCGTTATATTGTACTCAGTTATGGCACAAATAAAATTATATGTTTCATTTTTTGATCCAAATTCAAAAAGAAAGAGTTTATAAATCATCGTCAAAATTCTATAAAATTTGGTGAAGACTCTTTTCAACAAAAAACCTTTTTATACTCTTGCTTTTTATTTTGTCTGTTATTCTTTTGTAACTAATGCGGACTTTTGGGTCGGCTCTAGTTACTCTATACTTCGTTCATCTGAAAATGAAAATAATTTTATTCATTTGTATAATATAATTCATGTAATTCGATAACATTTTATAATATATTTAACTCAATTCCATAATGGAAATCTCATATTTAATCGTCTTGCTAATTATGCAGTCGGTTAAACAGTTATAACATTACGATATATCACTGAAAACAAATAAATATTACTAATTAAGTTGGTATTACTTAAAAGTTCCTCGTTTCTGGGAATCTTTCTGGAAGATCT
The DNA here is from genome assembly GCA_947579665.1 of Sympetrum striolatum. Taxonomy (NCBI): domain Eukaryota; kingdom Metazoa; phylum Arthropoda; class Insecta; order Odonata; family Libellulidae; genus Sympetrum; species Sympetrum striolatum. The sequence continues at coordinate 6,956,104 of OX388351.1, forward strand.
GCTATGAGCATGTTTTGATGTATGATTTTGCCCAATCCAGCACAGAGAGAAACACAACATCTCACAAACATTTGCCCCAAATTTCAGTCAATATTTCTCCTAGAGTCGGCCCTAGTTCTTAATCAGTTATTGAATGATCACAATCCCTTTTGATAATGATCCCTATTTTGATATTAGCTTAAAATCCTGATTCATAAAATAAATATCATTCAGTAATAATGGCAAAAGAGATGACATTTAACATTTGAATCTATCGTGCGACTTTTATTTCGTAGCAGCACTTTCGTTTAAGTGATGTCTAAATTTTTCTATTTATTTTCAAATTTCAGGTACTTGGTAGCTGGTCAGATTCCTTGCCCAAATTGATAATTAACAGACCACCATTTTCGAGTCCGATCATTTGTTCGACGCTAAATTGCTTATGAATCCCTCGACTATGGCCGAACTTTATATTTTAATCGGAATTTCGTATTTAAAGGTCAAGCTATACGAGTGAATTAATGGCATTTAGCGTTACTTGACCAAACCACGAATTAATTAAATTCTATTTTCTTTGTTTCCTCACACATTGTATTGGAAATATTCTGAAACGAATTTTACAGATAACCACGACAAGGCTTTGCCCGGAAATGCGATAAATGGTGCGCCGAAAAAATTATATAATATCGTACATTCTTTTGGTGACCTTGAATGCTATTTGCGAGGATGGTTGCACCAATCCTAAGACAATGAAGGAGCGAAACGGCATTTGTGTGTGTAGAAGGGGTTTGTTTGAAGGGGGCGCAGCGATCGACCTCGGCTATCGATCAGCTTTCGTTCCAGGATAAGGTCTCTCTTTTTTAAGCACTTTGTTTGAGCGATGGATCACACACACGTTATCAGAATGTAATCGAGGAACATGGCTGCTTCATAAAAGTATTGGCTACGTTTCTTTTTTTCGAATTCAAACGGACGGCATATTTTAATCAAACGGAATTCCTACGGCGATATAATGCGTTCATCTTTTTTTTCCGATGACAATGAGTGCTCCCTCAAGAATGAAAATGGATCCTCTTCTGTGAAGATACGTTTTGAATTCTCTTTCGCGAAATGGAGGAAAAATCCTTTACAGGATTAGCAGCCTACGGCAAGAAATTCTCGGAAGTGAGTTCGTGTTCTTCTCGAAATATTCGGGATAAAATTGTCAAGTGTTACTTTTGAACGTTTCGAATAACGTTTGGAATGGGCGAACGGAGCATTCTAAGTATCACGCATTCCGCTGATGTAGTAGATATTGAGTATTTGCAATTAGTAATTAATTCATTAATTCACTTTCTCCGTTTGATTTACTCTAGATTTTTTCATAATCGTAATTGAAAGGACAACAGTGTATTTTAGGACGACTACTTGATCATGTTCTCTTCGGATTTGGCCTCGATAGTTCGTGGAACGTATCTATCTGATGCATCCTCAGTTGCACTTTCCAAGTACTTGAAAACCAGTTCATTCGTCCCTGATTAAATACCTGATTCAATTCCATCGTTTAATCCGTCGTGCGTTGTTATCGCACTGTTTATTAAATGCGCAATTGCATGCTCTTACTACTGGACTTACATTCGAAAGAATAATTTTATCTAATGCACTTCCTTTGGGATTACACACACTCACTACAGATTTTTCTGGCACTTAAAAATGTAATCTTTTGTTTCAGCGTATCATTAATTATTTTTATAATATTGTTATTATTCTTACGACATCGCGTCTTCCATCCAAGGGTGATAAGAAAACTATGAATCGATTTTTCACTATTTATATTTTCAACCGTTTAAATCTGTCAAGTTTTCTCTCGGGTAATTTTTCCGTTCAATCAAAGAGCATGATACATATTTACCTCTAATTGTTATCAAAAGGCATAATTGAATGTTTTAACTAAAATCTTGAATGGCTTCTTCTGAAAGATATTAGCACACGATGGCGACTTTTCTCATCAACGTACTCATTGCAATGTGGTACTAATTGATCCTATTTATCTCGTTAGTGGTCTTTATTCACATTCAGTTAGATGTTGCTCTTATGAAAATGAAATATGAATGATCGAGGCAATTATAAATTGTATACAAGACTGATGAAACTTTCGACTCTGCTGTAAACTAATTATTGGGGTAAACTTCCAACGAGCTGACGATGGACTCTGCTAGAAGATGTGTTTTTACATGTCAATACAATTCATGGATTTTCACTATCTCTTCAGTTATCAAAAATCCACTTTTTTATTTCTAAAGGACCACATAAAAACATTAAACATTTCATATGAATCTCCCAATGTCATGCTATATTACGGAGGTAGTTTCCCGCGAAATTTCTTGTCGTGTTGCGATAGGCAATGCCTTGCTTTGCTTGGAAAATATTTGATCAAGAGATTTCATTCTTCTTCTGACTTTAATAATTGAGGCAGTTTTGAGAAGAAATATTTACCAAATTTATAAGGCACGCTGCCAACTGTTTTTTCTCCTGAGGGCCGAATGCAAATTTCAAATTTTGCTGCGGGTTGTTTTTCCTGATTTTCATCTTAGGGAACTTGATACATTGGCTATTCTGGGCCAGTTCATAATATTTATAAATGTTAACGCCATCGCCTGTTAACCTCAAATGAGTGAGCTTATTACTTATTAATCGGCTTCAGTACACTATGAATTCTGTACATCAAGGAAACTCTTATAATAAATTCGATTACAAGTCAAACAAAAGTGCTTTCATTATAACTCTATAAAATACATTTGACCTTAATGTGGAATTTAGAAAAGTAAGGTGTGGAATATACATGGACATTTCATTTTATAAGTTTTAACAGCAGTGATGCTATTTTCGGATTTTCAAATAAATTTATAAGGATACGAAATCAAGCGTACAAGATACGTCTTTACATTTGGTTTTGCGATCATTTAACTGACAAGTGAAATGGAAGTCTCTACGAATAAAAATATGTATATCCACATCTATTTGTGCGTGTAGATACTTTCTCGTCCGATGTTTTCCTAATCAAATATTAATTCCTTATCACTTAAGTGATTTCATGAGCAAGTGTTTTCTTAACTGAAGGTCGCGTCCGAAATGTAATCGAACACAAGTTTCCGGGAAAATCACTCCGAATCTTTTCCCGAAAACTTTCGTCTATTTTCAATATTTTGGAGTCCCAATTTGCACGTTTCGTCCTCTGAAAGCACGCTCGTGCTATTATAAGCAGAGGGGGAGTCGGAGGAGGAGCATTTTTTATCTCCGGCTTTTCAAATTCCATTACGGGTTGTGAAAAAAATGAATGCCGATGCTGGTGTTTCGCATCCCCTTTTCAGAACAAAAAAGAAGCAATTTCCGTCCCATGGCTATCGATTCCTCTCATCGCATTTGAAAATGTTTAGCCATCCGAGGAAAAGAAATTCCGAAGATGAGGGTGCTCTTTTGTCACCCACCGTAATTCCACATTCCGATGCGATAATTAACGTCTCCTATAATTACAAAGAGGTCTTATTCTTCAAATCTGTAAGTTTCTGAATGTATGAAACAGTTATGTGATAAAAAAATGCTGAAAGAGAGAGATGATATCCACTCACAGTCAAGAAAAAAATCGTTATTTGATTTCTCCTGATATGCAACAACATTATTCTATGATTAATATTCCTAGTGAACGTTTCTTCGACGTCCCTCGTTTTTAAAAGTTATTTATATAATTATTATTAAATTATTTCGTTCAGAATGTTTGTCTTATACGTATAATAAAAATATTGTAATTCCTGTTAATGCTTCCAAGTAAAGAACAATCAAGAAAATTTATAGCTATTGTAAAGATTTTGGTCGTGGTTATATTGATCCACCTGATGGCAGTGATGTCGTCAGAAATATACTTTGAAAAGAGAGATTTCGTTTTCTTGAGGACATGTTTCTTAAACTCATTCGAAATATTGGCCACAAAAAATCGTGTTCCATGGGAAGATTTTCCGTGTTTATTTACATAGGTTTCTCACTTAGAATCAATTAATGAATCCTCGGTAATTAAGGAGAAAAGGTAATGCTTATGATTAATTTCGAAGAAACTGACAAACTAATGGCATTCCCAATAACAAAATGCAGAATAAATTGCAATAATAAAATACATTTTCATCCTAGTAGAAAGTGTGAGCTCTCAATATTTATTTAATGAACACAAGGACTCTTACTCTGGGAAATACAAAATGAGTGTGATCTTAGGGACGTCTTATACTTTTCAGGAATCCTACCTTAAAATAGATCAAAAGTCCCTTATCGTAGGGTACCAGTTTGTTTTCTGTGGTCTTCCTGCAAAGCACAGCTCTTTCATAGTAAAATAAATCAATTTGTTACTTTATATCGCACTATTTTTATCTAAAACTCTTTCAAATCCAGGAATAGCTAATTTTTATGCCGTTAATTTTTTAAGACCTCGTTGCCACATTTTCCCCGAAAAGAATCTGCCAATTTCGAGCAGAAAGTGAGTATGTTCGCAACGTAGCATCGGATATCGAGAGGAGCATCTTAAAAAGTGGAAGCTCTGTCTTTGGATTTTCGGAATATATTGACGGAAGATTTTCTCGGATTTAATAAACACGGAGAATCGCTTTGTCTATTTGATCTCGTAATTTACGAAGGAACGTCGTTTACTTAGATCGATATTTCTTATTGGATGGAAGAGGAGACTTTTTAGTCCCAAACTCACCCGTAATAAAAACCCTAATAATAATAATATCACCTATCTCATTTATTCCACAAATGAGTTGTTTTTGAAGGAATTCATTCTTTTTAACTATTAAAGGGACCGTCAAATTGACTTCATCGGAAGTGTTTCTCTGAAGACAGAAAACGTTTTAATATTGCATCATTCAGTATATATACAGTTCGCACAAAACACAAACACAGAATAGTTTGTAAATACGAAACAATGTTATTAAATGTTCAGTAATTGCTGAAAATATTTTTTAAACGACATTTTTTATAGAGTATTAGAAATTTCTCAACAACCGTAAATTCAGATTAGAAAGAATTAAAGTAAAAATATATGTTTTTAATCCAAATTTTCTCAGATTTGATTAAATTTATTCGTCTTATTTCTTGGAGAATTTTCAAATTTCTGTTTAATTTTCACGTTTTTGGGAATTGATTCACCACTGAATCGATGTTCATTAGTAAATATCTAGTATTATACGTATTTGTTGAATGTTTGTTGAATATTGAATGAAATATGGAAAAGGTACATTTTGGAATGTAAGGCACTTTGTACTTCTTTGAGTCAATCCTTACCCTATGGTTCAAGATGGTAACTTTTAATATGAGAGAGTAATTTTATATTTTGTTCATTTCATCTAAAATTACAACTATTTCCCGCATTGGTTGATCGCGGCTCGAGAGGTAAAATAGTCCTCCAGTTTAGACAAAGGCCACGAGATGTCTCTCCTCACGTGCACTTGATGCGACCGCCGTAAATTAGCTGCACGTCGACATCCACTCCGTGCACTCCCGCTTAATATATAGAGATATCGCATTTCGTGTTTGCCAATCTACTACGTCCAATCGCCACTAAATTATTTCGGCAGTAACTTCTTTGCAAATGTAAACTTCCGGACGTTATTTTGTTCCAGCATCTTTCTAGGAATTCGCACGCTCATATTTCAATTCTTAAAATCACTTTCTCTTTGTCGTTCGATAACCTATCATTCCACTTACAAATCGTTGGAATACTGAATATCTCCTTTTTGCACTGTATTCATTCTTATAATGATCAAATTATAGTGACAGTAACGCAATTTTCGGCGAAAATAATGAGGTAAATCAATTGACTAATGACCGACTGCTTTTGAATCCCAAAAGGGTGAAAGTGCTGTCCTCCAGACACTATGGTGCACAACATTTTGAATAGTTGATATTGCACGCGTCAGATATATTATGTAAAATAATTGTAGAAGAGATTGTGTAGTTACTATTATGAAATATGATATAATAATATGAAATATTAGGTCATAAAGGAAAGCTTTTTAAGGCTGCACGTTTCAAAATTAATGTATGAATGATTATCATATGAGATTGGTGCATAAAACACCACATCCTCAAAATCTCTTTCCCTTCAACGAATTGCACTCATCATTTGAAACGCTATTCGAAGCAATTGAAATTTATACGCATACATACGCTGCACGTGGCGTGTTTCTATAGCATCAAGCACAATGATTCTAATTATGGAATATTTACAACGCTCTGCGTCCTTATCGCAAATTCTATTCGTCGATAATGATTTCGTATATATTCTGAAACCGAATCCGTAATTCCTTCTTCCATTGTTGTATTCTGGTAGTGATTTTCCGACGAGTTATTCGTTTTTAGACACTCCAGAGGGAAACGGCATTCATGTGGAGCTTTTGAAGTTACAGGGTGATCTAAAATAGCAAAAAATTGATAAACTGTTACTTTTACTTCCACTACCAATATGTTCAATAACATCCAAAAGTTTTCGTTGTTTATTTGCGTTTATTTTTATTCAATCGACTTTAAAGAGGTGCGACTAGGAGAGGGCTGACGATCGCTGAGAAGCATTTGATAACCACGTGATTAAAAGAGCAGCATATTTCGTGGGTCTCTCCGCTCCACACACAACAAACTCCTTACTTCCCACTCCGACCGCATGTGACGCTCTATTGTCAGCACTAATAACCCGTCTCGCGCATTCACTTTTCACAGAACACGCGCATTCGATTCCAAATCGCAGTCGTGAATTTCGAGTGCAATTGCCATAACTATAGGCCTGGATTACCAACGTATATTTCCAAAAGTCACGTCTTCTGGCTCCATTGCGTTGATCGTGCATACACCACATGCACCAGGATCGGCGAGAGTGGCAGAAACTTGGCTCATAAACCTGGCATAATTTTACTATAAAATGTTCCAGAGATAATCATAGATGTCATGATTATATGATGTATGTATATTAGAATTACGGAATATATTTTTATTTATTTACCAACTTCATAATGCACCGCAAAGATCCTCATTTGAAAACTTGTGATCTGAGTCTATAGTTTTAAAAGGGAATCACATTAGCGCTTTTTCGTCCAGTCATGGAAGTCCGGGTCTAAGAGCCTAGGTGAAACGAGAACCACCGACAACTTTATTTCATGTTCTCCTATATTATATACGAAATCTTTTATTTTCGCCTGTAAATTTGCGTCGCACTAGAGCATATCTTAGAGAATAAAAGAGAATTTACGAATTTTGTGACGCGCTCATGAAATAAAAAAGATACAGAAATCAATCAAAAAGCAAATAAAATGCACAATTGAATAAATCAGGAAAATTAATGATTAATTTCAAAAGGAAATTTGATATCTTTGTCATAGATGAAGAACTATGATTCTATTTCGCTTTAGATCGAAATAATTCAGTTTTATATTGCGATGATGGGGAACTGGATATTTCACATTAAAAGTTACAGTCTCCAGTTGATGATATCAGTTTTTTGTGGCAAGCAGCAGATATGAAATATAGTTCCCTATGTTTGAATTCTTTCCTTTTTCAATGATTTCAAGGAGGTACGGAGTCTTGCGACTTTAAGTAATCGCCAGTGTCTTATGTGATTAATGTAAATCAGAGGAAATAGAATATAGTTGGGTAAAAGTAAGCAAAAGTAAGTCTTCGGAAAACATCTCCAAGTATTTGTAACACGTATTCCCGTGATAAGTAGTTAACGTGGGTTATTGATCGTAATAACCCTCTGTCATTCATACTTACGGAGTGAAAGCCCCCCGAGATACAGCAATCAATCAACTCGCCTGACCCTTTGAGATAAATTATTCACATCTCTCTTCTTATCTCCTCTATTGTTCTCCTATTATCGAAGTGAGCAACACAGAGATACACGCATGGATCGCGTTTTTTAATTGTCAGTTTGTTTTGTTATTATTAACGAGGATGTACTTCCTAATTCGATTTCCTTGTCTCTACGTTTGTTAAATGATTGGTATTTCTTGAATCCTCGCAAATCCTGGAAACTATTTGTGCTGTACTTCATCCAAGTCTACCAAAGGACATACGTATTATAGCAACTATTTCTGTGCATTTGGCGGGAATAATTGGTTAGATACGATAGATAGGGTTTATTTAATGAGTAAAGTAATATTTATTAAAAAATGTAATTCAATGACATTTTTCTTTCTTCTTACTCTTAGTCCCAACTTTCTGCAGAAGAAAGATAAGTCTTTCCCCCTTTTTACTTAATTGCTTTTACGCAGGAACGTAGTAAAGATTACTGTTACAGTCGACGTATTACAAGAATTCTATATCCTTTTTCGGTTTTCGTTATTCTGTCGCCGCTTTCTTTATATATTTATTTACTTACTTATTATCGCGAAGTGACATAATGATGATTAAAGACTGATGTTTTAAATAGTTATTTTTTCGGAATATCTGGGTTTTGCTAACGTAATAAACAATGATTCATATCGCAATATACATAGATTAGACTATAATTATGATACTAATTTTCAAAATACGCAAAATTCTTAGGGTCTTCCATTTGACGTTTTTTTTTATATATCTTTTTCATAGAATATGCTCTATTACCACACACCGAAAATCTGTGTGCAGTTACATATACAAGTGTGGATGCACGTATTTTCGCAATCTTGCCTGCATATGCAGATTAATGTTATCTATTTATTCTTTTACTTACATTCCCTTTTATTATAAAGCTATCTCCTTAGCATGTCACAAACCAGCAGCTATGCATGCATCTCTAACCGCAATATCTAACTTCAGATTAACTTTCGAATCAAGTTGAACTTCTAACGGAAATGTTTAATTTTGAAATGTTAGCATCTGCGAGTCCCAAAAGAGACTCCATCGCCTCAAGAGGGCACATCCGTTTCAATCCATCCACACCTTCCCGAAATTATCCATCACTTCGCCTCCATTGGCTTTTTGGACAGCCGAGGTCATGCGCAATACTCGATATATTGATTGCAAACGTTCATGTCTTGCCTCCGAGAAGTGCTCTGTAATGGTGACATATCGAGCTCATATTACGAGATCGAATTATTCTTTGACCTGAATTTCCCTCCAATAAAAGTGTCAAAACTAGAATTTGCTCTCCGCGCCATCTGTGAATTCCGTTTTAATGGAGTCGTCGACTGTTTTTCCGCCATCATTTGTTTTTTGCGGCCAAAATGACAGATTGCTTGTGCTTTCTGGGCAATAGTCAAACAACTCATTAACACAACAGAATGGTGTTGCATTTCATCTCGAACGTTTGATGAAAAATGGGGAATACTCATTTATGGGCAGTAAATAGATTCTTCCGATCCATCTGAGAAACTTAATTTGCGTCATCAAAGTTTCGATTTAGTCCGGATTTAGCGCATATCTATGCACGCGCCTGAGTTTATGTGTGAAAACGTCGTTAATTCTGAAAACATCGAATTTTATACAGAAAAAAGCTATTTAAAGTAATCCTCTAAGTCCATAACGAAAGATAATAATTATTCTACGATTAATACACAAAGAGTAATTCGGGTAGCAGTAACCTTCTCCAGTAATTTCTGCACAAATCATTTTGTTATGCTTTTCTCTATCGTGTTGTACAACTGCGCACGTCGTGATAGTCTTATACGGATATCTTGCGATTTATTATACTAAAGCTAAGTGTGAATTATTTTAATTCTACGTTGCAGTGTAGGGAATTATAAAATATCTTAACGTAATATTTCAAGAAGGTACTGGTTCAAATAGATTTTTTTTCATTAAAGGTGGCATTTTTTCGGAAATGCAGATTGTTTTGGCAGTAAACCGAGGTAAAAGATGTATTCACTTTTCGTTGCAGTCTCCAGGTGTCTCCACTATTCGTTGCAAGAGATGCACAATCCTAGTTCTTCGGACATCTGAGAATCCTTCTCCTATATCCAAAGTCTTTCTCATTCTTTGCTTTTCACTTGCTTGTCACTATCTCTCTATCATGACATTCTTCACAACTATTTTGATCATGACACAAAGTCACTGTTACATAATTGCGCGAATGTGGATATTAAATGTCTGCATATATCTACCATCGTTTAAGTCTATTACCCAGTCGTAAGGAGTTTGAATATTGCCGGTTTTAACTGGCTCTATTCAGAGTTGTCAAATTGTCGGGTATAGAATTATTTCAGTTAGTTCCTGCGTAATCCGCATTCTGACGCCAACGTTGTAGCGATATATTTTTTCACCGTAGGAGTGAGTCTGAAATTACTTCAGCGGTCGATTCGACAGATCGTTGCCACTCGTTTTCCGCCGATTGCAGGGACATGGCGACGGACCGCAATGGGGACCTCTTACTTGGTGCTGCCGTAATTATGGGCAATACGTTCCCTCCGCACCAATATGATTGATCTCCAGGGAGTGCCTCGTGTCCGCTAGAATTGCATACGGGGAATCACGAGATACCGCGCTGGGGGAGGAGACTTTCTTATTCGATGCGGTCATAAACTACTTCGGTTCGCCTATTCGCACGGTTACCAACTGAAAAATGTCTTTGACAAACAATAGCAGTTACTACTTTGGTTACTTCAATAGTTAGCCTAAGCAGGATATCCTTGTGCGTGGCGGTTTACTTTGATTGGTCAATTGTGTATATTAAAATATTAAGTAAAATGTTTCAGAAAAAGCGCTAAGGGGAGATCAACTGGTATACAAAACTATCTAATCCAGAAGAAAATACATAGAGTAGCTTTTTTATCTCTTTACTACATAGTGTATTATATTGTAATGGTAGAACTTCTGTATTATATATATTAGGGTTTTGTAAATTTTTTTTAGAAAAATGGTATATTCTTGTGATATTGCATTAAAAAAAAACATCTTCAAAACTATATGATAAGCTCACCATTCAACATTACGAATTAATTGAGTGAAAATCGATATCGCTGAGAATTGGATCAAAAATTACTGTTTGAGTTTGAGCACTACCGCATTTATTATATGATTTAATTTTTTACATCAATCAGATTTGAATTACAAGTTATGAAGAAAAGTACTTACTAATATCTAAGTAAGTGGTTTTTCCTGTTTCTTTAAGGTGATCAAATAAATTGGTGGAGTATGGTTGGATCTTCCATCCAGCTGAACTGAACTTCTGAATAAAAAACTATCGTTTTTTATATCTGTGGTTGGATTGATGCTTTGAGGTTACCTGTTTTTTAATCTTATTTTAGTGTTGTGTGGTATGTAGTGGACATTTGTTAAATTAGCATTGTAAAGTAAACCTTTCGGAGTTATAACGAAGTGACACGCCTAAATAAATTCCTAATAAACCAATAATTCGCAGAGAGTTCATTAGTGGAACAATGCGGCATTCGAATAGTGATATTTCCCGATTATTTACTTTTATTTTGCCAATTTTATAACTAGCGTGCAAATGGCACGGACAAATGTTTATAATCTTCGGTTAGCAAGGTCATGGGGAAAATAATTGTCACGCTGATTTTGTATTTTAGTTGAATTAACCTATAGATTAACTTATTTTAAACGGACTATTGAAACAATTTTATAATGTTACCCATTTTTTAATAATATTATTGAGCAATTATGTTACTAAGAGGTAAAAATACCACTAATATATATTAAATACCTAAATTTAAACTGACTTTTCAATTCAGCGACATCAAATATGTATTATGTATTACATTAAATATGCATGTATTTTCCGTTACAGACACTAAGTTGTGTGCTTTTCAGGTAAAAATAAAATTCTATCGTAGGAAACAGCATATGAAATTACCACTGAGGATATCGTTGAAAAGTGAAATGAAAAATGTGGAAAATAGGGAACAAAAGGTCGAATCTGATGCCGTGATAAATGCATCCGCTTCTTTTGAAAAACTTAACCCATCAGGATTTTTCATTTACAATCATTGGCAAAAGTTAAGAGATTACAAACCTTTATGGAGCAATATGAACCTCTGAAATTGGTGTCTCCATTAACATAAAAATACCGTAAAATTTATTTGACTGAATTTCCCAAAAGTTCTCGCCCTGTGGAATTAAAAATATGGAAATAGAAATAAATAAAGCTTTTGCCAATGGAATCTAAGCCCGTGATTTACATTCACAACAACTTAAATTGATCGTCATGGGCTATGATGCGTATGAATAAGTAACAGATATTCAAGCTTTACTCGATTGGTTTTCTTTGTCGTTATATCGTTAGCTTAAGCTTGTTGGTACTTTAAAGTATCATAATTTTGCATTTCAGGCCCGCAAGTTCATAGGATAAGAGATGGACGATTTGAGCTCTGCAAAATCCCAAACTCTCCCCGCCAGAACTCTTTATTCCTCACACAAAAAACCTAACTCACTCCACCACTAAACAATAAGTTGCCCACACCGGCATCGCTTTGCATCTATTCACTCCTGACAAAGAATGCATCGCATTCGAAATGCGTGTTTAATGTTCTCAGAAAGTGCGGTGTCCTGTCTTGTTTCTGGGAATACCGGGAAATGAGAAGAGGAACGCCGACCAAAACGGCCATTGGAGATTTTAAACTTCAAACTCCTTAACAGTCGTGTCCCAACTTTCCTTTCTTTTCAGGTAATCGTATAGTAGACGTATTATAGTGACATAGGAGAAGTAAATGATAGTAAACGAACGATTGCCTTCATGAATTCGATTCTTTCATTTGTACTTTAAGTGTGCTTACCCTTCTGACGACCTTTCAAGTCATGATAAAAATTTTATTCGATTTTGCAAAATTAAATTTTTCAAATGAGAAGTTATTAATGAAAATAAGTTTAAATGACATTATATATTTCGTTGCAAGGAAATTAAAGAAAATTTTATGTTGTCATTACTCAACAAAGTAAGGATCTTTCATTATGTAGATTGTCAATACTGTATATCATTCATTTGAATATCCCGGATAATTTGTTTGTATATTTCTGAATAGCAAAATTAAAGACTTTTGGTGAGTTGATTTTTCAGAAACCAGAAGCTCATTCGTAGTGAATGAAGGCAGTCATTTCCTTTAAGCAAGCACATGCATTTTAACAAAAATATCGGTCGGAAAATACGGTATATTTAATTCTAACTCGTCGTGAGAAAATGATGCCACAAAGGGTAAAACGTAGTGTTACAAGTTCTTCATCATCAATTAGAATTCATTATCTGAAACTTCTTTCTATTGGATGTTACTAGTAGGCCAAATAAATTCCAAATTTGAATTACGAATTTGATTTTCAGCTTTAAATTTCTCCTCGGTTGTATTTTATTGAAATAGTTCATTTTCCCTGGGCGGTCTCTTCTTACGGCCAAGCGCTTGCGGTATTTCAAATACAGTTTGAAATATGATCGCAAGTAATGTTTTCGCGAAGATTGTCAATATGCGAGCAACCACTGTTTTTCTTATGATATTCTCACTAATCGCCATGAATATCGATCCAGTGGCTGGCAAATGGACTCTATAAATCACGAAGAAAGGAGATTGTATGGTCAGTATTTGTAAACATATTCGTTGCCTATAATCGGACGAATGCAAGTTCATAGGAGTAAGCAAAAACAAGCAATTCAAAATATTTAGCAAAAGTAAACGAATAAAGCTTTTCGACAAACTCTTTTTCCACTCGAGTGCAAGATTTGGGTGAATCAACTGTCGACTCTGGAAAGTCCCTCAATTGAAGTACCCTTTCATCAAAACAATCCTTCGCATTGCATTTTCTTTGGAGCTGCTAACGCTCGCTTATAATGCTGATGGTTGGCGGAGGGTTGAGGAAGGAAAACATAACTCTTTTCTGCATTCCGCCTTCCCTTGATTACACTAAACAATCTGTAAGAGATGGCCTCTGTTGTTTGCTAGACGCGCATTGTACTTTTGTTGTTTTATTTTCTGAATGAATGGTTTTATGGAAAATACGTCGGTTGCTATGCGAAATAGGCCTCGAAAAACATAGTTTGATGCTCCTGATGCATTCAGTCGCACTTGACTCGAATACGCGAGTGGGACGCTTTCATTAGTGACGATCTTTTACGCGTGTAAAACTCTGTTGATTGCTCCATCATAGGAGATGTTCCTCCTCATAGCTGCAGATGGTCCAGAACCGAAAATTAGAAAAGTTCCGGCGTTCGCTATGGAATTTGTAGTATACTAATGCGGGAAGCGGATTTAATCGTCAAGTTAAATCACGGCTTGATGATACCAGGGAACACGATTTGTGTAATTAAAGTCACGGCATATCATAGAAGTCAGGAATGCTGTTGGAAGTCCTTAAAGTGGAATGAATTGCTAAATGCGGGGCTCATAAATATTGTAATAATCCCATTGCGCGATGGAAGACCCCAAGGGAGATCCTAAATGTCGGTGGAGGTAAACTTGTATATTTTATTCGCCTAAACGCTCTGTTTAAGGAACGTCTTTCGAAATCAAATGGAATAAAATATGATAGTATAAAATACTAGAGCAGTCGAAGGATATTTTTATCCAGCAGTGACCATCAGGAGAAGCAATTGATTGTTGAGACATGATAACCAAGTTTTTTGGTGGAATTCCCTTTTTAACGAACGATAGATCGATGCGAGACATTTTTTTTACATTTCATCATCGTATTTGTTTACTCAGTAAATATCAGGGTAACTAACAAATCAATTCCGTAGACTCACCGTACACATTCTGAATTAGTGAATCGTAATTCTTCTTCTAGAGGTGCCTTTTCTTGCTTACGCGGTGATCATTTTTACTTTCTCCATATAGTATTATTGATATTATGGTAGTATTGTTTTATGAAAAAAATCGACTTCGAAAAATCAACGGAAAATCCATGGCCATTTTTGGAATGATGTCTGAGCATGTGTGTGTGTGTGTGTGTGTGTGATTGTGGGCGCTCTAACATAAAATCTATTTGTTGTATCAATACCATACTTAATACATAGCATTTTGGTAGACTCCGTTAGAGTTTATTAGGTTTAGGAGTAAATCGGTTAACCGGAAGTCGAGCTTTATTCTACGAAGCTCATTTTAGAATTGCAAAATATCTCCATAAATATGTATTTAGGTATGTAGCATTATGTATAAAAGTTTCATAAAATGTAATTTACAACAATTTTAGCTTGAAATAGTTTTTTTAACACTGATTGTTTAGGAGTTATTCGTGGAATACCGGTTCACCGGAAGTTGCTGATTATTTACTTTGTGGGTGCTCTAACATGAAAACTATTTGCTCTATAAACACCAAATTTCATATGTATCAATTTGATATATGCCGTTACAGTTGATTAGTTTTTGGAGTAAATCGGTTAACCGGAAGTCGAGCTTTATTTTTTGAAGCCCGTTTCCGTTTTTGCAAAATGTTTCCATTAATCTGATATTTGGGTATATGCAATTATCTACAAAAGTTACAATATATTTGATTTTCTAGAAGTCTAATTTGAAAAAATATTGATATCAACCACCGTTTAGGAGTCGTATCATAATTAACCGATTTTCTGGTTATTGCGACATATTTACGTCAAATTGTCGTTTTCATTTATACCATTTCATAATAATGTTAATTAAAACATGATAACTACCTTTTTACAAAGTTTTATTTTCAAAATTCTTTACAAATATTATTGAGTTTTCAAATCAACAGATGTTTTCAACGATTGGCACGAAAACACATACTTTTAAACACCTAAGTTATGTTACTTATCTCCGACGAAGAAAATCGGTCAGTTATCGGAAAAATAGGCTCAAATTGCAAATAAATTTAATTTGCTCGATCAAAATTGAAACGATCCCACGAAAGTCGACATCCATTAGATCCAAAGTGTACTTGAAGATGTGTGCACATGCCCTCGAGTAGGCGTCGTACACCCTCTGCGTGTAAATTCCAGAAAACTTGTTGCCTTTAATTCTCCTTTTTTGCTTAAGATTTTCGGAGAAATTTAAAAGACACGTCGAACATGTAGATAAATACTTCCGAGAATTGCTTAAAGTTGTCCTAGATAATACATCGTTTTTCAGAGTTATAAATTCATTTAATGTAATTTTCATTATTCAATGCGCAGTACAATATTGAGAAAAGTACCAAACAGGATTCCTCGTTCAATCATAATGAAATTTTTGAATTTTGACTATGGAAGAATTTTAGCGTGCTAAAAATGGGAATATATCCTTAGTCAACTTCATCAAATGTTGGACTCATCCAACATAGCTATTTAAATTGTATTTTATGACAAGTTTTTGCGTTAACGCCAAAGTAATTAGTCTCGGTAAATGTTTACGGAGAGCTTTCGTTTTTTTCATTACCAATCCTAGGCCGGTGTGAGTTTGTTCCGACTTTTTGCGCGATGTATAAAAATCCACCCGACTTTCATTTATTCATGTCCCCTTCCCTAAGA
Source organism: Sympetrum striolatum (assembly GCA_947579665.1). NCBI lineage: Eukaryota > Metazoa > Arthropoda > Insecta > Odonata > Libellulidae > Sympetrum > Sympetrum striolatum. The sequence continues at coordinate 6,972,476 of OX388351.1, forward strand.
GTTAGAGAGCATTAAACTGCATGAATTAGTTACGACGTGGAAACTTTGATGGCAGGAAAGGGAGGTATTTGTTTTAACTTTGAGCGCCGCTGAAGAGTTAGAGAAATCTGTCGAAAGTGATCCGAACGCATTTGTAAAGTATTTACGGCGGATATTTTAAAGGCATTTTAAATGTCGCGCGACATCAAAGCGTCGTTTTAACAAATTCACGGCGTCGGTCCGCTCGAGAGACCCTTTGAACACTTCACACTCCGGAGCGCGTTTTTATCTATACTTTCCAAGTCAGTAATTACACTAGAAAATGCTCGCTTTAAATTATTCGCGGTAAAATATGTTATTTAAAGTTACACGTCGTATGCATTGATGTTTTCCCATTTTATGACAGCAACTTTAGTTAGGTTTTTCCGAATATATGCACGGAAACATTTTTTATTAAATGGTTTGACGGTTTAAAAATCAATTATATTGATAGGTTAATAATTACATAAATATGTTTTATTTTTACCGCGACGCTGAGAGTTCATTGCCACTGACTGTAATTCACTCATCGCATTTCTTTCTATTTTCTGGAATAAGGAATAAACTCTTAAAAAGAGCAATTCAATTTGAAATTCATTGAGTATTATTAACGACAACTGTCAATAAGATGCACTTTGTCATTTTTATGGCTAAAATACAACAGATGCTTCACGTTCAACATTTTCTTCCAATTATAAAAAGGTTTGGAGAATTTATTCGTATCGATATACTTATTGGCTTCAAATGTAATTTTATCATCCTTTACTGGATGCTAAATACCTTTGTGAATCGATGGAATTCACGGAAAATTAATATTATTGATTTCAAGTTAAACAAACACGTACACTGTAAAGCAGGGGTACTCCACCTTTTTTGGCGCCCGGGCACCAAAGGGCGCTTCCGAAAGCGAAGCGGGCACCACATAACATTTCCGTCCATGGTGACATTCAGGCCATCCCTTGGCAATATTGTCACTTTACCAGTTTATTATAGATACTAGATTATTATCAATTTACCGTTGGCTGTTTTAAAATGAAAACGCTCCATGGTAAATAAGATCCAATTTATTACAACGAATATAGTTTCATCACAACCTCACATCTCATATGTGAAAACCTCTCATGTGAGAAAGTCATTATCTCCGAAGGATATTTGATACATCTGTTATAAAGGTTTTCGCTGCATGTGCACCGCTGCGTTCCGAAAAGCAGAAGTCCTTGATTACGAGGAGTTTGATATATTGATGAGACGAGCTGAATCTTTGCATTTGTATAATGAATTAAATATGACATAGATATGCGTCTTGTTAATCTGGACATAGTCGATAAGAGGGGTAAAATGTTTACTAAACCAAAGACCAGGACAACCAAGTTTTTGACCTTCACTCTATCCCCGATAGTGCAATCCCAAGAAATGATGTTGTAGCAAATAAAAAAAATCTTTTTATCGAAGCTTGGCGGGCGCTGTTCGAGGTCGCTTCGGGCACCAGGTCTAGTCCCTCTGCTGTAAAGGCTATGTGAAAAATAGGAGAAGCATTATTCTAAGGTAAATGATGTATATTTAGTTAAATCAACGGTAGAGGAAGTATGGGCCATAATCCATGCCACAGAATATATATATTTTTTTAATTCGATTCCAAAAAAAAAAAATTTCTAATGCGTCGTTTTATGAATTATGTCCATGATATTTCACTTCAAATGTAAGGGCGGATTTTTTTACCTATCTTATCAGTCCTCGAACTTTTTTCAATGTACGTCCAGATTCACCCCATTTTTCAAGAAGAATGTCAGAGGTATAGATAAAGCCTCTTTCTAGGACACAGACTCCGAAGACTTTCCGGATATTTTTCACTTGTCTGCTTCTTTTAAAGAACTGAGCTAATACATCACCAAGGATATCAATTAAATGTGAGCTTTAACAATTTCTTGTTATGGCATCTCCTCTATCATGACATGGTACCTTTATGGTTTTTATGATAATATAATAAATAGTTGCATAATTTTGTTTGTATATTCTCGCACTCACCCCTTCTATCGATCACTGTGACTTTTATGATGGCAGTCAAATTGTACCTACCAGATTTACCCGACCCTTATCAGTTTCAGTTTATGAGCCCCTCTCAATTATATAACTACATCAGTTCAGTCTACTATACCTTTTTTTAAATTCACTTTGTAAAATAATTGTTCATTATCTAATTTTTGTCACTATTTATATATCTTATTTTTATTACTGTGTTTTCGCGGTTTTTTTTCGACACCCTTCTATGTGGGTTTTTCTTTGTCAACCTTCAGTTGCAAAGATTTTTTTCACACTCTACTCTTTCTTTTTTTTAATAAGTTGACTATAAATGTAATCGACATACGAGGTTAGGTGGAAGAGAGGCTCAACTGGGCCTAACCTCGCCAATATAGGGTCCAACCAACTAACTAAATAACTTAATTCAAAGTAGGGTTATTGAAGTTTATTTTACATTATTTTATTTTAGTAGGATTTTAACCCTAATGAATAGGTTCTTTTACAAACAGATTTCAAGGCAACGTATCATAAAATTTAATAAGTATATAAAATTTTGACTAATTCTTTTACAATTTATTGTATAATTTCTTTCGCTCGTTTACATTTGTTTTGAAAGCTATTTCCTTTGTTAAAAAAACGAAATATTCCTTTGAAGTCATCAGAAGTCTATCGTGGAATAAATATGAGTTCAAGCTTCAATTTATTTCTAAAATAGATAATTTTAGCAAGATTTGACAATGATAGTCCTATTCAAAATGATCGGAAACACGTTGATTGTTTATATAAAATTCTGAAATACTACTATCACTCTTTTGATGGGCCTTTGTGAATTCTGAAAGGAATTTTGGTATTCATTTTGTATGGAGCGAACTGCAAAATCTCGAGCCAGAATTGTCATCCAGAGGTAGTCCTCGAAAGTTTAGTTCCGCGTAATGTTCCTCAGTGATCTCTGAACGGCGTATGTTTTTAAACGACCAAGCCATTAATCAATATAGTCTTTTTTGTTGCCCGCGGAGGACCTGTGCTACAACGGATTCCTCGACGCGTGGTAACGGACAATTTATAGTTCGTATATTTATGCAGAGGCGTAGTAAATATTAGCGACCATTAGATGTTGTAGAAATAGAGTGATGTAATAAATCAATTAAAAAGTAATCTGTTATTGAATAAGTATTATAAACTTATTATATAGAATGATAAAGTTTAAACCATTTAATGTACCAAAGGTGACCAATCTTGTGAGATTATAGTCGGAAATTGAATCTTATATGCCAAATGTAACCGATAATAACGAAAATACTTTTGTTGACCTTTTAATAAATCTTCTGCACCAACTTAGACTTTCTCTGTTCATATTCACTGGAGAAAACTTTAGAACCCCGCATCTTGTGTCATTTTCCTCTATTTCTCAAGTTACAGCAAATTCGTTTCCTTTTTTCTCTAATATTCAGCTTAATATACTTATTTCATCAGAGAGGTTTTTAACTATTTTAATAGACTCATCATAGGAATTAAAATGGTAATTAAATGAATAAGTAGAATCTTCGTCTAAAATAAAAATCGATGTTTAAAAATCGCTTAACTATTTTTGAAAGATATTTCCGTACATCGGTGGAATGCAAATCTTACAGTCATCCTTGTTATTCACTTTTCAATTGTTATCTATTGAAAATAAATCAATACTACTTTTGGGCGATTAATATAAAATTATTTATTTAAATTTTCGAAAGAATTAAGTGAATTACTTCCATTGTGGCAAAGGAATCTACTGCGACATATTGCGTCGGACTAAATATCAATACAGTAATGCAATCAACTTCAGTCATTATATAACATAAGATTTATTAAAAACCAGAGTATTACAGATTAATCAGTTGAATTAATTAAGTAATTGATGCCAGCCACGCATTCGTTTGCATTCACGTTGGTTGAATTGTGACGGATGAATGAGATGGCTTCGATAATAGGGGAGAATGAAATGATTAAATTGAAAAAATAATGAATGGATTGGAGTAACGAGGGAGAAAGAGGGTGAATTCAATATAACTCTGCAGATGGAGTGAAAATCTCTTGCGAAGGTTCCCTCAAATAAGAAGTTGGGGGCGACAAAATTCGGAAATTGTTAAAGGGTTTAATTCAATTCTGTTAATGAGCGGACATTTCGTGAACGCTATTTTCTTCGCTTCACCACTTTTTGTAAGTGCTAATCATTCGTGCACATAAAGAACAAGCCCAGTATGTCGACATTTTTGCTATTATTAATTTTGTAATAGAATTTTCCGCAACGTTGTAAAATCCTTACTTCGTTTAATTTTACTGCTCAAGCTTTTTGAGTGTTGCTTACATTCACCTTTGATTCACTCATTACACTCACTAACATCGATTTTTTCGTATGTGACATCCTTCCTACAATTCAGATAAATTATCCTGTTTTTATTCATCCAGTTTTGGATTTCTACGTTGTGATTTACAATATATAAAGGAGCTATAACAACTTTTATACGTGTAAATCTTACTATATGATAGTAATAACCGAATATATTGATTCAATCGCAGACTGTGTACTGATAAAAGTATAATCAAGGAGTAATTTGGCATTTCTTCTCTTAATGTATTTTAAGTAGCATTTTGGAATAAAAAGATCAAATACATTTCGATGGCAGGTACCTCATTTCCAAGATATTGGTTACGGTTCTAATTGGATGATAATTTAATATTTTCCTTAATCCGCCATTTTAGCTAATTGGATATGAAGTTTAAATTTTCAGACGTTAATTTTTGGAATACCATATCACGTAACAAAAACAAATATTGTTTTAAATTTGGTATAATGTTTACTCTGTCATTCTCTTTGTTCTCGTGGAAAGATAATTGTAACATTGCTATACTAGAATGACTAATTTTTTGTCATCCTGTTACCTCAGATTTGGCGTGAGTCTAGTATATTTATTTTCAGGACGCGAAAAGTAAAAAAAATAATCTGATGTGGCCAACACATGACTTTCTTCATATTTATTGAAAACAGAAGCCTATGCCGGTAATATATAAATAAATCCAAAGCAATGAGTGTTACAGAAAAATGTTTGAAATAAAATTTGTAGTGAAATACATTATCTATAACTTTTGTTAATAACTGTATATACCTACATTGCATTCTGACAGAGATATGTAAGAAGAACTTCCATTTCTGGATAAACAACAACTTCCGGTTAACCATTATGCAAGAATAGCTCCTAAACAATCAGTGTTAAGAAAAAATGTTTCAAACAAAAGTTGTAGTAAAGTGCATTCTCAATAAATTTTGTAAATAATTGTAAACACCTACTATACCTATTGTTTTCTGACAGATATTTAAAAAACAAAATTTAGTTCCGGATAAACCGCAATTTCCGGTTAAGCGGTATTCATCAAAAGCTAAACAACTCTTGGAATTGTTACGAAAATACTAAATATGAATTTTGGAAATGATCGGATAATTACTTTTTAAGATAGAGCGCCCACAAACCTTTTTACCACAGACAGACAGACACACACACACACACAGACATGTTCGGGAAAATAGTGAAAACGAACTCTAGGGGCCCCAAAACATCTATTTCCGTTGAAATCTGGAGGTCGAATTTTTTTGCGAATGCAATACTTTCTCTATACTACTCGTACGTATAGGGAGAAAGTAAAAACAGAAGTTTTCTGTTGGGGATAAATGTGAACTATTGTCTGCTCGCATTTGAGGGAACGAACAGAAGTCGAAAGACGAAATAAAGGGAAAACGGATGAATCGAAATCAGAGCATAAAAGGGAAACTTGCAGTTTAGGGGAAAATTGGTCAATTAAGGAAATTCAAGACGGGTTTGATGCTTTTGAAAAGTGACTCCGAATCGATTTCCGATCGGATATTGAAAGCTTTCGATGACTAATCGTCAAATGGCGAAGAAGTCAATTAGAGTGCCTCGATCGAAAAGAATGTGAGATCATAGACATCATTTAAATCCAATGGGAGTATCCGAACTTTGATATATGAAGGGAGAAATATATGAGGTAGGATCATCACTTTCAAACATTGATCGAAATTTGGTAAATTCAACTAAGTATTATATTTTCCTAGTCTTAAGTTAGCTTTATTTATTCCTTAGAATATATTTAGATAATGCAGTAACTTGATGAAAATATAACGTATAGATTGATTCCGATTCATAATGACTCATTTTATTTTTTAATATTAAAGTAATTATGATTAAAATGAAATCAACTAAATGAGGAGTTACGATGTAGCTAAAACAGCATAGTTAGCTACAGTATAAAAAAATTAGAATAACTGCGTGAAGCATATTTAAAACATAATGAAAAGTGTACAAAATTTGGTGTCGAATTGTTCTTATTACTGCATCAGAAGGACTCCTCAATAGAAGGGAATTCACAACTTGGATGAGTTATTTCTGTCAGGACATTTAATATAAAAATTCAAATCTTTAATGTAAATAAATTCAGTGAGGCGTTTACTAGCTACGTCATAGTTCGTTTCTGTGAAAACATCGGAATCTTTATTCTGTTCTTCGTCAAAGAATTATTACATCCTTTCCTAGTATTCGAAATGCTTTTTGTCAACTTTCTCATAAATAAGCAAGATTTGCATCGATGGATGTGATAAAAAACGGTGGTGATTACGGAATATAAACTCATTTCATGCAATCGAACTCGACCAATGTTTTCGTAAGGAGACGTAAGTAAATAAAATGACGAACGACCACAGAAAGGGTCGGAGCGATAAGGGGCAAGTTTGAATTTCCGCCGGGAGATGGAGGTCGGAATTGAAGAAAAACAAAAGAGAGTGAAATGAAGGTGAGGAGAAGGAGGGACAACAAGGAAGGGACAGAAATAAAAAAGAGGAGGAATAAATATTAGATGGAGAAAGGACGGAGAAAGTTTCTCGGGATAGAGAAGATGAAAGCAAGATAGATACGAGACTTTGTTTTGCCTGTTAAGCGCTTTTTAGACCTTTTTGAAACAATTAATGGAAAAAGAAGTTCGAGAAGGGGTAATTTATTTCTTCGAACCGTCCGTTTGCTAACTTTCTGGTGTGAATTTTGGGGAAGGCCGATTTAATTTACCGTCGACAACACCGTCGAGCGGTTTGTATATCAACAAAGAATTTTTAATGCGAACAATTAGAGTAAATTATCCTTTAAAGATCACAATCAACTTATCTCTAACATCGCTATTTTAGGGTGAACATTCTTTTTCTCAGTTATGCGAGGATGACTTACAGAAAACTGTCTTTCCATTTAAAACCTGTTCTATTGTTCTTCATGCGTTAAATATCATTTAAAACCTGTTCTATTGCGTTTCATGCGTTAAATATAATTTGAAAGTTATTCAAGGTCTAACATAATCATTTCATTCGTTAATTTGTATTTTTTGTTAGTTTACGTCATTCAATACCTAAAGAAGAATATTTTTCTATTTAACTTACAGTAAACACTGCATCCTTTTAAGCATCTTCGAAGCATCAAAATTTGTTCAAAACGAAAACATATGAATGCTTTATTCTGGTGCTTTTCATAGAAAAAATCTCTAAGTATTTTTCTTCGAGGACTATTTTTGTGGGAAATTCAGATGAATAAATTTCTTTGATTCTCTCTTCTAATCTGTAGTTTGAATTGACTGGAAGTATTTTCGGCATCTTTATTCTTCAAAACTGTTTCTGGAAATGTTACCGATTAGATTTCCTAATTCAAATATTATTGTTGTAAAATGACAAAATGAAAAGTGGAATGATTCATTAAAACAAAACAACCGTAAACGTAGATAACTTCGTATAAGATATCTAATATACTTAATTGTGGTAGATAGAAACTGTTCGATGATTTGGTTTTGATAATTATCACTCTCTATACACATAAGGGGAACTGCCATGTCTAAAGTTGTGGCATTCGCTTACCAAAAACGGCAGTTTGAGCAACGAAGGCGATCCGATAGAGGCGAAGGGAAAAAAAGGCGACTGAATAACGATTCGAAAAAATTAACTCGAACGAGGAGGTCCAGAAAAAACACATAGGGAAAGGGCGTTAAGGATATTGGCGCAGAAAGATGAAATATACATCACAAAGAAAAGGAATAAAAGGAAAAGAGAATTTGTGAACGATATAAAGGGATAAAAGAAGGCAGACAATGGTCATAATTATTATGAAGAAATGATACACTATTATATGTAATGATGGATATTGCGATATTAAATTAAGTACCCCGTCCTATCTTTTAGAACTTAAAGCTTTCTATGGTAGATTTTGATGATCAATTAGCGTGAAGTAGGAAATAACACAAGCGATAACGCTACGCATTTAATCAAATTCAATGGATTTTGAATCAATTGTCCATGCGAATAGTAGCACTCTCTAGATTCCGAGCAACGCCATTCGATAAACAAATGCGGAAACATGCGATTCAAAGTGCGGCAGAGAAGATGGAGGAATTAAGAGCAGCGTTTTGTCGATCGATCGGCCAAGAGATGGCAGCAGCGTAGGAGGGAAGGGGAGTGAAAGGGACACCGAGTGGGGATTAGAAATGATGTTGACGTCAGTATGGCAGTGCTCTTCGGACGAAAACTGGGATGGACGAGCGGAAGGGGTTCACCCACCTTTAAATCCTTCTCTAAAACCTTCAATTTTTTCCACTTTCCTTGTTTACTTCCCGCCATTTTGTGCCTTCTCGCCTTCATTTATTTCTAATCAAGGTGAACCGCCGATAGTCACACCGAGTTCCCCGGGCCCAAGTTTCTCTTTTATTCTAAATCCTTTTGTTTCGTAAATCGCGGTTCGCTCGTCATTTCGTTTCAGAGAGGGATCTGCGATTGAATGTCCGTCGCAAAAATGGACATTTATTAATTTTCGATGGGAAGTGTCTTTTCTAACAGAATTAACACAAAATGGTTACAACTTTCGCAATTCATTGTAGGATTCCAATGCAGTGTTTATCCTCAAATCAACTTCTGCGCTATGTTTTGGCGTAAGAAATTCGCGAAATGTGATTATCCGCAATATGGAGGTGTTCATATGGAAATTTTAAAAGTTGAAATGGTGAATCCTAATAATGGCGTTTATAATTTACTCAACGGTTACTCAGTCGTTTACCTTAAGTAAGTTAAGAAGTGTTAGCCGAATCTGACTGTAGGCAGCAGGAATTGGTTCAATGTTTCTTAATGAAAGGGTTGAATAAAAAATCTCTGAACTTCAAACTGCTATTCAAAATCTCTTTTGCATTATGAACATTTATCTCAGAAAATATTCTAAATAGTTTTCCATTCCGCAATCTATATTCTTGGACCCGCATAACAAGGAATGCGATGACATTTTAAATCTGCTTTGATTTGGCAAAGCAGTCGATAGTGCTGACTTCGTCGTATTATACTCCACTGTGATAATCAATAAATCATTTGTAATCGATTCGAAATAATTATCAGAAGTTATGCATCATTCATACAAATTTTTAAAATTAGCCATAATTCTATTAATTATATTTTATATATTATATCGCATATAATTGGGGTTTTCCTGTTTGCGGTAAACAAAGTATTATTATTACTGAAAGTATGAGGACTTCTCGCCATGTATGAGTAGTAACTGACTTTTACAGAATTGATTTTAATCCTCAGAATTTGCTTAATTCGTCTAAAATAAACGAATAAAAGCAGTTTGAGAGCAACTGCGCAAATTGTAGTTATTAAGATAAAACACGAACTTCCGATCTTTGAGGTGTCATAAATAGGAACAAAATTCAAGTAAATCGCAATTATTCGGAATAATCTCGGTGGAGTTAAAATTCACCTCAAAATGTGAGGAATCCGAGGAGTGTTCTTTTGTGTCTCGTGCCTCACTTGCAGAAAGGGATCAATTCCATTCCTTTTGCCAACGCGCGAGAATCGAAAAGATAAAGTGACGAGTAGATATTTGATATTTTCACTCCAAAATGAAAGTTTCTCGGTTCCTATCATTTGAAAAGGCTCATCTGAAAAAAATCGGCATGACTCCTTTTAAAATAAAATCGCAGTGAGCTATCAATTGACTCGTTGACAAGGGAAATTAATTCGATTATCTGACTTTGAGTTTGCTCCTCGAATGGAAAACATGATTAACAGATGTCTGCTTTTCTGGTATCGACTTTCGCTTGACCTCTACTGATTCTCTCTATGGACGCTCGTTAATTATTAATTCCCCGTTATGCGTAGACTCCATTAATAGGGGATCAAATATTTACGATTAATTTAAAACTTGAAGAAACTATTTGAGAATTAATCGAAAAAGAAATTTAGAAGACCCGATGTAGCTTTGAAATAAAGGATTCTTTTTCTTAATTATCAGAGGAAGTTGAATGATTGAAGGAGCAGTGCTTAGCGGGGATAATTAATCAATGGTGGCCTTCCTTAAAGGACATGGAAATGGTAGCGCACCGGCTATTGTGTTGCATGTAGTACATGATACACTCGACTGTTTTTACGGAAGGCAGGTTCACCATAATTTCGTTAAATTTAAGCCATATCAATAATCAACCCGTCTGCAATCCAATGCATGATTCCTCACAAACTAACTGCAAGTGAATCAATTAGTAAATTATGGATGTTTGTATATTTTGAATTGAAGTATTTGTATACATTAGTTTCCTAAACTTTAATTTTAATTTTTTACTACGCAACTTTCCCTGGATAAAATCTTATAAATTGGAATTCAATTTTCCTCTGGCATATTCACGATGAAACTGTACACAAGTTTGACGTCGCCAAGAACTTAGTTGAAATAATTTAAATGCATCGTTCTTCAATTCATTGATTCTCTCTTAAGAAATTAATCATCCTTAGGCTTTCACTGATTACGTGTGAGAGATCTGTGCACATTCGCTGACATAGATGGAAAGTTCGATTCTAATATGAAGCTGGAATATTTCTTGGTCCTATTAATGTATAACTTACTCTGTTTTACCTCTAATCAGTAAATAAATACTTTGAAGGAATTATCGCTTCAGCCATGATCGTAAGTGTAAATCCGTCATATCAATGAAGCGAAATATATTTAAAAACAGTTTCTCACCAATTATATACATTTATATGTTACGCCTTTCTCTGCGTAGACCCATTTCTTTGATACATTTTTCTTGAGTTTAATGTTACAAAATCGAGTTCAAATACAATCCAACAATTTTATGGGGTAACCCACTAATTGTATATTATTATTCTAAAAAATACTACACTAATACACTTTTGTCGTTTTTGGCTCTTCAGTCCCGTTCTTTTATTTATAAGAAACCGTTTTCCTATAAATTCGTAAGATTTTTTCGGCAAAAGAGGCACGCTGGAGAGAACACTTCTTGGGAAATCACTTGGCAATAATTTTCAATTTCTGCTCCGCTTTGGACATGAGAACACGGGAGGATTAGGGGAGAGGAAGTTAAGAAGACGGATTAACCACTTTAACAACGTCTATTTGAAGACAATGTTCGTCGACATCTTATTTCCTCACTAATATTGGAATTATCGAAAAACTAGCACATTTTCTTCCTTTTTTCGTTTACTGCAGAAGAAGCTCTGAACGTTGAAGAGATGATATATTCCATATTTACAGATTGCTACTTAGCAATAATATTTTCGCATGTTTAATTGTGATTGTAACGAAGTAAAAGCGCGATTATCGGAAGGTAGCCGCACATATTTCTAGCTGCACACGAGTTGGGAAACACAGTGATATTGTGGGATTCATTTTGTTCAGATTACATAATTAGTTTAAATGTGTGCTACGGATTACAAAAATACAACTAACGATTGGTTTGATTGTGTGGGTTTGGATAAAAACAGCAAACACTGTAATTTCCTCAGTCGATAGTATCAAGTGATGAAATTTTCCAATTTTGCTTCCACATCTAGATGAATGAGATATTTGCCTTTTTGTAATTGTTGGAGGAAAATAGAACCTTTGGTAACTACGGCTTCAATATTTTTCATAGTACGCCAAGGTATGGGAGGTGATGAATAATTGCATTATATGCTATCACTGTTTATTAAATGTTATGAAAGGCATTATTGGGCTCACTTACGCGGATTTATTCCATTGATAGTATTTTAACTCTGTGAAGAAACCAATTCACAAAACTACTCATCTTGCCTCATTTCCTCTCCCTTGCTAACGTTTGGAGGTACGGGACCGGACCAAACATTTTACGGGACGTATTTCTTTTTCTTTAGCAGCGTCTCAGAAAAACTTAATTATCTGCTGTACCCTCAAAAAATATACAATCGGGATTAATGCACAAAAGCAGCTCCCGTGATTTTCCTTTAATTCGTATATTTGTAATGATCGAGATAAGGGAAGCTAAATGCGCTTTCCTTCATTTAGAGCGATCTGAAGCGAGTTTAATAATAATTTCGTTCACTTCAAAGGCTCACCGTAACGTGGAGAATCTCGACAAAATGATAGGCTAATGTTCTAGCGCAGCATCACAAAGCGGTGTTGTGTATAGCTGTGACAGCTTTGGATTTATCTCATTGATTTAGCTATAGAAATGGGTGGTCGTTATTTATTTTTTTCGATGAACATGTTCTTTCTCTGACTTTCACTCGGTTCACTCTGCCAATGGCTGCTTGTCAATTGAAATGCACATTTGCTCGAACACGCCCTTTTTTACGACTCACTCGTTCCACACCGTGTTTACCACGAAATAAAAATCTTCTGCATTCATTACTTGCGATATTTTAAGGTTTTCTCCGTCCTTCGATGTAGCGCTTCCGATTGCACTTGTTTCGATGAAAGCGCACTCAAGAAGGGCTAATCATCAGATGATAACTGAGGGCGAGTCATTTCCTCTTGTAAATATGAGTTAAATTAGAAAAACACGATAGCTTCCTTTGTTCAGTAGGTAAAACAACTTTGATGTCTTATCAGATTTGTTCGTAGCAGCAAATAGTTTACTACATTCTAATTAAATTGCGGAATGCGATAAATGGGTGGGATATTTCCTAATCTAAAGTCCGCATTTACCATAGGGTATGTACTGTTGTACCCATTGGGCTGGAAGTGTATCACAGGACGTGGCCGGTGAATTGGTCCGGGGGAATTCGTACGTGGGGAATTGATCCCCCGCGCTGATGTTGTACTACTGTTATTCAGTCGTATGTTAATCTACACGACCTGATTATTGGTTAATGTAATAAATAAATGGAATGCAACATTTTTAGTGTAATAATGATCCTTTTTATGTAAAAATGGAGGCAAAACTATTGTTCAAATTTCAAGTCCGAGAGAATGAATGAGTCCGCGATGATGTTGTACTACTGTTATTCAGTCTTATGTTGATCTACACGCCCTGATTATTGGTTAATGTTATAAATAAATTAACAGGGTGGGTGGGTTTGGGTTGGTAGTACAATATCAGCGCTGGTGATCAATTCCCCACGTACGAATTCCCCCGGACCAATTCACCGGGCGCCATCACAGGAGCGTCGTATCGCTGATATTAAAGCAATTTGACGTTGAGTTTTAACGAAAGAAAACTAGCGTAACATTAATCTTAGTAATAAACTCTCTTCATCATTTTCACTTGACGATAAAACCCACAGCATCATTGAAACAGGCGAATACATTTACTGTTATGGACCATTTTTAAGTTCTAAAAAGTCCATGATTCTAAAATTAACCATCTGTGAAGTAGATTAATTAAACGGCTAACCTTAATCAAGACGATTACATAATGTCAATGCTTATCCGTAAATTATATTCGGTTTTATATTTAATATTTGAATCTGAATTACTCTTAAGCTAAAACTGACAAATAAATTAGAAACAGCTCTCGCGAAGGATACCACTTCAACTCAATAAGATCTCAATAAAGTTTAGAGCGACTGATCTTGCGGCATCTCTGATTCTAGCAACAGTTTCTTTCCTTTCTGGAATTTAGGGGCAATTTCCAAGTAAACCAATTAATCTGAATGTAATTCTAGACATATATTGTATTTACCTTACAACTGAACAATGCAATTATAGAACATATACATGTAACTGGGATGGGATGGGAATCATTAGAAGATAGAAGAAAAATTCAAAGGATAAATTTATTAAATAATTTCAGAGAAATTACGTTCTCAGATGATGTGACCGATATAATGCCCTGTTATATGGGCCGATCTGATACTGCCAGAAAGATTAGGGAAATAGATGCTAGAACGAATCGTTTCAAAAATTCATTTTTTCCGCGAAGTATACGCGAAAGCAACCGTTTAGGAAAATAGAGTCCAGGTGCTTGCACCCCCTGCCACACGCCGAAAGGCGGCTTGCAGGGTTCTTACATAGACATAGACATAACTATTTTACTGCATTTTTCGGGGTCCATGACTGGCCTTCTCGGCTACCTACTTGTATCTGCATTACTACAACATATTACACAGTACAAGACAAAATTACTATAACACATAAAGGCCTTTATATTTAAAAGATTATTTTATTTCATTTTCAACAGTGATACAGGCAACTCGTTCTCAATTGAGAGAAAAATACTTAGCTATGTCTTTTCTTTGCCGTCAAGATTCAATTTTAAATTCATGACTATATTTCCCAAAGAATTCCGATTTCTCGACTGCTTTTTTAAAACCATCCCATTCGTCAATAACTGCAATAGTATTATAAATGAAATTAGTCTATTTATTTTTCTTCTCTTTTCTAATGCATGCCATCCAAGAATCGTTAACATATTGTCAGTTTTTTCCGAATCTGCCCATTACGTATGGAGCTCCTTTTCTCCGCACTATTTATATTTTCTTCATTCGATGTTCTTTTTCATTCCATATAATATGCAGTCATCTGCAAATAAAGGAATGTTAGACTTGATACTCAAGGGTAGATCGTTGACGTATTTGTGATAAAGTAAGGGTCCTAATTCACTCCTATGAGGAATTCCACGATGTTACATTAATATCATTGGAATATCTCCCATTAATTCTTGCATTCTGAGTCCTGTTTCCAAGAAAATATCTAATCCAAATGACTATTCTTTTTACAATGTTTAGCATATCTAACTTGGCTCAAAGTATATCATGCGAGACTGTATCAAAAGTTTATTCAATATCCAATATAATAGTATCAACCGTGTCTTTATTGTCTATCGCTTCAACTATGTCATGATATAGACTTAAAATCCGTGTCTCAGATGTCTCTTCCCTAAATCCATGTTGGCATTGGCTAAGCCAATTGCTCTTAATCCAAATGTTTCTCAGGTAATCCCCAGTAATCTTTCCCATTACTTTACAAACTACTGAAAAACATGTGATTAACTGGTCAATAATTTTTAGGCTGTGTCCGATCGCCATTCTTGTTGATATAACTATGGCTCTTTTCCATTATGCTGATATTCAGTTCAGGCATTAAAGAACTATCTCCTCCCCTCCCATGTAACCCAGCAAAATCATCCGTTCCACTAGCTTTATTATTTCCAAACTCCATAACTTTTTTATAATTAATAATGGTTATTGAAGAAATGTTACTTTATAAGTTGAGTCTTGAGGAATCATTTAATTTCAATCTTAAATTTGAAATGAGCTCATTTTAGACTACTGAACCGTGAAATCTGACCTTAATCAGAGAAACTTTTTCTAGTATAAAAATCTGCAATTTCATTCATTTATGAAGTATGTTGACTTTAGGGAGATGCGAGTGCTCTTGAGCCACAAATGAATACGAGGAGAAATTTCCTCTACGAGACGAAATTCATTGATAATTTATGCATCTCTGATGACAGTAGATCACGACCACCAAGTTTTTCGATTACCTTAATGAAATACATTTTAAAGTGTCTAAATGTATTATTTCTCGTCAAATGCTTTATGCAATTATAGATCTAAGTACAATATAAGCTTCGTCCCCATTAACATCGTATTTGCGCCAATTTTAGTCAAATTGCAATATCAAATGTCTTAATGTTTTGTTTACAAACACAGTATTAGTAATGAATGGCAAACATCATTCATATCCTTCTACGCAAAATAATGTCATTAAATAAATCAAATAGTTTCCATGTGGGCATAAATATCTATTACAAGAGGGAATTAGGAGGACAAGAATAACGCAACCTTTTCTCAGGGAAAATTGGTTAATGTGCGAAGGTCGCCTTGGGAAATCCTAATTCGATTAAAGGTAATCCGAAGTGGGCGTTGGGGAGATTAATTTAGAAACTAGTGGAGAAAGTTAATTTGCTTTCCATTTTCTGTTTGAATTTCCATTCATCTGTTACCAAAAAACGAGTGCGTATCGACTAAGGCCGGCACAACTTGAAATATATTTTACGAAAATGTCCATATTGAAGTATCACAAATCAAAAGTACCCGTTTTCTCTATGTCTACCACAATTTTACGTCTTTTTCACGTTAATTGAAGACGTAAAATTACAATTACAGTACATTTAATAAATAAATAAAGTTATAATCGCGATGAAATTATGGGGAATACGTAGAGAGAGAGAGAGAGAGAGAGAGAGAGAGAAGATTATATTGAATCGTGAATGAAGAAGCTATTGTTTTGTGATTTAAATTTCTTATCCACTATAACGAAGCCACCAAACCCATTCAGCGGGACGTTGGCAAATCAGTGCAGGTGAATTTAATGATTCTGGTTTAGACAAAACTTTTCAGCGTGAAGCGAGTACGTTTATGAAAAAAATTATAAATTACAGTCAAGTCGACCCAAGGGTACGTTGGAACATATATGTTTCCTCTAATATTATTATCATTAGGAGCAGTTTCCATTAATCTAATCTACTCATATACATATTTATTTAGTTAAATTAACAATAAAGGATCAAAATGTGTAAGACAAAATGGAAATTGTCACAAGTAAATATTTAGAAGAGTAGCAGAAAATGAGGTTACTCCAACATAGCGAATAGTGGTTCTTTATTTACAAAAGAGAAGCTAAAAAATGTATTAATGGTGGAGGTAAGTCATAAAAAGCAATATCGTGGCAATTGCAATACGAAAAATGACTGACAAACTGTAAGTACAATAAAGCAAATATACAATTGAAATACAATAATAACAAAGAATTTTTAGAAATATAAGTATAAAATTGACTATAGAAGAGAGAAAGAGAAATGAATTAGTTGCATAATGTACTAAAGTGTGGAAAAATAAAGAACGTGTCCTTAGGAGAAAACTGTCCGTGGAGTGGTAGTGGAGAACATAAATATATGCTGAATTTAGTATAAAATCGTCGTCGCATGCAAAAGAGCGGTTCTTTAATAAAATAAAACACGATAAGAATTAGGGTGTGAAAAGGTACGTACGGAAATACGTTTGTTAAAGGAAGAGACTTAATAGAAAGGCGAATGTTATTGGGAAGACGAAACTTTAGAGAGAACGGAACAAGAGAAGGTGAAAGGAAGCAAAACCCATCGGGAAGTAGATAAAGCGTTTGTTTGCAAGGGTCCGAGTGTTTAGGACGACTCCTTGAGAAGATCGATGTTCAAAGGGATGACGAGGAAGGTCACGGGTTCGCATCCCCGCTCTTTCCAGGAGACGTCTGGACCGAGAGGGACGCAATCAATCAACTCATTAATCTGCTCCAGGCGTAGCATCCGTTCGAAGGCCCTTACACACAGTGCTTCTCTTAATCTCTCCCCAGAGGGAGCCCTTGTGGCACTTCCTTCCGCCGAGGCTTTTGACCGATTCCGCTTTTTTCCGAGGTGATTGCTTGTCAATGCCCAGAGTCCATCCAGTTTTCCGTCGTAAATGGAGGTCAGGACGATTCAATCACGTGACAACATTGATTTCATTTTTGTATCTCTCCGTCGGAGGTATTTTACTCGAAAACACAAATTGCGTGCTACAGCTACGAACCGATCAACTATTCCGTATATTTTTATCTGAAGGCACGAAAATAGTTTTATTTAACGAGAATCATAGCTTCTTTCTAATCCACTTTTACATATGTTTTCAATTCAGTTAGTATCAACCTATAGTACCTTTGAGTATTACAAGTGACAATAGCTATTAAATTTAAACTCACAATATGATTAGCAGAGTTGTTAGTCATTAATAACAAATTTCAAATCTACGAAACATTTTAAATTTTACAACTTGGTAATAGTACATTTTAAAATAAATATATAGTTTGTATGCTCATGTTTCAATAAAACGAAGAATCAAAAGTTGACAATTTTAAAAATTTAAAAATTATTGAATAATATACCTGCTCGGATAAAAAGCTAATTTTTACGTATCTAATGTTCTCCGCTAGAATCTTAAATGTGTAACTGCGCTCTCGTAAGATATCATTGTCCTTTTCCTCTGCGTGGTTAATTTATGTGGATACACGATACAAATACAATTTGAAATGAGAGTCAATAAAATGTATTATTCTTTTAAATGAAGAAGATTATGAGTCTAGATAATGTAGACAATGGAATAGTATATATGGGATAGTACACCAAATTTTTGGGAAATTAAAACGACGTCGTTTTTGTGAAAGGGGCCATTAGTGGTCAACTTTAATTTTATCGCGATAATTAAGTCAAAAGAGAAGGTAGCCCCGAGTGAAGGATGAAGTGTCTGACTTTTTGATACTGAATTTGGACTTTTTTCATTTCGATAACGTCTACTTTTCAATAACATTTTTATCGCGCATTGGCATCCTCAAGGGTTGTAGAAGTGTAATTGGTCCCGCAAATATGACGATACTTTTATGATGATAATACCTGTAAATTCGAGAGTAGTGAGATATATTTTTCCAGCTGTAATACTTTTGTGTTGCTTATACTATTTCGAAATTGAATTTAAAAACGGACCTTTTTACTTAGGGGTTCTATTTTGTAACAATGAGTAATATCGTTACAATGTTATTCATTGTTACACTGGTTGGTTACTATCTGCTCTTATTGTTATACGAACGGGCTCATTGATAGCCTAGTGGGTAGCACGTTCGGCTTTGGTGGAATCGGTGCTGGGTTTGGTTCCTTGTGGGGGTCCGTATATTCGGGAAGTCTCCAGCACTCATGAGAATTGCTAAAACTAAGTGATCTTTTAATGACTGAAGACATCAACTAGCGAAGGGCCCTTAATACGTATGATTAGGGATTATTGTATAAAATTGTCATGGGAACGTTAATTTGCACCGAAATTTCGGCCCATGTGCAATGAAAAAATTCTCTGTAATATCATATTTCATACTGAAGATTGAATATTTTCCATGATATTGTATGTTAGTATCGCAGTAAATTTTATAAATACCGAATATTGCCAATTAAATCAGTGATTATTACGAAGTAGAGCGCAAACATTATACCTGCTTTATGCAAACGCATAACGCTGTGCATGAGTTATGAGTTGTTAATCGTACTTCTAGAAAGAAGAATAAAGAAAGCAAAAACTTTATCCACTCCAAAAAGGAAATTCAACAATTACACAGGCCGACAAGGTTTTGGCAACATTGACGTCGTTACCTGTTTCTTGATTTATGTTTCGCGCTAAATTCAGCAGTTTTTATGAAAATTGCCCACCACGTACAGTGTTCGAGAAAAAAAGGAAAGGGTTAAAGGTACTTAGCACATAAGAGCGTGCACCCAATCCCAAGGAAATCCCTTTACACCACTTTGTGTTGCACGGGGTGTCTCGATGAGGCGGTGGACCACAGTCGGACGAAACCACCTTCGCCCTTGCACAAATAGTTCCCAAAACGGGTTCTAAAAATGTTCTGGCAAAGCAAAAGTTACAATAACAAATACACCTTACGTGATAGGACTTTTATGAGTTCATATTTGCAATCGGCGACTCAAAATAAGTCGGGGATTCACCAAATCTGCCGGTCTGTGTTATCGGTACATGCACACGTAATTCCTACATAGTTCAATGAAACATACATTAGCCAAGTATTACGAATTTACAGATACGTATGATAATATTTAGAGACGATCGGCTTTGCCCAATGAAGCATGAGTAATTCGGCTTCTGCATTCCGATTGCTAAACTGATAAAGAGTCGGTCTGTGGTGCGCGATCGTGAAAGAGGCGTCCAATCGGAGGAAAATCCCCGGATATCGGCAGCCGAACCACAGCGGCGGGACGATCCGTGGGATTTGGGGTCGAGAACCCCTCTCCATTGGCAGGGTAATCAAACGCGAGTCTTTCGATTCAGCTGCTCCGCTTCTCGCCCTGGAATATTACAATTGAAACTCCGCTCGTGAGACTGTTTAAAGATGCAAAACTTTTAAGAGCATTCAATGGTCGCGATCATAAAAGGCGATAAAATGCAAAACATTGAAGGAGTTGAAGAGATGAGTGAAGAATGTGATATCAAAATGAAAAGTGTAAATTAAAGTATATACTCGGAGTAAATCAGTAGGACGAACATTTTTTATGTAAGATATGACAAAAAGGGGTTATTGGCAAAAAACTGCATTATAATTCGATGAGTTGAGAAGAGATGCATTTTTACTTTCTTCGTATACTTAATATAAAGAAAGTATTGTTTTCATGAAAAAAATCAACTACGAGATTTCAAAGGAAATACATGTTTTGGGGTGGTTATCAATACAAAATATCTCCATAAATATGATATTTAGCCATATACTATTATTCATAAAGGTTTTAGAAAGTGTAATTTGTATGAAAAATATTTTTGTATCACTGATCGTTTAGGAGTTATTCGAGAAATACCGATAAACCGGAAGTTGCAGATTATGTACTTTGTGGGCGCTCTAACATGAAACATATTTGTCGTATCAACACCAAATTTCAAACATAGCACTTTGGTTGGTGTCGTTAGATTTGATTAGTTTTTGTAATAAATCGGGTTACCGGAAGTTGAGCTTTATTTTTGAAGCTCCTTTCCATTTTTGCAAAATTCCTCCATTAATCTGATATATAGGTATGTACTGTTATCTACAAAAGACACAAAATATTTATTTTTCTATAAGTTTCATTTAAAACAATATTGATATCAACCATCTTTTAGGAGTAACATCATAATTGACCAATTTTCTGGTTATTACGACATATTTACGTTAAATTGTCGTTTTCATTTATACCATTTCATAATAATGTTATATTAAACATAGTTACTATATTTCTTCAAATTTTTAATTTGAAGTTGTTTTGGAATTTCAAACTCGGGTATTTATTACAAAATAATTATTCAATTATAATGGTTTCTTGCCGTTATTGTCTTCACAATAACAAAAATCTGATGTGGCCAACACATGACTTTCTATTTCATATTTATTGAAAACAGAAGCCTATGCCGGTAATATATAAATAACTCCAAAACAATGAGTGTCACAGAAAAATGTTTCAAACAACTTCAATTTTTGGATAAAAATCAACTTACGATTAGCGAGTATTCAATAATAACTCCTAAAAAATCAGTGTTGCGAAAAAAAGTTTCATACAAAAGTTGTAGTAAAGTACATTATCTATAACTTTTGTAAATAATTTTTTATACGTAGATTGCATTTTGACAGAGATATTTAAGAAACAAAATTTTGTTCCGGTTGAGCGATATTAATTAAAAACTAATCGACTTTGGGAATTGTTAGGAAAATACTAAATATGAAGTTTGGAAATGATCGGATAGTTGCGTTTTAAGATAGAGCGCACACAAACGTTTTTACCTCAGACAGACAGACATGTTCGGGAAACTAGCGAAAATGAACTCTATGAGCCCAAAACATCTCTATACTACGTATAGGAAGAAAGTAATAAAATTAGTTAGCATGGATTCGTTTACATGGGAAACAATGCAATGCAATGCGTATATCGCTCAGTCTCTTGCTATAGATTATAATTATTATCAATCAGGTCTGGCTGATTGAAAATACATAATTAAAAGGTTTACTTATTTGTTTTTTTACTCCATTTTTCCCTTTATATGTTTGCTTTTTGTATATTAATAATATTTGCCATTCTCTGTTACTTTTTAATTTTCACTGTTTAAATGTGTGGTCTTTATTTTTGTTAATCTTTTGTGTTGTTCGTTTGTTATTTTGCTCTTCATTCGCATTTTGATTTCGTTTCCATCGCCCATTATATTGGGTTAGATATATAATAAGATTTGCAATTCATTCTATATTGGTGCTTTTAGTAGACACAAATCGCTAACCTTTGTGACATAAAATCATAAATATGATAAAAATTAATCACTAATATATCTTCCAAGTTTAGATTGAATATAGACTTCGGCAATACTGTCGTAGATAACAATTCTGTCGTAGATAAATATCTACATTTTATACATGGAGAAAGTCGTGTTCTGGTCACATCAGATTTTTTCATATTATTATGTATGGACTGTTAAGAGTAAATAAAGGAAAATCGACATAATGAAAGATATACATGTAAGCATCCTATTCCTCTATAAGGAATACATCGAAGCACTAATACTTCAAACAAAAAATGAAGTAATACTCCATCGCAACAGCAAAGGTGTAGAGAGCACAACAGAGTAAACCCTGAATTATTATTTGCTTGGTTTGAATACGCTAATATTCGAAGAAATTACCTAGAACTTAGCATTCGACTGATGGGAGACTCCTTCCATACATCTTTTATCGTACCTGATACTATTTCTTTTGCTGATTCTCATGCAGGTCTTTTCATATAGATCTGTCTTTTGCTGTGATACTTTTAGCTTGACGCAAAATTTTTCATTTTAAATTATTTCAGTTCTGATATATTTCTAACAATATTTTATCGATTCACCAATATCTTAATGCAAACTGTGGGAATTTACTCGCTGGAATTCCTTTAAAAAATTCTAAAACAAAATATTCACAAAAATCGAAACATGATGTTATATTTTCGAGCATAATATTCTGACGAATGTATCGCTGTCTTCGTAGAATGATTTTAGTCCGTACTTAAAGAAGCGTTCCAACGGAGTCAAATCAAAAAGAATTGAATTCCATTAGGAGGTGTAATGAAACCCAAGGTAGTACAAGAAGAGAAAAATAGTGACTCGGCTGGGACTCGAAGCCAGGTCTCCCACTTTCCGGGCAGGTGTTCTTAGCAAATAAACTACCGAGCCACGTCCTTTTCCCTTCTGCAAATGAGGGCTTCTATGATCAAGGTGATGGTGCTCCACGTTGTGGCACCAACCACCACCAAAGGTCCTCACTGAGGACACCGAACCACTAAGCGAAATTATGAGAAATCCTCTCCAGGAAATTTTACAAATTTAGGAAAGCGTGCAACTTAAACCAAGGGTTAAGTTGTACGCTTCCCTGTGCTAAGTCTAACTCCATTTACATCATTTATAGAATTCCATTAGTTTGTACGCATATGCTTTTTTTCATCAACGATTAATTAACACTCCATTTGCTTAATTATTTTTATGTTTTGGCAATTTGGCTGTACCACGGATTAATTTCCAAAAATATCCGTTTCATCCGCAATTTTGCCTTTCTATCTCTCAAATTGGATTGATTGATTTATGTCGTAAAAAATACATCTGTTAATGAAATATTGGCCGTTGATTCGAGCACAAAATCATCAAACTCAGTTGTATTTATAATATATTCCTCTAAAAATAACATTACTTCGTATAATCCTCATGTTTACTGATTTCCTTTTATATTCCTAATCCGCTGATAAGGAATTCGAAAAGTTTTCGGATCAACAGAATTCACTCCATTCAGCAAACTTTTAATTCGCTCTCAATTTATCGGGAACTCACCCGGTCTCAATTCTATTCCCTTTCTCAAACAATCTTAAGAATCCAAGTTTTATAGTTAAGAGGAGATTCTTTCTCTGGCTCACCTTAACCTTGCCATGTTCCGATCATTCTACGCACGTTCCACTTTCGCTCACAAGAACACAAATTCTTAATGAAAAACTTTCCATCTTATTAATCCTATAATTATATTATTATGATCGTTCGCTTTCTCCTTTTAATTGCTGCTCCGTGATCGTGCTTCAGTGCGTTATTTGACAAACAAAGTTATTTCGTTTGTCATTTCTCTTCAGAACACGGGTTTACTTTAATGCCAACTAAGTTGAAATTCCAGTTTTGACCGTTCATTGGATTTGTAAGATGTATAAAATTGGTTTTTTTACCATCCTGAAATAAAATTTGTAATCTCGGTCCAATTCACATGGATTTTGATTTTCTATCCAAATACATGAATTATGGAGATGAAAGTGCATATTGAAGTTTGAATGCTGGAATTATGTTTACTATCAGACAATACCAAAATCAACTGTATCAAAAATTATTACTCCAAAATCTGAATGAAACAAAAAAAATCGTCTTGGATTTATTAGGAAAATAAGACTTTACACAAATTGGTATTCTTTCAGAAAACGGTTTGAAGGTAAGAATATGAAATCTGATTGTAAAAAGATAAGTCATCATTAAAAAAATAGAAGAAAATCATTTCCTAAGTGGAAAATCTAGAGATCCATATCATAATGCGCGTCTATGGCGTGGTTGCCTAACTCCAATTTTCAGTTCCTAATTTTTAATTTTATATTCATTTTATAGAATAATATTCATTATATTTTTAAGCAAAGAATGTGTCCTGAAAGTTTCGTTCGAATCCGTTTTCCAAAAACTCGGTGTTCCCCTTTGTAAGCTAAATTGCACAATAGTTAAGCCGTTTTTTCGAATACTTCCCGAAATTTACTCTTCGTTTTTCTCTTTATTAGACCCTTCTTTACAAACTGTATAATTTATCAAACAGTCCATCCTCTCCAATTTTTAACTTAACCGTAAATGTTTCATAAATAATCAGTCAGGTTGTGTAGGAGGTGATGTATTTAAATTAGGATGAAATATAAACGAACTCTGTTTCGCCAAACAAAACTCAGCGTTATGAATTCTATATAATATAAACGGATATCCCCAAATTCATTCTTCGCAAATTCTCACAGTGGAAAGCACGTCTCTTACTGGAGTTTAAAATGATTGATCTCAGTGTAAATGTTTAAAGCTTTTCTCGCTCAATCTCATTTTGTCTTCACTTACGATTCGCAGTGCCTTTGCTCGGATAATTTACTCATTTTGAAAGGCTCTTATGAATCACACAAAGATAGTTACATTTCTAAAGGAGGTGAATAATATGAATCTACGGAATCAATGCAAATCACACGTTCTTGGGAAGTTTCCCTTTTTTAAATTATCCGCGTTTTCAAAGTGAGGAATGAAAACTCTGGAAGAGATTGATAATTAGTATGTGCCTGGAATCAAATAACCTTGTTTTGGAATATTGATCTGATTTTCATCATCCATAAGTTGAAGTATTCTTTCATCTTCACGAGCGATCCTCCATAAATATGAATTCGAATTTGATGGTTTGTGTCGTATATTTATTGGTAATCCATGATACTAAAATAATGGAAACTAATTCACTTTAAAGTTATGTATTGAGAATTACTATTTTCCGTGGTGATAGTGAAGTAAATTATTTGTGAACATACACTCTATTAGGGTAAACTGATTTTCAATCAATTACGTTCAATAACTTATTTATTAGAAGAATCCCTCCATTTAATCCTTTCAGAATGCTTCACGAAATAAAAAAAAATGATGAATGAATTCAAAGAATAATATAAATTACAATTTAAACAGCTTTTTATACAAGTGATGTATCAAAATAAAGTAAATTATGAATATTAAAACGAATCAGTGATTTAATCAATCTAAATTTCTGTCTTCCCTTCACAATCTCTCCAAATGTGATTAATATATCACTGCATTCACGAGCCCCTTTTACGGTGCACAATCTCCACTAATTGATTTACAGCCCTTAAACCCCTATACATCAATTCGGCCTAAGCCCGATTGGTGAATAATCTTTGGGGAGTGGCAACTCGGAGGACCTATTTTGGGGACGGCGGTTAGCCGAACCTCTCTCGTTTGCCCGAAGACGGCTGTTGGCGGTCTCCTTGTTTGAGAGGCACCTCTCGTGTGGCGTGCGTATTTGCCCTCGTTAAAATGGACGCGTGATCGAGCGAATTTGATAAAGCGCGTCTTCCGCGAGGTTTTGTTTACGGCGGCAGCATCTAATCGAAGGACATAGA
Organism: Sympetrum striolatum; assembly: GCA_947579665.1. Classification (NCBI taxonomy): domain Eukaryota; kingdom Metazoa; phylum Arthropoda; class Insecta; order Odonata; family Libellulidae; genus Sympetrum; species Sympetrum striolatum. Next base: position 6,998,543 of record OX388351.1, read on the forward strand.
GGTGTCATTCATTCTGAGATGCGACTCTTCCGTAGACTTGCAGTGGATTGCAGGAGCAACACTCGATCGATATGGTAATTATTAACTGAAGGATTTGACTGGAATCAATGCGAATGTTTTTGGTATCATTTATTGAGTTTAGGGCGGAAATACAGTCCAATGGCAACATTATTATCAAATTTTTATGCAAAATAGTGCATGCAATTACTATGTCACTATAAACAAATGAATTATTATTGAAAAGTAATACATTTTGACAAATATGCAAATAATAAACAATTCACGTTTCATAAATTTACTCACAACAAATATCTACCTTAATACCTATCTTATTAAGTGTCATTTAAATTTTTTTCTAGTTCTTTTCTGTTGAGTTTTCTGATGGTAACAGTCAATAACATTTTGACTCGGATTACAAATCTAAGAAGTTCTAGGTGGCTGTAAAGTCCTGAAAATTTGTTAAGTGACGGATTGCAATTATTTTGAGCTACAAATTTCCATTTATTCTCATTTCCCTATGAAATACAATCAAACGTGCATTTTGTTTCGTGATGTATGGCTGATGACTAAAAAGAGACATCTACAAAAGTGTGAGAAGGAGCAAGAATGTTCTCCCTCCAGAAGATGTTTGACAATTTAAAGGTTGAGTAGCATAAGTAAAGAAACGAGTTTATTCCATCGTATTGGGCCAAAGTAACGCAACCACAAATCTTTTACTCACTTTCTTTGACGTTCGCTTTGCGTTTGGAGGCTCCCGGATGTGGACAGCGCGTTTGCCTCTGGTGAAAGCGGTCCCGGGTTCGAATCCCGGTGGGAGCCAACGTGCGAAATAACCTAAGCTGTCGAAGCACTTTTAACAATTTTACTACTACTGCTTTGCGTTTGGACAGCAGTTCGAAGAAATCAGCAGTTATGAAGGCCGCTTTGTTTGGATGATTTTGGAAATAGTGTCGAATCGTCAAAAACATATGATTCCAAGCAACATTCAAGGAAGGAATCCCCCTTTGAAGCAGATTTAAAAATCACGTTCCAATCCCAACTTTCTAATCACTTCACTTTGATTTTTGTTCACTAGTTTCGCATCGTGAATTTAATACGTATATTACATCTGAAAAATAGGTTATCCATTATCTTTGAGTGTTCTAGCGCTCAAGACTAACAATGTGTAAATCAGAAGTAGTTACTCATCAGGAGTTGGATAGTCTTAACAGGATTATCGATCACAGCAGAGTAATTACAAGATAGATTTTCCGTAGAAAAACTTAAGGCTAAAAATTCAAGCAACGATCAGTCATTCTTATCTTGAGGGCTCACCACGTGAAGGATATTTATTTTTAATCTATGGATTTTATGCGATGTCGCGAATATGGGAGTTTGAGTTAGCAAACGTTGACATTCCGATGCATCCACCAATTTGTAAATGGTTCTTCAATTTCCTAAGCAAAATATCAAGAAAATTTAAACACCAAGTAATATAATCTCTCTAATCGGACTACTTTCCGTAAGGATTTGAACGTAGACTGGGAAAATGCACAAATCGTTTTGTGATATCGCAAAAATGTTCGGCGCTTGTATTTCTGTCGGTGGACCATTGATAAAATTAAAGTTTGATGAACCTGTACACTCTCTCTGCCTTGTAATTGGGACGTAATTCACTATCGGATGTTGATTTGCATCTTTCAGCGTTTGCGTGTTCCAATTTCAAGCCCAACTCATGAATAAAGATCATGAAATTACGTCACATAGATAATGCATTCCACTTTGTCTTTGTACCACAGGGACTATACATTAATTGAAAATATGAATATAGTAATTTGTGCCTTTTATGACCTTGCTTCAGTTTATGAGATGTGTATTTCCAGACTGGCAGGAAAATGGAGTTAACGTAATGGTTCCTTTCTATAAATAGTGATGAAACAGAAGGACCTTCCTCCATTATTATAATTTTGCGATTGCGAATAAAGACAGCACTTAATTTGGTTTTTATGGATGTAACAGGTTTAACTAAATAACCAACAAGTACTTGTTGATACTTGTTGTACTTACTGATACAGGTAGCTATCATTTTTTGCAGTAAATAACTTGGCAACTTAAGTAGCAAACCCACGAAAATGTGTTGCACAAAAATCATTCTCGAATCACAAAGAAACACAAAATTTAAATAAATACTTAGAATTATTTCAGAGGAAAGGAAGTAAAACAAATGAATCTAAGGAAATAGATGCATTATAAAGCATAAAAAAGATTCAATCGATGTATGTCATTCGAAATGATTACAGTACTTCCTCAACTATGTGCAGGAAAAATTGGCTTGAGAAGAAGTAGTAAAGACGCTGAATTATCCAGGAAGTAAGTCCAACAAAAATGAGCCGTCTCACGGAATATTTTCGTCATATGTCTCCGTTTGCCCTTCGAGTTATCCAATTGGAAATCTTGTTTACTAACACTCGCTGTCTTCTTTCCTCAGGATGGCCTACCCCTGCTGTCTGGTGGTTCCGTAACGACCGGCTGGTTGACAACTCTTCCACGGTGCTCTCTGCAGCTCCGCTCTTCCCCACAGATCCAGGTGCAGCAGGGTCCTCCCTGGGAACACCAGGCGTGGCTCAAGTCACCAACGAATTGGTGATCCCTAGCCTCGGCAGATCTGACCTTCACTCTCAGCTGACGTGCCAAGCAGCCAATAACAACCGCAGCTTGCCGCTAGCAGCCACTGTCCACGTCGATATGAACTGTGAGTCTATTTCCTATTTATCGACGCGAAATTCGCTATATTATATGGGTTCCATCTCATTTTGTCCATCTGAAGTGGGTAACTGACTCTCTTTTAAACATTTATTGCTCTGTTTTACTTCTAAATATGTATTAAAATGTTACCTGCTAATTAGAATTGCCCAATTACTTGCTACTTTTATGCTGCACTCGATCCTGCACTGCACACATTTAAGGAAGAGTGAAGATTGGATAAGAACTACAATAACAGAAAAGTTAACTTTCTTAGAAGAGAAGCATCTTTTACCCAAGCCACACTAATGTGTTCAATTAGGGATTACATTTCTCGCCGCTTCTTTAAACTCACTAATTCAAAGCTATAATCTAAAAATATACTGCAATAAAATTTTAGATTTAAGAGAGATATGTATCTAATAGACAGATCTATAATATGTATCTAACATTTAATGTAAAGCTAATAGATTGGCCTCTAATAGTGGAAAATGGGTCCAAAATCCAACAAAAAATCTATTATATAAGTACGAAGCGGAAAACATATCAACCTAACAAATTTAACCTTTATTAATAACCTTAATTTAATAATCTTATAATTTAGAAGATTGAAGAAACTTTGGCATTTATTTTTAGGGAGGGCCTTTCATTAGACTTAGTGTAGAATATATTGGTTAACACAGACTCCTCACGCATTCTCAGAACTTGTTAGCTGCTGAACTAAGCATCAATATGATCTTCTTTGATTTCTGAGAGGCTTAAAAAGTTCCCTCAAGGAGTTTCAAAGTGAAAGTTTAAGCAAAGAGTATCGGTTAATGTCAAAAACTGGCCTTAAGAAGTAAATTAGCGGACGCAAATCATTTTTAAATGAGAGTTGAGAGGAAGGAAATAGCGAAATAAGATTTCTTAAATATTCTGAGAGAACACATCCCGAGTATGCATTATATTATACGAGAGGATTTATTCTAAACCTCCTCCGAATTCAGGCTTCGATTGCTCTTCTCTTTCATATATTCGCAAAACAAAAATTACATCAATTGCATTTTTTAAATTAACCCCGATTTTGTAATATAATCCTGTTTTCGCTCAATGTTTATAGGACTTATTATTTCATTAACTAGATTTTGTTATACAAATGTGTAGTGGTTGTTAATATTGTTTAAAAATTCAGAAAATTTGATATAATATAATTTAAATCGAGCATTAGGTTTTGCTTTATTTTACTTCGCAATTACTTGTATTTAGTAGAAGAAGAATAAGTAGAAGAAGTCATACAGTTCAATAGAAATTGAAATACATAAAAAGTAGATAGAATTCATCGTAAAACTCACAATAAAAGTGTACTGACCTGAAAATTTAAATCCCTTTTAAATGCTCAGTCTTTATCAGCAAAGTTCCCCTGTGTGTTTTAGCTTGGCTCTTCTTTTATTTAGCTATTCTGGAATTCTACCAATTATGACTGAGGAAGATTATTTTACCTCGGTTTTCCTCTGTCAATGTTAGAAATAATACTGATATTCATTTAGAATCTACGTAATCTTTAATCAAATCCTAAGAGAGGAGGTTCACCTCACATACATTTTGTTATTTTTAAATGCATTTAAGAAGAATTATGAGCCAAAATTCGATTCCAAATTTGGCCATAGAATAATAATTTTTTAATCCTTATTCATATAAGTTAGTTATCATTAACTGAAACAAGGTTTTTACCATTGCAACTACAAAGTCACTATTGACTGCCGTTACGAAGTTACCTGACAATATCATGATGCGCAGAAAGTCATCTGATGTTATTTCTTAAATCGTATCGAATCGTGTTGATTATTTAAAACTTCGTCATTTTAATCTTCTTTTAATATAATTATTAGTAAGCTAACATGGGACCAATTTCAACGCCAGAAGGTTATTCCATAAAATGTTATTAAGTTGTGAAAAATGGTTAATTTTATCGTATCATAGAGCGAGTGGTATTATTCCAACACCTCTTTGATCTATGGAGGCACCGATAATTTAGTCAATAAAATTCACACATGCGCATAAATCAACTCATAAGCAAATATGCCTCTCTATGCTCATCGATCCACGTTCCCTCCGAGCATATATTGTCACCCCATACCTCTACATATTTCCTCATAAAAGTCTCTACCAGAGCCATCTTTCGACAAAGGCGGGAAGCAAAACCAAACAAGTGAAGCTCGAAAAATCTCCTCGTTCAAGGGCCATCAACTCCTATTTCTGAAATAGTTCCTGTTTCTTGTTTGTTGTGGGCGCTTTATGCCTTAGGAGAGGGATCTTCTCAGCAATACTCACTTGATAAATATTAAAACTACACCGTTCCCTTTCCATGGTTTTAGTAACTAATGTAGTCTTAACGAATTTTATGTTGTTAATGCCTAGATTTATGTGTTAGGAGAATTGCAACCCAAGAACAATCGTATTTCTTGAATTTAAAAATATATTATTATTATTATTACCAGTTAGATTTTTATTTTATCAATTGAGAATTTATAAAAATCCAAATTCATTCATGAATAGAGTCAGGAGAGAAGAATTAATAAAAATTAATGATAAAAATAGAATGAGGAAAAATATATTTTTTTAAAACACGATGCCTTGGAGAAAAGAAATACTGTGTTCCAAATGTTTTCGTTGGAAATAATAATTGGGAAACGAAATTGTAGCGATTTTTGTATGAAAATATTCCCTCTTATAAAGTGGTGAATAACTTAAATGATAAAATCTCTAATTTCTAATCTTTTAGACAAGAGTTTGTAAATGAATCAATTTTTCTCAATGAATTAAAGCAAAAATTTGTGTGAATTCCATTAGCATGAGCGAAAATTAAGTTGATTTTTCCAGCAGAATTTATATATGAGAAGGTATTATCTCGAAGATAAAGGTGTCAATTTCTAACACTTGTGAAAAAATTATACGAAAGAATAAAAATTATGTAAATCATTGAAAAATATGCCAATCATCATAATTAAAGATGTGAAGATATATATTCTTGACATTATATAAATCTTAAATTCCAGGGCTTAGGATTTGGCTCTATTAGAACATGCAGATTTTAACGTTAAATTGAACACCATCAGGAAGAATGCTCTCCTTTAATGTCCGGTTGCATCCTTGATGTACAGAAATAAATCATTTGGTCCTCACCACGGAATCATTTAAATATTATTTATAAACCAAGTTCAGCTAAAGAAATATGGAATTATTCCGTAACTTTAAAGGACAAAATCTGATGTGGTCAGCACATGACTTTCTCCATATATAAGATGTAAATTCTTATGTGCGACAGTATTTTCGAACTATATATTCAATCTAAACTTGGATGATAAGTGATTAATTTATATCATATTATCTTTTACGACACAAACATTATAAATAATGTTTTTCGGGACATGTTCGATGAAAAACGATGAAATTGGCCTTTCGCCCAGAGCGCCCACAAAGTACATAATCAGCAACTTCCGGTTTATCAGTATTTCATGAATAACTCCTAAACAATCAGTTATAGAAAAATATGTTTTATACAAAAGTTATATTAAAATATATTTTCTAAAACTTTTATAAAAAATAGTGTTTACCTAAACATCAGATTAATGGAGATATTTTGCAAAAACGGAAACGAGCTTTGAAAAGTAAAGCTCAATTTTCGGTTAACCGATTTACTTCAAAAACTAATCAACTGTAACGACACCAACCAAAGTACTTTATAAGAAATTTGGTGTTGATATAACAAATGGTTTTTATGTTAGAGCGCCCAAAAAGTACATAATCAGCTACTTCCGGTTTATCAGTATTTCACGAATAACTCATAATCAACCGGTAATACAAAAATATTTTTAGTTCAAAAGTTATAGTAAATTAAATTTTATAAACTTTTATGTGTTACAGAGTATACCTAAATATCATATTTATGGAGATAGTTTGCAAAAACGGAAATTTGCGTCGAACCAAAAACCTCGACTTCCAGTCAACCGATTTACTCCAAAAACTAATCAACTCTGACAGCACCCACCACAGTGCTATATATGAGGTTTGGTATTGATACAATTAATAGTTTTCATATTAGAGCACCCACAATCACACACATACACACACAGACATCATTACGAAAATGGTTAAAACGTGTTCTAGGGACCCCAAAACATGTATTTCCGTTGAAATCTCGAATTCGATTTTTTTTATGAAAACAATACTTTCTGTATGCAACGTATATGGAGAAAGTAAAAATCCTGGGATGTGGTAATCCTGCGACTACCATTTTTCAGATGGTCTCAAAAAAAATATCCGTCATTGGCGCGGTATTTTTCATCACAGCGCAGATGCGGCCGAAGGATTTTTTTTTCGAAATAGGGCTAACCATTCGGGACTTTCCCTTTTCTCGTCATTCAATCTCAGATCAATATGGCAGAAATGAATCCGTTTTGTTTCGAGATTTTAGAGAGGGGATTCCCCGGGAGGAGGGCAGTAGGTCGTGCTTTTAAGGAAAAAACCTTTCAAAAACGAAAACGGCAACTTGAAGCTCCGCTGAGATATGCCTTTCTTCGCAGGAATAAATGGAGTTATCGATTCGGCGTCCCGTGGACATGGATTCCACGAGGGCCGTGTAAAATAGTGGCTAAGCACGCCTAGCTGTAATTAGCAATCAGCGAAAGACAAACTAGCTATAACAGAAAAAGAAAGTAAGACGTTAGCGCGTTGATTGTCAGAGAGCTAATCAGTTTTGACTATTTTCTGATTGTTTTGAATCCTCTGATTTTTATGTTCTTCTGTTTACCGAAAAGTGTCTTCGAATATCTGGATTTTAATTCGTTGTTGAAATATCATAAAAAAAATAGTTTTGAAAGGATAACTTAAACATTTACTCACTGGTAATTCGATCAATAGTACGTCACGCGAAACAATATTTTAAATGAAATATTATCAATGATGAATATGGCCGTTCGGTTCGTCAAATATTTACCACCATTTCAACACCAGTGGCGATCAGGTTGCTGCCTCAGTACTAATTATTCTTATTCTGATTTGAAAATATTTCTGATGTACGACGAATAATACCATGATACATTTCGTTTGGATTCGAAAAACATCAGTAAAATCCGTCGTTTAGCATGTCCGTCCGGGCCAGGGCTCAGAAACAAGTGAAGGGGATAACTTTTCCAACTTTCGAACACTTTTGCGAACCGTTCATGCATTTTGGGCCCCGTTTCTCTTGGTCAAACAGCAGAGAATGGGCCACAGACACTTCTTCAAAACTTTAAAAGGCTATCTACACACATTTAATTGGCCATTAAATTAGCCCGTAAAACGTTAATTTCTTTCCGAACCGAGAGCAAGAGCAAAACTAATTAGTATGCTTCTCTCTAAAATTGACGAATGGTAGTAATTCAAACTCCGGAACGTTTGTAATTGGCATTTATTTAAAATCGTTTGATAAAATTGACCCATAATTTGTTTTACAAATAGTTTAAAATCAATATAAATGAAAAATTTGACTATGATGGTCCATAATAGCACGCGGGATATCGACTCACTCGGAAGCAATTCAGTAAGCACCTACTTATGCAATATTTTGAGTTTTTTTATGAGAAAATGCATTGCTGAGAATGCAAATCCATTTGAATATCTTGTTGGCCTTTTGTGGCGATGAGCGCTGTGTTTCGATAGATTTCCATGTTTCTCCTTCTTTCAACTTAATATTGTTTTCTCAATTAGATATAATGCTTCGACACACTCTTGAGCTTAGAATATATTAATTCGAATGCAAATCCTATTTCATTTCCAATAACTATGATATAGTATTTTGGGAAACTAAAGTCGATTTGAGTGATTCGTATTCTATCCGAATAACATTGTTGTATTCCAAACTGTCAATTAATTGAGAGATCAGCTCCTCAATGGACATCGCTGTTTCCGTCGCAAGAAAACGAATTCCCAAACTGTCGCTGGCAGTCTTCCCAAGATGGAATTAGAGCGAATGACATCTGAGAAGCGCTATTTGTGGGTTGCATTTCCATCAATTGAACCGGTATCCCGTGTGACGCGTTCCCTAAAGTCCCCAACTTAATAAAATACTATTTCCTGTTATTGCCGTGCGTATATCATTTACCCAATTACCTTCCATTCCCTCAGATAAATTTGCATGCTCTTCGCTGGAACCACGTAAATGTATTTATAGCTCGGATTTATTCGGTCGTTTAAACGGCCGATAAATATCTTTCTTCGCATCGCTTTGTCACCTCTTATGAAAGCATTCATTTTGAGGAATTCCGTCCTATCTCTGAAGATTAAGAGATTAAGTTGCGGTGGTTTGCTTGGTTTAATTTTTGGGCGGATGTGAGAACTTTTCTACTTATTTTGAAGCAGATGTTCGCGAGGAAAACGCATGCTTTAGGGATTAGCCAATGTCGCTTCTTTGGACAGAACGAAAAGCTGACTTTTATAATTATTCGTAGAATGATAAAGATAACAATCAGGCAAATTAAATAAAAGGAAATTTGCGATATATTTCCTTACCGGAACTATTCTCATCTCTACTATGAATTATGAGGATACCTTAAGTTTGATTGTTTTTTATGTAAGAGTAATTTTTTTATAATTGATCGGTAAATGGATTTAATAAGGTTTTATTATTAGGAATTAAATTCATATTTTTACTCTTGAAAGTAACTTTTCGTATTATACATCCTTATGAAACGCGGAAGATGGAATACAAGTAATTTCTAGAAGTCTGAGAGTTTCATTTTAAATACACAGCATAGGTTAGTTACTGTATTTTCAAAGATCTAGTTTTTATCCGTGAATAAGTGGGATGAGAAATAGAACTGAGTTTGAAATATCAAATAGAAACTTAATGGATAAATATGATGTCCGCGAATCATTTCCGACCATCGTAAATCGCATAAAGAAATTAACCAGGAGTCTATCTTTCAGACGGGTACTAGATCATGTTCGTGGTGTGTTTGCTAGGATTAAGTATGATCCAGTTCCGTAGGGTAAACCTATTTCTTGATATATATTCTTCCTGTCGCGGAATGCATAAACCTTATTCCGATATTCAGCCAAGAGAATTGCTTTGTCAAAACAGCAGACGCCCTCTGGTTCCATCAAATGAGCAGATGTCTGAACTTATTCGATCCTTCTTGTAAATTGAATTCCCTAAATCAATACACTTCTCTAGCATTTATTGATTAGCCCTGCCTAGGATAGGAATAATGAAATTGCAACTGGAGGTTAACAGTAGATATGCACAGCAAATGGTTATTTTCCTTTAATCGCTCGTTCTTTTGATGAGAAAAACACAAAAGACGCCCCAAATTTCGGCCCAGAATTTCTGATAGAATTTAACCCCCCTTAAGGGACTAAATCATCCTCTGAAAGAACAAACCCTTTTCCTCTCCAATTTTATCCTTTTCCTCCACAGGGACTAATCCCCTGCGCTAATAACTCCGACTTGGATTAACCCCTTACCGCTCATTCTAATCCCTTTCCTATGTGAAACCCTTTCCTTCTCTAGGGACATTTGTAGATTCCGAGTTATTATCCGAACACGCTATCTCGACAAGGTCTCAAGTACTGAGTTATTACCAAAAGAGATTTTGGTACGCAAGGACTGCGACTGTTGAGGGCTTCCGATTACTCCAAGTTGTCGGCATTAGTGGTCTTGTCTTTCGTTGAAGAAGTGTGCTGTTGAGAAAAGGGAGAAATCGGTTTCCATAGCTTCTACGCATCTGATGGACCATCGATAATAATGTTCAACTCTTTCATAATACTCGTATCACTTTATATTTACCGGTAAACTTCTCCATTAACCATCAAATTTTCAGTCAGCAATGCGAATTGTCTCATCTAAGATTGTCCTCCATTTCCCATGGTTTCGAGGATCCCTGGTTGAGAATCGCTTCTGACGTTGAAACGGAATAAAGAGCCAATCTTGGAACTCGTCAGTTTGCCCAAGTATTCTACAACTTAATATTAATTTCTGTAATAGGTGCCTATCACATTTATCGCAATGAATTCAAATCCCTAAATAACTTATTCCTCTGGAGATAATTGCAAGGAAATTATTAGGCAATGTGAATATGTTCTTCGTCCCTTGTGTTATTATTTCTCTTTGTGGTATTTTCCATAAAAAAGCAAGATCCTCTCAATGCGCCTCGATATGATTTTGCTTCAGTTCACGCAATAGGCCAAAATCCTTGAAAATGACGTCAGAGGTCAGGAAGCCATCCTTGAAGTCACTTCTATCTATCTAAGAGTGGAAATGAGCTTATCAAAACCTCAACGCTGAACATATTCATTTAGCGCCTTCTGAACTCTTCGCCCAAAGTTTGTGCAAACTTACGGATTGAAATGTTTCCAAAAATTAATAGCGTTCTAAAAAACGAAAATGTATATTATTTTCGGTTTTATTTTAAGTTTAAAGTAAGAGGCCGACGTAATCTGATGCATTCATTTCGCTATACGTTTTTTGAGCTTTCCCATCATTATTCTTTTAAGGGACTGTTTCTTGACGAGGACGCTTTCAGACACCGTCGCTTCCGAGGGGTCACCACGAGGCCTCCCCCAGAAGAATCTCTTTAAAACATCGTGCCATTGCTAATAGGAGAAGAATTTACATTTTACATGAGAATTCAACTCTTGTAAACTACGGCTACAATTGGATACAGAAAAGTTTGTTTCAACACAAATGAGCAAGCTAAAGCATATGCATTATTAAGATTAATATTTGAAACATGTCTTATTGTTATAGAATTAAAAAAGAACTAAATTAAAAAACTTAACCAGAGTCTACATGAGCAAGAAAAAAAGAGCCACTAGCATTCAAATCCATTTATGATAATTTTTTTGTACTTTCTATTTGGATATATTTCACTAACTATGGAGATTATATGGTTGGCTATTAAAAATTGACGGTACACACCATTACATCATACTTGTTATGATGATTCATATAATGGGATATACATTTTTTTCGACTACTATGCGTTCATATTTTTGTAGGAATTTCCTCAAAATTGAATACGGCATCAGTGAAATTAAGCCTTAATTGACGCTTATTTTGATTATAATTGTCTAAGGTTGCACGTTCATATCCAAATCACATCTGAATTGATAACGCTGATTTCGAAGTGCTGCGATAGTTTTATTTGATAAGCGATTGTCACTTTAGATTGGGATTCTTGTTCCTCGACTGAAGGGGTCTTTAGCGAAGGGTTATGAATGTGAAAAGACATCGCTTCCATTAAGTAACTCGCTATGATGAAGATTGGTAAGTAATCAAGTGGCTCTGAGTTTGCGTGTCGTGGTGTGGCGTCCATTATATGCACGATGAATCACTTTTGCCTACAATCACTACTCACATATTATGTTAATTTTCTTCTCCTCACTGCACTGCTGTAGATCAGGGAACGCAAATGTTTTGAATTATCCAGACATTTTCTGCAGAAACCTTTTGATTTTTGGTGTCTATGGTATGACAACTGATGCCTTAGCTCCGAAAGATTTATTGTATGAAATTGTTCTTAAGAGAAAAATTTTCAGTCACGCTTTTATTGATTTAAGTTTTTACATTTTTTGAGTGAACAATAAAGGAGATTGAGTTGTACGAGTTTCAAAATAAGCTTTCAAATAACTGTCGTTAAATTTATGAGCCTTTCTTATTTTTAACTGGTTAAGCTCTGCAATTGACACGTAAAAACTAATTTTACTTTACTCACCGAACTTTTTAGTCCTGTATTAAAACCAAATTAATGTTTAATTTTACCAAAGTATTTTTGATCACACTTTTAGTTTGAGACTTCTTCGTTTTATGCGCGGCCAACAAAACTAAAATTCATGGAAATGCAAGTTAATCTCAGCTTTATTTAACGAGAAATAACTCACGCAAAACCAATTTGGCTGCAGTGAAGCTCAGCCGATATCTTGGGTGGCAGGTGGCCGGAGTGACACTGAATTGTTAGTGAATGCTTTGTGTTTGGATGATATCTCTGGCCAAGATTTAAGAGGGAAACGAAGCATAAAACGGTGGGGTAAACATTTCACGGGACCGTTAATAATATTTCTGGAAAACATTTTTTTGGTTAGGAATAGTTACGGTAGTTATTATGACACAATATCTTTATTTTGATAATCATTTCCATTTTAATTCATTTTATTGTGAAAATCTGACGAAGGTATTAATCAACATCGAATCCAAAGTTCATTTTGAGTACTGATTAATGAACTCCTGACTTATGATAACATTGAAAGCATGGATTTTAAGAATCTCCGAAGTTATTAGTTTGCTAATTAGTTCACATTTTCAAGTATATTCTAAGATAAGAGACTAATATCATGTTATGCATTACTGAATAATACTTTTAATAATGAAGAGCACTTTCCTTAAAATATTGATTTAATTTTTCTGGAAAGGAATTATTTTTAATAAAGATAGATTTAAGCGATATTGCGTGAAATCGGTGAGAAATTATCAGGAATTTCAGTGCGTTTAGTGGGAAGGTCCTCACTCAAGTTTTTCATAACTTGCAAATATGTACCACTGAATTAAATCGTTGTTGGATCGAAGATGTCTTAAGAATAGAATTGCGCTTTGGTTGACAATTTTTGAATCATCTATAAATAACAATTCGAAATTCTTATATTTTGGTACGGTTAATCTAGCAATGTTATTTTTAGAATATGTATTTTGTTTAGTGGTATCCGAACTACAAGAGCTCCTCTATCATTGTATTTTCATCATTTAACGTTTCGTGTTTCGTTCTACTAATGAGTTGGAACCTTCGTCACATGGTTTGAGATAGATGCAATATTTTTAGTCATTTTGAATAAGTTTATTTTTTTCTGTTTAGCCGTGGCAGGTATTTTTTATTTTTTATTTATTGAATTCATTAATTACTCATCTAATCTTAATAAAATAATTTTCTATTTTCTGTTCTTCGATGGTTTTCTTTTATTTTTTGTAAACCAATTAAAAAGATCATTGGAGCCAAATATCAGACAGAAAAAAGTGGTTTTGACCCACAGAATACTTTAATATTTAAATAATTTCACAGGCTGTAAACATACTTGTATCATTTAAACTGCTATTACAGGCTCTTTTAATACGTTTCCCAAACGCCAAATACCATGCGATAAAAAGGCGAGCATCTCGCGAGAAAGTTTTAGGAAAATTTGCAAATATTTCCTCTTGAAAATGGTGTAGTGGATGTATTAAACAGGACGGGTAAAATCTGTCCTTGCGCTCTTTCAGGGTGCAATGGGGTGAAATTGCCATGGGGATATTACATATGAGATTAGGTTACGTAATAGAGGTGCATGTGTAGTTTGGTTACGTAATAGAGATGCATGCAGTCGTTTGAGGAGGTCTTCGATATCCGTGATGAAATGCGAAGTTTTAATTTCAGCTCAGAACAACTTTCTAGAGATTCGGATATCCGTTTGATGTGCTGAAGAAGTATGATTTACGTGCGGTTTGTGTGCATGGATCAAACGATAATTAGAAAGTAAGTTCTCTGCGATGGTTGCGAAGAATCTTTTCGGTGCATAAAACGGTACTGCGTCATTTCTTTCAGTATGATCCACTGAAAATGTGTTGGCTTCTAAAAAGGTTATTTAAGATAATAGCAGAAATAAATTAACAGAATAAATTTGAAGATCGATTCTCTAAAAACATTTTAAAATACCTTTCATATTTGTATATGTTTTTGCGGATTGAAGTGTCATAGTAATGATGATTGCTCTTTAAAATGGAGTTACATTTTACGAATATTTAGGTTTAATTTCAAGTGAATAACGTCTTAATGCTGATAACGTTTAGTATATAACTGTTCCCCTCTCAAATGGATTTCCTTAAATGGAAGCGCATGAGTTATGTTTAAACTCTTTGTATTGAATTTCGATTGAGAGCTCGTCTTAGTACGACTCAAAGCGTCATTATAGCGTTTAAGTTCCTGGAAAATTCTACGGAATTATGTTGCGGTAGTTCTTAAATCCGGCCGATATTACTCTAATCGAAGGAGGTTTGCGTTGGGATGAATTGTCTCGTGACGTCACAGACACCCGTGGTCGTGGGGTTTACTTCATCCGGAAAGAATTATTGGAGATGTCAGAGGCGTCATTCTCATTGAATCACAAGGGAAGATTTTCACTCCTTTCGTCTCCTTTCTAAGGATATTTACCGCTGTTATGATCCTTTGGAAAATTTCTCCGATCCTCCTTTACGGACCCTGAAAGAAAGCCTTTTGCTCCGTCTGAGATCAAACAGGTTGCGACTAGACGAGGGAATTCCGTAATACTCGCCTGAGATTATTCGTGGGATTTCTACTGAGCAGCAGAACGTTTCCATGAGTGAGCACTATTATTATAATTATTATTATTAATATTATTGTTGATCTTTGGTCTCCCAAAATCATTTGTTCTGAATTCGAGTGTACTGCGCCAAAATATCAGAAAGAAACTGGAAAAAAATATCTACCTCTCGATGTCAACAACGGAAACACTGACGAAGTCGAAAATGAAAACACTACGGTAAAATCGAAACTTAAGAGCACCATATTATTGCTTAATTCAAGTGACCATTTTTTTATATAAAGATTTGATTTAAATAAATTATGTTAAAAAAATATTTCGAGAAATGTATAATTTACATTTCTATTGAATGAAGAAACAATGACCAACAAAAAAAATTCAAGAATTGAAATAGAGTCGACATAATTAAAACCGCTACCACGGAAAATAAAAGATGCTAATTCAGAATGATTAAATTATTTTTAATGGAATGTATTCCGAGGTTAAGTAAGTACAGCAAAAATTGCATTTATATCAAAATTTCAGCACCAGCTCTTGTAAGATTGTTGTGGTTAGATGTTACATTTGATACAAATAACACTAAATATTTTGCCAATCTCCAAAATACGTGAATCTATATAATTATTAACATTAGCATTATCGAATAGTATATTTGCAGTTTCTTAGTGTACGAAGTCCCAAAACATGCCAAAGAGATAAAATAATCGAAATTTGCACTATCAGTTCTGAGCAATACTGCTTTTCCATGCAGATCAGTATTATTACGAATAACCTCAGGCGATACCTTCATTTCATATATAATGCATGGATGCTTATGTAATCAAAACATTACTCGTTGTATTTCCGTGGAAGGCTATACGTCAAATCACTACCGAAGAGTGCGCAAAAGAACAACGACGGACAATTCATGCACGAGAGTGTCTCATCATTTTCGACGGACGACACGTTCGCAGTCACCGGTGAATGCATAAATAAAACCGAACACGGGACTGATCGTACGACCAATTTTTCTCACTTTTATCGTTTTTGTCGATGTAGCAAAAGTGATGTTTCGTTCGATCTCATTTGCTCTTCCACATCGTCCTTCCGATGTCGAAATATTTCGCTATTTAATTCTTCGTTGGCCATTTGTTGTGCAAAAAAAAACCAAAATTTTCGGCATCTTATCTGGCAACGTCCACTATAAAGACAAAGTTCTGTTTCTTTATCCTTTTAGTCCAAAATCAATGTCGCATCTCATCGTCAAATAATATGAGTGAATTCAGTAATAAAGAATATTTTAAGAAATTAACATAACTGTCGATCTGTCTCTCTTTGATGCATTTTCTTGGTATTAGTGCAACTAACATTTCAGATAGAAAATTAGAAACATTTCAGAAGTAAAATGATGGCTCACTGAAGTTTATATTGTCGGATTCAAATACTTTATTTGAAATATTATTTACGATGTTCCTCAAACAAAAATTCTAATTTTTCTTCCTTCATATGAATCCATGCCTCGGAATCAAATATTCTTAATATTTAATTATGTTTAATAAGCACGGATTTATTCAAAAAAGGTCTGATGTTTCAATTGATGTTAAATGATTAGACAGTTTACAGGAATGACACCAACGGATTACACACCCAAACCAATACTTCTATCGCTTTTATGACGGAAATATTCCGATACCCTATCCATGCTTAATATTTCTAGCGCTTAGTCCTGTCTTTCAATAAATTATTTAACAAAACACTTCAAAAAGCTTGGAAATGAATTATTTTACTCTAAAACTTTGAATTGGTCGAGATAAAGAGGCTTTGACAAACGCTCTAAAGCAATTTATTTTGTTTACCAATTGTCCCAAAATGAAAAATGATCGCCATGCGATCCCCCATATAGGTTTACAGCCATTTAATTTCGTTTCATCCGAATATTGATATATTTTACTGATTGACTGCAAGAGGTATGATGCGCAAATTCGGTTTAACGGTTTCACATGTGAACAATCGGTACCGTAATTTCCCCATCCATGAATGTATATATCTACTAGTCAGGGGACATAATCGAATTTCTCTTCAATTAGGCCATGCTAATTCTAAATATTGGAATTTACTCTTTCGGTATTAATTATGCCCTGCGATGTAAGTGTTACTTTCGTTGTGGTTTTCTAAAAAGGGGGATTTTTGGAGCAAAGTGATCAAAAGAATGAAAATAAAACAGTCCATTGATCAGTTCGGATGTCGTCCAACCTTGACACATAACCACAAATAGCATTTTTGAGGTTTAATAAATGAATTGAGGTGTGGAACAGATGTCCCGGGATCAATCCCCTTGCAATGAATTTCGACTAATTGATCAGAGGACTCCCTCAGTCTGACAGCCGATCTCGTAGAAATCTGATAAACAAACCAAAGACCAAAAGCGAATCATTCATTAAATTATCTCTCTATCTTTCCTGCGATTGGTGGATTCCAAATTTACAATTCTCTTTTGCGAACGTTGCCTTAGCAACAGCATACAAGTCTGACGCAGCTGTTACTTGCGATATTATCGAATACGATATTCTTAAAACGCAAAGCTCCTTATCGTATTCAAGACATTATCGTATTCTCCAAATCGATTTTAAAGGCAGTTATTACGTCATTTATCCAATTTCTTCGGATATCTAAAGGCACAATAGTTATAGTTAACCAATTCACATTAGACTTTAATTCTGAAAGACGAAGGTCAATTACTGCCTGGAAAACATATGAATTTGAGTGCATCTGTGCTCTATCATCTAAGTAATGGTAAATTAAATCATGGGAAATATTACACTCATAAATATGGATTCTAGAAGAATCAGTGAAGACTTTTAAACACCGCGTAAACTCACCGTTTGTGATCAAATCTTCAACCAACCCAGACGAGTGGTCCTTATCAGGTAATTGAGGCATCCATATCTCTAAAAGACTATGATGAATGCCGAAGTCTTCATTTCAACAAAATATCGTTGATTGAGCATTATGCTTTTAGTTAGACATACTTCATTCGAAGTAAATCGCAGTTTTGTTCCTGATAAGGTTCTTAAGGAATGACGATGAGGATGTGTCGAATAGAAAAGTGTTGTGGCTGATAATGGTTAATAACGTGGTGTGATCGGTATGCATTACAGTAATTAATTCATATTCGGATACATTTCAGAAAATAAGAAAAACGTATGTACCATTGATAAGTATGCCATAGAGTGTACTATTATTGACAGAAATGTATAAAATGTAAAAAATTATTGCAGCAAACAGTTACATGTTCAGGAATATGAGACCACTAAGAATAAATCCATTATAGCACACACCTTTTTTGTTTACCCTTCATCAATTTTATAGTATATATTCGTATTTTTCTTTGAAACGATTAAAGGCAACGTTAAATTTATTCCATAGTTTTATACTCCTTACCCAAAAATGAGCTGCAATGGTTTCGCTTTCATGTTACGAAAGTGACTCAATCTGTGTTTATTTCTGAATCTGGAGGTAAATTCATTTCAGGGGTTCTGATCGGTTCTGATTGAGTCAGAGTCACTGCTTCTTACACAGGACGGATCTGATTGTATCTTCGAATTCAAAGCAGAAAATCTGCGATGCAATGATAAAACTATAAATAAACTCATGTAATAAGAAGTCCTTAAATAATGTCTCAGCAATATGTCAGGTGTAGAAAGAGTCCGTGTAATTATTTTTTTATCGTTTACACTTCCATGAGTTGAAGTAATCCCGATTCACGTTTGACGATGCGATGGTCACAAAATCCCGCTGACTTCCTCCAGCGAATTATTAACTTTATTCCGGAAGTGCATTTGACTGTCCGTTTTCCATCTCCGTGTTCAATTTGACCTTTTCGTGGAATAAAAATCCTTTTATAAATCCAACTAAGCCTCTGAGCTCTAATTTTTCAAAATCGGATTTCGTGAAGAGTACGACTGCAAATCATACGAGACTGAAATATGAATCATCTGCTGTTCCCATTTCAATATATTATCTATATATTTTCAATCAATCATCATATACAAAAATAGAATTCACGAAACATATGAATAAAATAAACAGAAAGGAGTATGTATAATGCTCGAGATAGCCAAAAGATTACATAATTTAATTTTGTCCGGCTATCTATAGTTAAAATTTACATTCATTAATTGCATAAAAAATTCATTACGTAAACTAAATAACAAATAATAGTCCTTAAATAACATTGGGTTATACTTTTGCATTGTTGACTTGTGCTTTACATATAGTTTTATATGAGGAAGAAAAATACATGATTTATATATGAAACGATAATTTTAATCTAGAAGGTATTTATTATTTAAAGGTTTATAAATAAGACTTTAATAAATAGGTATAAAATTCATTCTATAAAGAGTATTTTTAAGTTTCCAAAAAGGAAATGCTCTTTTACGCATCTCTGAATAATATCCTATAGTAAGATTATTTCTTTTATCCAACAAGTCTCTTATTATTCTTGGACATAAATTGCAGATCTTTATCACTTAATAGGAAAACTGTAACTTTGTTCCACTTTTTTTCAATAAGGTAATGCTGCATTTTTAGAGGGTTTTCCTGTAGTGACGTATGTGTAATGGATTGTTTTCAATAGATAGTATTTTCCCTTTAGAAATGTAACCACATTGTATGCGTATAGCTCTCTTAAGGTCAACACATCAAACCCTTTGAATAATTCCAGTGTAGGATAAAGCTTTTTTAATTATTGTTAGTATCTGTTTTTGTAATATGAAATTGGGTTTCACAAATGTATCCTAACTTTGGCTTCCAAACCAGTGCCGTAATTCTAATTTCGGTTTTAAGGTTGGAATTCTTCTTCTCACAATCAGCAATTCCGAGTTCTGAGTTTGATTAGATTTTATTTAAGAGTTTGAAATGAAATTCTATTAAAATGAAAATTAGATATTATATAGCATCTTTTGAAACAACCTGTGGTATTATTCTGCAGCCCAAATTGTGAGCGTACAAATTCCAATAAGAATTTCCATCTAATAGATTAATGTATTCTATTTCGGGCATATGGTGCCGAGTTAACATAATTTAAATTTCCATAAATTGAGATGTTTCTTTTTTATACTTTCAATCATTGACTATAAGAAGTAGTAGTTATGGTTGAAAGTGCTTCGACAGCTTAGATCTATTCGCACATTGGGTCCCACCGGGAATCGAACCCGGGACCGCTTTCACCAAAGGCAAATGCGCTGTCCACGTGACTATCCGGGAGGTCTGACTATAAGAAGTCCTATCTGGCTTCACTAGAAGATGTATCATAAATATTCACATTAATACCCTACATGTAGAATATATTAATTCCGTTTATTCGCTACGTTTTCTAACATGAGCTGAAAGTCGCAGATTATTTATTTTGCCGTAAATGCTTTTTTAAAGTTAGGAATGAAGAGGTACTGGGGAGAGTAAATGAAAAAAGAAGATTGGTCGATTCGATAATCCAGAGGAAGAAGAATTGGATGCAATAAACTGCTTACTTAAGACAATGCTGGAAGGCACGCTGGAGGGAAGAGAGAAGAGTGAAATTCATAGATTGCTTAAATATTGAAGAATGGTACTGTGGGATGACGAAAGAGCGGAGGATGGAGAAAATTGGAGAAACGACAATTGCGCTAGCAGACTACCCATGATGATGATAATATGCTTTTTATGGCTGAGAAAAATATATATGACGTATTTTTTATGCGTGAGAGGAATATTCTGGTGTTAAGTTACCTTTTAATAAAGGGAAGCACCTAAAATAAATCTAATTTCTAGTTAATGAAATGTTTCACACGATTTCATTGGTGAGACTGATTGGTGAAAGGAAAGGCCGCTCATAAATGACTGCATTTAGTTTAAAATCCATTTCTCATCTCAACCAATAAGAATACGACAAAATGACTCCTTGAATCATGTGATTATTTATCAAATTTAATATAAAAAGAATATTATGATAACCATTCTTAGTGGAACATAAATTATGGAAACCAAGTTCATCTGTGAGAACCCTTTGATGCTGCATATTACTTCATCTTGATCTTCACTTGTTTATGGATTGAATTATTTTTCTCAGAAAAATTCCGTCCCGAATCAGTTTGGCTGCCATCATACAAAGCCCTCACAATTTTCAAATTGATAGTTTGGTGAAATGTTATTTCCACGGTGTGTAAATTGCGCTGTGATATCGATCGACGCGTTATTTGAGCCCTGCTGGAGAATTTCCAAGGAACGGATGTCAGATTTGATCAAAATAAACTGCTGTGGATGTGTTAACACCTCGCGTTCATCTTCACTCCCAAAGGAATTTCCTCCTTAAGCCAAGTTTTTTCCTCATCCCTCGTCCACTGTCATAATTTTACGAAACCCATTTTTCATCGCCGTTTCTTCTTCGTAATTCTCCCCATTTTATTGCCAACTCTAAAGTCTTTGAAAATATTTACATTTTCTTTATCTTCGTGTTGGACTATTTTTGTTATTTTTTGCTGTAATAGATTACAGTGTAAATACCCTTATATGTGAAAATATGTATCCGTCGCTATGCATTATAAAAGGGTTCCTCAGAAAGAAGGGACCTCGGATAGACAACAGGGCATTCACTTTGGTGAAATTAGTTAAAAGTGCGTTTCTTGCAACTTTTTGCAATTGACTTAGGACATCTATCGCAAAGTATCATACAATTATTTTGAAGGAACGTTATTAAGTACAAGTGGATTGCTTATTAATGTCCCCACAGATGTCATTCCATTTTCAAAATAACTTTTCAGACCATTGGAATGGAGTTGATTCGACGAAATAAGATCCAAAAATATAGTATTTTTTACTTGAAATTTTTTATTGTGATAATGTATCCTATACAATGGCTATATTTTGTTAAATATAGAATCATGGGCTGCTTCTCCAGTGGACGTTGCCTAATTCCGTTTCTATTCATCACTTTTGAACTGGCGGAGAAATATTTTCATAATTTCTACGTCACTCATATCTACATCACCAAGATGACTCTCACTTTTATCTACTTTGATTGAAAATCATTTTAAAACGCGCCATTTGGTATTTATGACTCATATCTCATTAAAAAGATAAATATTTAAATCAAACAAACTGAATTTACAATAGAGTTTAAAATCAATAATCTGCATAAAGGTTTAATTAATACAGCGTGTTTTTCACAATTGAGAATAATAATATTGAAATTTCATAATAATTTAGGAAATAATATTATAATTAATTAAGGTTGATATTAATTAGAAGAGAATTGGACCATTCTAAACGCATTTACACGCAAGAGATTCCTGGGCATGTTCAATTTAAATGTAACTCCAGTATTTTTTATCTAAATTTCTTCAAATTATCAAACTATGTCCATCCGCAAAGCGATTTTATTTTTTGTCAATAATTTGTCTATTCTTGAAGTTATCAATATTGCAGCATCGATAGAGAGGAATAAGAACGCAGCAATGGATGAGATATCCGCTTCAACGTACTTTTCCACTATATATATATATCGGTTGCATTCATATTTCGATTTAATATGAAGGTACTTTCAATTGCCAATCCAGAGTTGTTCGAGTCGCAGTTTGAACCGAATCGCGGATACATCATTCTTCCGTAGCAATGCATTGCGCAGAGCGTGAATTTCACTCTCGGTAATTGTTCCTTTCCGTACGTTATTTATTCACACAATCGTGGATTATCGCTTTGCATTAGAGGACAAATCAATTGATTCTCAGATAGCCAATTGTATTAGCAAAGTCAGTAAAGAAAACGGTACTCTATTCTGCCTTTGTTGTGTATACTTTCAACCGATACGTACACACAGATGCATATGTTTGTGTCCTTTCTGTTAAATTCAGAATGTAAGTAACTCTTCATTTATCGGTTCCCAAGACTTTTTTCAGTCGCCTTCGCAACACGCACACATCCATCTTTGCCTGATTTGGTCTCACCCACACTTCTAAACCTTCATTCTTTCCTTCAATTTCTCCAATATCTTCCCTCCTCTCGTCCTATACATTTCATCTTCGCAGCACGTCCCACCGATGGACCGCAAAGAAGGCTTTTTATTTTGCTGATCACGGAGGGCACTTGTTCGATTGATGGCGGCTCTCCGGAGGGCGGTTGCTCAAGATTGAGGAAGGTGCAGTGCCATTTTCATAATGCCTTCCCTGCCACTGATGAGCGGTGATTTATAAAAGATGCCCATAGCAAGGGAACGGAAGTATTTTTTTTTCAATATCTCCGTGAACCAGTCAACCATTATTTTCTCTTTTTACCTAACAAAGGACAAAGGGCTATGGCAGGAGTGTTCATTTTCTTATCACTTATACATAAGTGAAATTATCACATGAACTGTAAATAAAGTATTGATTAAATACATTAAGAATCATTGGCACTAAAATTGCCAACTATTTTTACTATTTTAATCCAATAATGTATTAACGTTGATAACCATTGTTAAATCGCAATGAAATTTTACGATACATTTTACTGTGAATTTCCAAAGGTTTTCTAACAATGCATCTTGTTGCAGAATCCCAATTAGTTTCCAACAATGAATCTTATTATAAAACTCCAATCTATAATACTCATCATATGTGCGTCTGTCAGTATGCCACCGCTATAGACGTCCAAACTACTGGTACGAGTTTGGCACACGTGTTCCTCAGGACCCGAAGCAGCCCATAGGGATATAATTTATTCACCAATTTTACTGGGTTCGAATCAGGATGACGAAGATAGATTTCCATAAGGTGTAATAACGTAAATCTCATTTTTATCGTATCAAGGGTTTTTTTTACAAAATAAATCAGTTTCAGAAGTTGTACAAAGTCGACAGAAGCACCAAAAGAAAGGAAATTGAATGGAAATTTTTATTTCAGTCGTGGAATATTGCTTTTGATTTAGATTTGTAAGAAGAGCGATGAAATAAAAGAAAAATTCTGGGAAAATCTGAAGTTGTAAACAAAAAATTCCCCAAGACAACCAAGGTGATTGTTGGATCAAAACTTAAGGTTTTCACCGTTAGAATACATAGTGCAGATAAATTCGATAGATGGCAGTGATATATTTTAAAGCATCGTTAGCAACTTACCGTTATGTAAATGAAGAATATTCGCATGAAATACATGCTTGAATTTTGCGAAGAAATGAAGGAGAAGGAATCGAACCCGGATCTTCCACTTGCTGGGCGGATGCCTTATCCAATTAAGCTACAGCGACAGAACATTCTTTCCTTCAATTTCTGATGCTGAGATGGCACAGTGTGCTGTGGAGGATCCATCGAAGATGGCGCCACTCCTGCGCACACGAGGGACATCTAAGATGTCACCGCACCATCACAGCGGACTTCCAGAGGCCAGGAATGGCGAAGTATATTGTAGGCACACGCTACAATTAAGTAAACATCGCAGGAGAAGTAATGAAGACAAGAAATAATGATAATGTTGCCTGACCCCCAACAGGCGCGCCCTGAAATATCTCTTGGAATGCAGCGTAGATGCTTCATTTTGCATCCGAACATCGACCGACTTCATAATTTTATGTGAGCAACTCCGTTAATATTTCCAATGAGGAAAGAGCATGAAAATATTCTGACGGAACCGGCAATCGAACCCGGATCTCTCGACTGGTGGTGCCCTATCCAAAACCTTCTCCAGCTGTGCCTGCTAAGGAAATTGAGCAGAACCTGGAGTGCAAATTTGTCAGAGATAAGAGTAAAAAAGAACAATATATTATTGTTTGACGTCGATATATTGTAGTGAAAGGGCAGAAAAGTTGTTCGGCATAGCATCGTTATCCTTTAAATCAAGACCCTATTTCTACCTCTTTAGTCGGAGGCGTATCCCAAACGTGGGTGTCCTGGCAAATAGACTCAAATGCCATGTTTTCGAATCCAGTTGCTGATTGAAAGAGAACTAGGATTTTTTTGTGTTTGAATGCGTCATAAATGAACGGAGAGAGTCTCCGATAACAGTCTCCGAGGGATTGCACTTAAGATTCTCACCCCACGCACGAATCAAACGATCCGAAGCATTTAATAATCTCATTCGAAAGCCGACGCTTCTGTGATCGGATGGTTGTTTGTTCGGAGAGAGCTCAAAGAGGAAAGAAAATCCTTTGGGAGAAAATGGAAGAGACGAGGAGAAAGTCACTTTTGAAGTTATATGCCTTTGGTGAGGAACGAACCCGCGGAAAAGAAAACGCGCGAGAAATAAGAAATGAGAGGCGCGTCTTGAGTGGAAAAGTTAATAAAATATCGAAAGAATGCATGAGAAAGAGAGGAAATCCATTGGAGGGAGAAAGCAATTCTTGCTCTTTACGGAAAGGCGAAAATAAAAGAACGCCGGAGTTCAAGAACTTCATTGCGCGGGCTGCTCATCTAAGGATATTGCATTTGCGAATACAAAAGCGATATTTTGCGACTTTTTTGCTATCTTCTCAAGGTGCCATTCCAAATTTTGGGAGCGCTACCGTACTTTAATGAAATCTTTTATTTCTCTTATGTCGCAGAGAGAAAATGGCTGATTAAAGAACTCTTTTTCGACTCTTGTTTTATTGAGCGATTAATATCCAAACGATTGTCTCGAGAGGACCTTTCTGCAGCTTCAAAATCTTTTTATGTCGACGTCCCTTTGTGGAATGTCCCTTGTAGTCCGGTGAATAGATCCAGACGTTTCATCTTTGCAGGTGAAACTATTCATTAGTGTTTAAGCCATCCTCATATTCAGTTTTTCGCATCTTTCGATTGTCCGGAAAAGCAGCTTCATTGGTCCATTTGATTCATAGCGATCGCCTTTTGCTTCACTCCTTCCGAAGCATTTCCGGCATCCACGGAGACCGATTTGACAATTTTGTGAGTATCGTTTAATTGCGTTGAAATAATTCTAAATGAAACTAACTCCGCTTATATCGAAAATACCAATCCTAGGCGGCAAAGTACAAGTAATTGGCAAAATATTTTGGAAAAATCCCACAAAATGAAACAATTTCTGCCTCCCTTCGACGAAAGTTACTTTAATAATTTTTTATTGAGTTAAATGATCTCGTTGATCAATTTCCTGAATTATAGGCTCCTCTGTTTTGAGTTGTTGCCAAAGGTTCCATTTGCTGTTTCATAACCAAGTTTGAAAATTGGAATGACATTAAACGCCGTTCATAGACATCGTTTACTATCACAAAATCATCGGATTTCTGTTAGAGCATGATCTTCTTTTAAGATCATCCGTTTTTATTTATTCTCCGCATATATAATTGGATCCCATTCTGCATCTTTCTACTTCTCAATACCATGAAATTCACTCTTTAATTTACTAAACTTGGACATTTCGAAATGAATTTTTGAACCTCAATGGAATCCATTGTTCGATTTAGCATTCCCTTGAAGAAGACTCTGCTAAATACTCTTAAGGAATAATGAATTTGGTCGAGAAGCAGGTTGAAGAATTTCCACTTACTTGATAACTATTCCCATTGATGTTATTTTTATTACTTCGAGGAAGAACAGTGATATCAGAGTAAAAATGCAGTCCTTACTCTTGAAAGAGACTTAAAACGAATTAAATAGCAGGTGATTTCATCGGTAAACCATTTATTTTTAAATTTTACTGCGACGCACATTCGCCAACTGATTGTGTAAAGTGTTTTATCCAAAATTCAATAACTTGTACATTACAAAAATAAGTGACCTGCACCGATTTAACAAAAGTATTAATGTACCCCTAAAATTAATATCTTAAAACTAACTAAATCTAATTAAACATAATTACATAGGATATGATTTGAGAGCATTAATTTTTACAATAAAATCGGAACATGTACAAGTTATTTATTTATTTAATTTAATTTCAAGGACTACAAGTAGGCTCTAGGCCAGGTTGTAGTCATCTTTTCTTATGGGAAGAAAATACATTACCCTGCCTCACCCTAGTTGAGAGGAAAACCCCCAAAAACCTCCCAAAGGCAGTACTCAACATAAACATATAAATATGCTTATGAAATGATTTTAAAATAATGAATATGAAAAGTTATTTAATAATGTGTGAAACGACACAAAATCAAGCTTAAACATATCGATATCCTTAAATTCATCGGTCCCGTTTGCTTCCAGTTTAGGCTTTCTTTTGTCGCTCAGACACTGGCCTCGTCGCCAGGTGAGATTAGTTCTCAAAAATATTCTTCTGGTGTTCCGAGCGTGTTTCAGACAGCGGTGCTGCCATCTTCAAACGGGAGATCAACTTTTAAGCATCGGGAACTGAAAAAAGAAGACGAGCTAACTCCGTTTCAAAGGGCTCCTCCACCTCGCCCGCTCGTTATCTCAAAAAAGAAGACGATCATTGGAGGTCGAAGGGCATCGATCTTCGGTCGTGCGACTGTTGTAAATGGATCCAATGACTGTGTTCCTGCGATTTTCGCGGATTATCCTGTAATGTACCATTTATTTCCTCCTTTTCATCTCGTGAATTCTCGGACGAGAATCTGAAAAATTAGCTCACATGCAAGTCTTCTGATGCAAGTCTTAGTAAAAAGTTTGAGCTTTCCAATGGAATCCTCAAAATTGCCTCGAGATGAAACATTAAATATAAATGGAGCGAAATAAATCCCATTGGTGTTAATTTTCCTCTCGCATTGATTTTTTTTCTCAGACTTCTGAGAGCATTCGAAAACATTCCTTATCAGCAAAAATAGGAGTTGCTTACGATTAATTGATAGGAATCGTTAAATCATTTATTCATACTGAGATGCCTAGTCTTCGAGATTTGAAACTAATAAGTGAGTATCGGAGATTAAAATAGCAACGGACAGTGATCGAACAGTAGAGCAGGATATTTAGAGGAAAATGCTGCAAAAAAGGGAATGCACTAAAATTTAAGTCGGCTAAAGTATGGGTGATGCCGATTCAACCTTTAAACATCTTGCTAAATAGTACAAAGAATTTTAATCATCGCATTTTTCCTCAATTTACGTGCAATAGTTATATTTACGACATCTCAGTCACGAAAGCGAGAGCAAACTACCTCGTCATCCCAACACTTTTGTGGTGAATATTACCAGCCTCTGGGTCTCAACATACAACAACTTCGGTAATGGAAAAGACACGACATAGATTAAATAAATAAAATTAATAAATGGCCTAAAACGTGCGCTTATGAGGATACTGGGAAACTTCATCATCGAAAGTTTTCATTCTAAAGCGTGTTTGTCACAGTTTGCAGTTAATCTTCTAAATTTTCCCGCTGTCCTATTCTTGTCAACCCGTAACGTTCCGGTGGTTTATTGGGAAGTTGAAGGCAGGTCAACCACTGTCCCATACCTCTCCTGCTGAAGCACCTGCGCAGCCCATCTTGACGGAATTTCTAATCCCAACACCTGCTCTCGTTGGGCGCCGTCCGAAAACCACCAGTTCGAGCCTCAGTCGCCCAAAACGAACAGAAATGGGACCACGAGATAAACACTACCTACATTGATGCTTTTCTTAGTCAATATATATATATATATATATATATATATATATATATATATATATATATATATATATATATGTAAAGTATATATACAAGTAAAAGTTGCTTGCTTTCTGCAAGCATATTGATGATGCAAATTTCAAGTCGATATCATATTGAGAAGGTCCTCAAATTATAAAAGAAGGGATTGAAAATATTCTTAAAAATCGCCGCAATTTATTTCAAATAGGAGAATAATGCACCCACCTGGCGTCAAACTCACGCGCATTTGTTAACAGTTTTACAGATATAAGTAAATGTGTTTCCCAGGACCTCTGTGATTTTGAATTCCCTGTCCTACCGAGATGTAGCGGAAAATATATTCGAAACTGTATCATAAATAATTTGAAATTCCCACCATATGTTTCAAATACCAATATAATTCAAACCCAGAATCCTTTGTAAGATGAGAAATTATATAACGCCCTGGTAGAAATAAAACGTATTTAATTCAAATTTTTAAGTCGATATCGGGAAGGACCTAAAATAGGATTCCGTTTAGTTCCGTTATCTTTCCTCTCGCAATTTGCAGTTCTTCTTTTTGAGGATGCCCATCATATTGACCTTTTATTCTGAATACAACTTCCCCAAATAATCTTGCCCTTCGTAAAATCTTAAATCCTATCCTTATCATCATTTGCATCGTTATTTAAAATACCATTTCTGAAAGGAATTCCCCAAGACTATGTAAAGCTTTTATACGAGCAAAAATGCCAATACGTTATATGTCTTATATTCTGTTACAATTGAATGTTGTTCAATTATTTCGCGAAACACTTAAGCGTAAATTCCAGAGCCAGTTGTAATGTCCCTCTACTCATCGAGTGCCTCAGCCGTAATGTAGTGGTAAATTATTGGTTTTAAGCACTTGCACTAATATGTAGCCGCCACCACCATCTTTTCATATAAAACGCCTCCTCTTAATTAGTAATTATCACAACGTTTCGGAGAATCATGTACGCGAGCCATTACCTCTCGTTTTATGATATCCATATTTACGAAAGAGCCTCATAGTTTGTATTGAACGTAGGGCTGATGAGGATCGTTAGTTTTCATTCCGTAACTGTCGTGGGATGCCGTCAAAGGCTTCGATTTTATTTCGTCCATTATCTAAGTCCTAATCAATCTGCGAAACACCGCAGCGCTTCAACGGATTAAACTTTCTCTCCCAGATCACATTTATTTAACAAACCCTTTATGCTTTTCAACATCATTATTCAGCTACACATAAAAGCGATTGTTTGCGAGTGAACCACGGTTTAAATCTACGGAGGGTCTAAAATCACCAAATTAATGCACAATAAAGCACGGGAGTTAATCGAGTCACAAATTAGTCTCTACGCAATCAACACCAACTAAATAAACTTATTTCTCGTGTACCTGTGCATACCTTTCTCCAATTATTACAATCGCCTATTTGCGCACTCTTTTTCGACCAAGTTTACCAAATACGCCATTCAAAATCAGATGTAGAGATATTCATTCGGAATACGGTTTCCAGTAAACAATCTGTGGTCAGAATACGAAATAATATTTCTCGCCAAAGGAAGTTCAATCCATTAATTGCTACAACTGAAGTCACTAATCTCAGATTTCGGGCTTTCATATTTCGTATTGGAATTTTTGTACTAACTATATATAATATGAAAATTGCAGAAATGTAGCTCCTCGTGAATCAGTTATTAGCTCGAGATCATACCAATATTTTTTTTACATTATCGGTGGTATTTAATTTAAGCGTCTTGTTATGTTTATATTTTTCTACTCATGTTTTCTCCAAAAAGGTGGAGATTTGTGTTAGTTGCCGCTTTGAAATAAAAGGAATTGATGTTTTTTTACGTGCGTGCTTTGAGCACAACAGAAACGAAATGATGAAAAATAAACCAGTTCCCTTTAGTTTACATGAATAAAGAAAACCTACGAGTCAGTGTAAGCGTATTTTATATAAATAGCATTTTGTATATTATCAACAGCATCTCTAATATCTTTGAATGGAGTTCTCTCAACTCAAAATGGCGCTCCATCGTAAATTGTTTCGGCTCTCATTTGATGGCTCTCGAAATGCAATCGCCCGATGTTTATAAATTTGCGTGTGGTGAGAGTAATTTAGCGATTATCATTTGAAAATGAGCGAACGCCCGTCGCTGCGGCAACGCGACGATATTATCTGCGTAACAAAAGCGAATTGAGCGAACCTCCGCCGAGTGACATCGGAAGTGATGGTCGTATTGATGTCCACCAGCAGCTGCGTTTTTCCTTCACATTTATATTCTCATTCAAAAAGATGCACCGTTTTATTTAATCGCTTACTTTTTTCATTCGGAAGCTCTAAGTGTGAGGCTGGATAAGAAAATTAAAAATTTTTGTTTTCGTTTAATTTTAATAAAAATTTCAGAGAAATTAAATTATTTTCTCTGTTGGGTCATACCCCGGTTTCATTTTTCCATTTTAATTTCTTCTGGAGAGTAAAATTAACAGTAAGATCATATGTTAACGATAATCTATGCACTATATTTCATCAATAAGTACTCTTAGATCAAAACCGGTTTGTAATAGGTAATAGTGTATATAGGTGTGTAAAATTTATCTAGAGGTGATTTTTTTCAATATTTCCCTGCTGCGATAATATGTAAGTTATTTTCGTTTAATAGAAGGAAATTATTTTTTGGAGCAGTGGCTATATATTATTGACCACTATTTTTTATGGAATATTTATATTTTTTAATAGATAAGGTCAAACTGAAACCGTGTGTCACTCTTCCGTTTATTTAACCTTCCTTTTCGCTCTTCACTCGTCCTTCTATCAATCGTAGCAGATTTTAAGATAACAATAAATACGAACTTCGAGCAACGGTGTTAATTAATCACACTTAGAGCTAAAGCGAATAGAGCTTCATAAAAGTGTCGGAAAGGACACTGGACCTTACATCTGCTCTGCTTTGGAGATTAGCATCCTCAAACTAATTTTCAGTTGAAATTAATTAATTTTATTCCATTTCATTCCATTCAATTTTGAGAAAATTCCATTTTGTATAAAACCAGTATAACTGCAATGTACAAAGGAAGTCGTGAGTGATATTATGATTAAATGAACATCGAATTCATCAATCGATCAAATAAGCAGCCCGTAAGAAACGAGAATCTCGAATCGCACTCTCGAGGGAAGCCCAAAATTCCATCTTAATTTCTAAAGATTCAACAACAGAATCGTGGACTCAATTTTCCATTAGAAATCGTCTATTCACGAACTGGTGAATTGCAATCTGCGCGGAGACCAACATTTGAGACGCATTGGAAGCCCATCCATCAGCCGATGAATTATTTCCAAAGAAACGAATGAAGATGTGCTCTGTTCTCCAAACCTAGTCTTCAAATGGACCCAAACAGATCTAATCAAACAGGTTTCGCTTAGAACGTCATAAACTGCGCAGTGCTAACTCGTATTCCTTGTTTTTCCTATTTAAGTGATAACTTTCTGCGGGTCTTGCTTTGTTGGTCTTTTCAGACAATTTAAAATCTTTAGTTTTATAATTTGCTTGAAAATTTCCGTTGAATGTTATCTATTATATATTTATCTATCTTAATTTAAAGATAAAATTACTCCGTTTCTTCGATGTTATTTTTAAATAATATGCGTCATGTTTTCGCCTCTTTTATTGACCAATCCACCTGCAGTTTGCCTATTCTGTGCAGTAAAATTACAGACTATTCTACACATTCCTGTAATTACTACTCGTTGATTATTTTAATCTTAGCTGCTAATTTTGGAACGAGTTTCTCTACATCTTTTCCATTTTTGATTGTAAACTTGCTTTTAGGTAACCGGTAATTAACTTATTTATCAATAAAAAATTAGTAATATATAATTGCCTTTGGTGGTGGATTATTATTACTATTTTTAATATAATTATTATTATTTAAAATGTTACAATTGGACTATTTGTCCGGTGGCAACACATAGGATATAATATTAAACTATAATCCTATAAAATGTTTTCTCGAAATCCAATGTAGGACTAACGTAACGAATATTAAGCATCTGACCTCATGTTACCTCCAAAGAAGTTATCAATACCTTATAACCCTTTTAAGTAATATTTCATCAATGTTAATATTTAAAGTCTAAAATTACTTTTTAGAACAGGAATGTGCAATAGTCTACGATTTCTCTTAATCGGCCTTGTTCTTCGTCGTAACAAAGTAGTAAAATTCAATTTATAGTTGTTTCGGTTAAACTATTTCTAATATCTCCGCGTTAATTATTAAATTTGAATTGACTTTTGGGAAATGAGTGAACGAATGGGAAAATCCAAGTCCTCGACTTGTCCTGGTTTTACGATAAATGTCTGTGGTTTTGAAGGATTACTTTAATCGAGAAAATTCCGTTAATGAATAACTTAAAAGCTTTCTTTTCGAACAGGCAAGCGATTAATTCGATCCAGTTGCATTATCAATCTTGGTTCACTTGAATGGCGAGAACTTTAGGGCTAATTTGATTCTCGAAAACATTCGTTGTATATTTCTGTTCTCAAAGGACCTTCATTAGTCATTTTCCTTCGCCGATGTCAGCTGACTTAAAAGAGGCGCCATTTATCTAAGGAGACACGCAAGGAACTTTCCCTTTTACATGATGAACACGGAGAGGGGTGTGTTGCAAAAGTGCGACATCTGGTGGAGAGCATCGAAGGTGTGGCGTGAATATGAAGGACGTATATGAATTCAGAAAGAGAAGAAAGCGACAGAAATATTCGGAATGAAAGATGAGAGGCTGAAATGGAAGCATAATAAAATGTCGAATTCTCTATGTTTCTTCTAAAGGAGTTTCGGCCTTTATGATCTGGATTCCTTCGCATAAATATTCCGCTGATTAATTACCGTTCAAAGGTTTTGCGGCTCCACTTTGCGCAAATATCATGTGCAGTATTATGCAATGCAATCCTGTGTTCTACCTTATTTGTTAATCTATTTTTTAACCACCGGCGGAATTTATCGGGAAACTATTTCCTTTAGGATCTCTTCATTCGGTTATCTTGGTATTGTCAGATTGATACAATAATCTTCACTGAGAAATCAGGTATACAACTCGAAATCTGTTTATCTATTTATTTATTACTATTATACTTATGTATTCTCGAATTATCAGCTATGATTTATTTTACTCATATAGTGACATGACACCCCAATTATGTAGCGTAAATGAATTCTAGAATTTGGTTATGCGTTCTCGCGATTTTTCACTGCCTCGGGTATTGGATTTTCTCCGTATATTTTTCTTTTTATTTTTTTTAAAACACGATGTAAAATTGAAAAATTATGTTTAAGCGTAATAAATGATCTCTATTACTATAGAGTCAAGTGATTAGGGTATGTAAGGATTAATTTGCCCATTGATATCTAAAGATCGTATATCTATGGTTATATTAGTCTGGCAAAATTAAGACTATCAAGTCTATTATTATATCGTGATTCAGAGATTTGCTCTCATATTTAATTTGCGTCAATGAGTTCATGTCCTCCTTGTGATATCTGTTATTTTCAAAATTATATGTTAAGCGTACTATACCGGTTTTCAAAAAAGAAAATTAAATTTTATGAACGATTTTACTCGTAGAAAACTAGTGAGATGGATTTCAACAATCGCCATTAATCTCAAATGCGTTTCCTTAGCAATCCTTCATTTTAAGGCCGCAGCTGTCCTCACGACGGCTCCGCTCTTTATCACTTGATTGAATAAGTTTTAGTCGTGATTACAGCGAGGACCAATAGTTTCAGAATACGGACTTGCGTTTGTTGGATGTAAAAATGCAAGTCCGAAAATACTCTGAAACTTCGTTTAATTCCTCTATCTCTAATCATATTTGATCTTAATTTAATATATATCTTTAAGCATGCATCACTATTTGGATTTCGGTATTAATAGAATATCTGTATTTAAATGTATCTTTGAGTTTCGTCAGCCAAGTATCAATTCTGCCAATGAGAACATTATCAATATCAATGGCTAGCTATAGGTTAAAGAAATTGAAAACAGCTTTTTCATTGGTTTAATCTAGGATATTAGCATAGGTATGTATTTTCCACCCCCAGTTTTAATTTTATAAGTCGAACTGAAGTTAGAATCACTGCAGGAATAGAGTTGCCTTTCCATTAATAAGAATATTAGCGATTATGTTCTATTGATCATTCATTTCTAAAATCATCCATTTATTTGTAAATAAGATGTTCCTTCTTCTTCATTTTTGTAGCTTCTTTCTGATCTTTCGACAGGATTCGTTTTAACTCCATGTTATTTTACTTTCATTATAGTCCTCATCTTGCCTTAAATAATAAGGCGATAGCACCGAACGCAGAGCAAGATTCCTATAGATCGCCTTTCTTTCAAAGTTCTTCAAATTGAATTCGTTCTCTCAATACTTACATTCTAATCGACTCACTCCATGCTTTTCTTTAACCCTTAGCCTTTCCGCTTTTCAAATAAATCGTTTTTCAGTTTACCTCTCTTTTGATTCTTCATAACCTTGGGTGCAACGTCATCAACTCAATTATGCAACGAAATCCACCGCACTCTTAGTAGCACTGTGAATGAATGAGAGACGCATTGCCAACACCAGAGGCAAAGAGAGGGCTTTTAGAGAAAGGAAGAAGGCGTGTGGGCGGACGAAGGAGGTGCTGGAGGGCGCTCGTGGGAGGCGAGACCGCGATGGTGTCGGAAGATGGTCGTTCTGAAGGAGGCAGCAGCGTAATCCAATCGCGTGAGACGGAACAAGTTTTAGGAATAGTTGAAGGTAATAATGCGAGTAATAGAAGAGACCTTCGTAATCCCTTTTTAAGACCGCTCTTAAAAGGTTACCGCCATGTTTCCCGCCGCTGAAAATTACGGATGACGAACGAGATTCTGAAGGGGGAATTCCATTAGCATCGCTACTTCATACTTAAAGATTCATGTCTCCGATTCTATCTCTTGTTATCTGCAAATAACTGGTAATTTAGTTAGGGGATTTTAGGACGTACGTACGCATCGCTACTTGTCTCAGAGTATTTAATTTTGTTTCTGCAGTGATGCGAATAAAAGTAGTGGAATAAGAATTCGGTGGCATCGAATTCTTACCAATGATGGCCTTAATTCTTACTTACACCAATATGTTTGATATCGAATCTTTGAATGGCGGCCTTCCTTAGAACACGTCCACAATCTCAACTCAGCCTATAAAAATGAGTATCGGAGGTAAATCTCTAAATACTCGTAAATACATATAAAATAATGGACTCTGGATACATAGTGATGGCTGCATTACCTTCATACAGGACGAGAGGTCGGTATGGGGAGGCTATCATTATTTCTTTCGACTTCATTTGCAATCGAAAATTGTAAAAATTGTTATAAGGTTTTAATTTTGTAAAATAAACTCTTTTAGACTGATTTCTCTTCGACTTCTAGAGCTATTTCGCTGTATATTTAATTCTTTCTAGAAAAGGGTTACAGAATATTTTCATAAGGAGAGGACCTAGTAAATATCATTATAACACCTTAATTATTAAGCAATAGAAGATAATAAAACGGGAGTTTTGCAGGAAATATATATTATACACGCTTGAATTATCATCATAAGCTCGAAGTGAAGTTGTAATTCTTATTATTTCAATTCTTTATATTTCCTTAATATTTATTTCTTCTTCTTTTTAAAAATTTTGCGGATTGACCCTGAATTTATTCATTTCATTATATTAGGTATACATATATTTATGCCCGTGCATAAATCTTAAAATTTGAAACAGTCACCTTCGTGAGTAAACCATTTTCACTTTCATCTGAGGCCATCAGACGTCTATTGACAGAGGGTTTGGATAATCAATTGCGGAAATAAGACATGAAACGTATACAAAGGAATATTTTGAAAAACGTTGATTTTTCTCGTCGTTAAGCCAACTGAAATAAAGGGGTCGAATCTAAGAAAATTAGGCCGCCAAACGGGGTCGGTGTCT
The DNA here is from genome assembly GCA_947579665.1 of Sympetrum striolatum. NCBI lineage: Eukaryota > Metazoa > Arthropoda > Insecta > Odonata > Libellulidae > Sympetrum > Sympetrum striolatum. The sequence continues at coordinate 7,035,082 of OX388351.1, forward strand.
TTTATATTTCCCCTGAGAAGGGAAAGTTTTCTAGCAAAAAGGAAGATAAGAATCTCTACCCCCATTAAATTAAGCGTTTTTTTTAACAGGATGAGAATACTGCTTAATTAGATAGAGAAAGTTTCTGCGTTTGTGGATCTCCGGAGAAAAGAAAGAAACTTGAGGAGATTTTGCGAACTCTTTTTGAGCCGAGGTGATTTAATTTTTAACGAGATTTTTGGAATATGAAGAACCTCTTCTCGAGGGTTTTGATTGGTTTTTGCCATTGAACAAAACGAAATGTTTTGGTAATCATCGCGACGCTAAATTAATTTTCGTAGCTTTAATCGATGTTAAGAGCGACGTTCAATTTAGTGTTTCTTGCGTCACATTATTAAGGATGGAGTTTAGAATTATTTATTGTAGTATTAAACAATATAATAGCAGAAGAACTCCGAACAAAATTTAATTCAAACCACTAAGATCAATTTTTTCACTTTAAGGATATTCCTAAATTTAGGGGGAAATTAGAAATTCGAACGAATCTCTCTTGTTTGAAGAAAGCATGGACGTCTTTCCACCGGAAACAAGAGAACCACATTGACTTGCACATACTACTCTCCTAGATAAACTCTCCGTTCACGCCTCGTAATCCTTTCTCTGCTGACCCCATCATCAGGAAGTCCTTTCATCTAATCCGCTGTGTCCTACCTTTGCCTTCCATGTTTTTCTTCGATTTTTCCTTTAAAGGAATTTCCCGGATCTTTTCGTATATTTCTCCATTTATCGGCTATTAAAAGGTCGGGTACTTACTCGATCGGTTCCATGGTCGAAGGCGCTTTATTTTTTTGAGATATTTTTAGAAAGTATTAAAGGGATTTAGTTTACAAAAAAACGCTGCTGTAGAAAATATGTGACTAAGGGTGAGACTTGATCTATCTCTCTATGCATTTCTAGATCTAGGAAGTGATCGATTCAGAGGAGTAGCACTAGAGCTGAATTTTATTAATAATTTGGTTTAAATTTAACGATAATATGAATTGGGTGAGTGTCTTAAATATCGCCTACCCTAATCATTTCACTGTATCCCAACCTCTTGGGCAAGGAAATCAAGCTAGGAACTAAATAAATATAATCAAGCTAGGAACTAAATACTAAACCATGCCATTTTAAGTAACTAGCTAAATTTAAAAAAATAGCTCGAGAGAATTTTTAAAGATGGAATGCCTAATATTGCCTGTTCCTAATACGCCCACCAGACGAAATTAAGATCACTTCTTTAAAAGTTTCTAGTTTATTATATGCTTTCACTTGTTTAAAAGTAAAGGTTTCTAGAATACACATAACGTTTGTAAACTAATTTTAAAGTATTCCTACGAAAAAATAAGGATTTAAATCAATAATAAGGACAAAGATAAATGCTTCGTAATAATAAAAAAATAAAAAATGTGTGCACAATTAATAGACTTATATTGTAATATATCAGGAAATACAACTAAGTTATTTAGACAATGCGTATTTCACTCGCTGCATCACAATATTTGTGCTTCCAGCTGAAGTGCCTGTTAGCGATATTAGAAAAATTGCTCAGTCAACACAAAAATTTCGGTGGTTAAATCATTTTTTCCTCTAAAATAACATAAACTTAATAATCCTCATTTAATGTACTTTCAAGCGATGAAATGGAAATCCTGATTGCGAAACACGTACCTGGTCATTCCTTTGGTGATTGGAGGGGAAAATCGTTCGTCAAACACTTCAGACGCAATATTATTGTCACACATCTTTGCTGCTGCGTGTGGCCGTACGTCAAAGTGCATAAACTCATCGATGGTGCAAGCATAACATGAAAACACGACTGGGTGATTTTAGCATCTGGGGCGATATTTAGGACACTGACCCTGTGTAATTATATATATTAAAATATTTCATATAATGGTTTAATTATTGTTGCAAATTTAATATGAAATAGAAACTCAAATGTCAAATAATTCGATAGTTCGTATTTTCTTGCAAAACAAAGTGTGCATACATCGTTAAATCAACCGTGGGAATGACCTAAGGTCTAAGCTATCAAAGCACTTTCAACAGTACTAAAACTACAAAATGCACACTGTTCAAAACTAACTCATTAATATTATTCGTCTCTGGCACTTTAAAACGAGTCAAATTCATAATTATAGCATTCTCAAAGGACGTGGACATTTGCTGCTTAAGTTTGAAATAATATTTCTGCGAAACGTATCGTCGGAAGAACGTGGGTTATCGAGGAAAGATCCTCGCTTTGCACAAGTATTCGATATTTCAGTACTCAGATATATTTTTACTTAGTTATCATTTGTTTTATTTTCTGGCAGTCGTACTTCTCCTGAGAGATGCCCTCAAAAGAGTAAGGCGCAAGATGGAGTGTTTTCATAAAAAGTTTCTGACAAGTTCAGTCGCTGTTCAGAGCCCGGGATTGCATAACTGAGAGAGGAAAAATAATCCCTTCCATTGTTAATGTACTGAGTTAGTAACTCACCTCTCTCGCGTATTATTCTCTCTGCAGAAACAAACTTCCATTCTATGCGATGCACTTACATTTCTCAGCCGTAGGTACGCTGGCGCACACAATTTTCTATTGTGGGAAGTTCTTTTGTACAGCAAATGTTCGCATGACTATCTCATTATCCTAAGTCTCTTGAAGGTGCTTTCCACATCTCCTTTCGGCGGACAGCATTATGTTTTTCACGCCATCTTTATTTCCAAGTGCTCAAAATGCGGCAAACCCCATGTCCCGATGTATCACCATGAGGATTCGCAATGCTAGCCGAATATGAATCTATTATGGCATAAAGATCTGTAAAATGGGGAGATAAACTGAGTTCCGTCATCGGGTGACTGACTGAGATATTTTCCACTTTTCCTGTTAAAGTTGTGAGGTTAAATAGCAGTAAGACTTCGAATTGTCCGATCTTAAAACTATGGAACACTCGGAGAACATTTTACTTGAATGTGATTATGTGTTTTTTCTTTGTGTTATGTTATTTATTTTCTTTAGTAAAATTGAATATAATTCGAAACTGATAGTGTAAATAATATTGCTATGCCAATATTATGAGGTAGTTACAGTACGAAGTATAGTTGAAAAATATAATAATAAGGGAAGGAGAAGAAATAACTTGGTCTCAGTTCCACAGAAAATTTATTATAGACGACCGGTTTCGACTATGGTCTTGTCATCTTCAGGTACAGACACAGAAATTGTTCGAGTATTTATACAAAACAGAGCTAAGGGGAGGGGTAAGGATGAAGGGGTAGTGGAGGGTTGAGGGATAGGAGAATTGGTGGACATTAGTGAGAACAAAATTGCTTCTTTTATGGTGAAGAATTTCTACCTGTTCAAAAATATCTAATTTAGGACCCTTTGGTAAATGGTGAATTAAGTGGGGATCTGAGGATTGCTGGTTTTCAAGTAAATGCATAGAGAAATGTGAAACATGGGAACCATTTTTAAAACATCGCTTGTGTTCCTTAATACGTGTGCGTAAATGCCTGCCAGTTTGACCTATGTAAATAGCCCCACAGTCTTGACAAATTAATTTATAAATACCTGATTTTAAGGAAGGATCAACTTTATCTTTAATATTAGAAAGCTTCTTACCCAAACTATGTAATGTGTAATTCCTTTGTGGAGTTCCACAAAGTTTCAGCTAACTCTATTATTATAATATAATAATAGCTATTGTACAAACGAACAATTTGTGAGGTTCATCTAAATTAAAGACTCAAGTAAAAGATATTAATGTGACCATTAAAACACCTCATAGTCATTATAGTATTTAGCCATTGTGGTCCTGATTGGCATCAGGTACCAGAGTTTAATCATTAGATTCTCATGCTTTGGACGTGACTCAAAAAGTAGTTGTCTCCATCATTAGCCTGACCTTCTCAATATCTAATTTAGGTTTTGTCACCACTCCCTCCATTTAAAGATAATTTATTGATTACGTAATCATATATTCTTCAATAGTGGTGCAAATTGGTTCTTACTTTGCTATTTTACACTGATATGCATCATACATAGATGAACGTAGGCATATTGTAGAGGGAATTTTTTAAAATTTATCCATAATTAAAGTTATAAGCTAGCCAATAACATATTTTATTACTATTAATATCAAAAGAGTTCCAATTTGATTATTTGTCCGGTGGAAACACATATTACATATATTACACATATAATCATATGTTCTATCTGTATATTATTTAGAAAAATGCAAAACCTTGCATATAACTATTTACTAATGGCGGGGACTGGTCCCCACCGTCCTACCAGGCAATCCCCTACTCCACCTGCACTCGTCAAGCTCACTCGTCTTTAACATTTTTACCCAATCCTTTTACAAACTATGATGTTTTGGGAAGGGCTCCAAGACTCCCGCAGACAAATAATGCAATTAAAATAGGTTGAAAGGTTTAAATTTCAGAAATAAAAATGCGAAACTTTGATAAAAACTGCTAGAAAGGTATCAGAAAAAAATGACTTGCATGCAATACAAATATGTTAATGTTGCTTACTTTATTTACAACTATTTTAGTTATTAATTAACTTAGTCACCATTAAATGGCAATGTAAAAAATGCATCATTTTAAAGTATCAAAGGTGTACCTCTGAAGAAATCTTCGTTTAATGGGCAAATTGCGTGAGGTACTGCACTTTTATATTTACTATTGCAGAAGAAATGGCTATTGTTAATCACGAACGTTGATTCACAGTTATGAGAAACATTTGATCGCTTAGAAGCGGAGTCGGAGAATCCCAGTAAAGTTAGCCTCAACTGCAGAATATTAATAAAGCGAAACCAACAAGCAGAGAAACTTCCCAGCTCTCATTCTAAGAAAGAGGAGCTAACAAAAACAAATGGACCAGGTTGCATAGGGAAAGGTTTAATTTCGCAGAGAGCAATAGCGCCAATGCCTCATCTGCAAACGCACTCTTGGAGGAACGCTAAAGAAGGAGTTATCAGAACACAGAATCTCGAGCAAATATTGTCCTTGATAATAGGCGTCGCTTAGAGTTGGCTGAATTCTCGTTATTAGGTTCCCTTGGTTACGAAGCAATGGAATGCAGCAATTACATATATTATGGAGAGGAATTTCGCTTCCTCATGGGTCTCGAGGATACCAACTGTTAACAGCAAAAATCCTTCTCACAGATCTGAAATGTTGAAAAACGGATCCATTTACAAAAGTACTCTCATGCACTCAGCATGAAAATTAGCATTAGGATTTTAGTTGACTTCCTTTAAATAAGTGAAATAATTCAATTATTCTTGTATGTTACAATGATAACGATAAAATCTTGAGTCAAACTTCTAGTTCTTCGTTCGCATTTTGATGGAAGTTGAGTCCAGGCTTTTATGCTAATGATTTTTCTTTTGCTAAACCTTTAAATAATTTCAAATTATTAGAAAATAATGATGTTTACTTTGCACTTTTGTTGGCGTTTCTTAGTAAAGTTTGAGCGACAACATATTTAAGTAACATCAAATATGAGGCAGCTCTCTTCTTTGATACCATGGCTTTCCTCCACGGCTTTGCATATTGATGTCATGTTTGTGTAACTTTCTCTTCGTTCTTCTTTTTGAATATGTAATTTAAAAATTTACTCTTCGATTTTATTCATTGAGAAAACTGTTCTAATTCTTACGGAAAATACGATTCTAGCCATATCTACTTCTAAATGTCCCAACTTTATGTTGTAGATTTTAGAATAAAACAAAGTTACTTTTTCCTTCGATTGAATTTCATCTGATTTCACTAATGAACAGATATATGCGAAGCCTCACTTTCCTAGGTGATTTATATTGTTATTGAAATTTCCTAAGTTTTCCTAAATTTCCTCTGAGCAGTTAGTTGAAGGCACTAACAGGCAGTCTTTTAAAGACTTCTTTGATGGCGAACGTGGGCCACAAGTCTGCGAAAACACTAAAAGGCGAAATTGTGGTGCTAATCTGAAATGGGTGGGTTTAAATCTTTTATCGCCGCGATTCCCAGACCCTACTTAATCCCAGTTTACAAATTAGCTGCCTCGTCAGAGCACGCTTCAATCCCACGTTGTCCTCCTTATCTCTTCCCTTTTTTATACCTGCGTAAGTTATCTGAAAAGCTGGCGAGTAATTCCTCGAATTGAGCTTCTAGTTATCTAGCAAATTGTTTTTCGAAGACATTCCTCACAGTCTACTTCTAGGCTTTTGTTCGTTCAGAAAGTTCTTTATCGATCCTCTTCCAATCTATATTTTATTCCATATTATAACTTTTCTTCACGAAAAGTGAAAAACTCCTGAAACTGCACTGCAAAAGGAAGCTCTAGAATTAAATGGTGATATTTCTCTTTAAAGAGGAATGATTCCGTTAACCTTCTTATTGATTTCAGCCTCTTTCATATTCCTCAGCATTATTTCACCGGTTTAATTAACGAGATAATGTGCGTCATGTGCCAAATTTTGTAATTATTAATCTCTATTATCTTTTCTACAATTTTGTTTTCTGTGGATTTTGATTTCTGATTTTCCTAAATATTATGGTTTCTTTACTTCTGCTTATTTCTTGAAGTCAACGAATGAAACTTTCTTCCAGGTCCTATTTTATAATTAGATATTTTATGTCTTTTGTTCAGCTGGCGGATATTTAATCTGAAATCTCTTACACATAGATAAGCATCGCTTTACTCGTACAAATTCGTATGCATAGTATTTATCTATTTTGAGATCTAAGTTTTTAGTTCACTGATTCACGTAATTTGTAAAATTCATATCACTCCATTTGTAAAATAAACAAAAGCTATAATTTAAGTTGATAAGGAGTATATATTTTAGTTATATGGAGATATAATAGCAACCTCACCTTAATCATTGAGCTGAATAGATATCGGCAGCTCTCCCAAGAAGAATTAATTTGGCCTTTTCCAAGAGTTTTATGGAAACCAAATGAGTATGAAAAAGAGAAGCTTCAACATCCTCATAAATCATACGTTGAGATTCGAATGCTAAAAGTTCGTGAACATCGTAGAATTAACCGCTGAAGAATCACGAGAACTCTCCGCTATTTCGAGAGAGCTAATGGATATTAAAGGAAATTAAATGAACGACTATTGAAAACCGGCCAAGTCTATAAAAATACTGAGAAGTAGAGTAGAAGTAGGGCAGAGTAGAAGAAATCGATCACTTTGTCTTGAAGACGGTCTCGATTTTTACATCTGGTGCACTCATAAGAGGTTTAATTAGTTGATAACCAAAAATTTGAGAGAAAGTAAAACTTTGTTAGCATCGAAAAGGACAATAGAACCTCCATTTCTTAATCTGATGGATTTTACTGTCGATGTATTTCATTATGAAAATGGCTATTCTCCTGAAATTAGGCTAGTTGGTAATTACTACTCGAGATATAAAACGACGCTCACTGTTTGAATTGCATTGCCACAATATCACATTTTTTATAGATCGCGGTCTACGTTTCGACTCTCAATATTGATATTTAATATGAATTATTTTCCTCCTTGTGTAAATATCGCTCCTCTGTGTCATTTTATAAAATTATTTATTTTACTGAAACATATTCCTAGAATAATCAACTCTAATTGATTCCCGAATTTGCATATTGGATTTAATTTAAAATGAATCGAGTTAAATTTTTAAAGCGCATAACAGATTGTTGCGGGACAGACTGACATTTATTCTGCAAACAAAAAGGAAATTTCAGTAATTCTAGTTTCAACATTAATGAACGTATTTCACTAATTTCAATAACCTCAATATCCATATTATTCCCGATATATTATTCGACGTCCATATTTCCAGTACAACGATAATTAATTGTTTACGTAATAACGGAATCGTCGGTCAAATATGAAAATAACTATTGAAAATGTTAATTCGTAAAAGATACATCGAAAAACACGGGGGCGGTAATTAATTCAGTCTTTGAAAAAATGACATTTTCTGGCTGAATTCGTGTTTTTAAGAATTATATTTTCGCATGATTTGGAAATGATTTTTCATTCAAAGATTAATCTGAAATTGAATCAATTTCCGAGATAGGGAAACTCAATCTCAATAGTTTTCCATTTAGCGCTGTTTGGATATTTTTTTCTTCTCAACCGCATTTCACTCAGGTAATCTCTCTATCTCTCCACTGCTTCCTAAATTGATATTCAATTTTTCAGACTAGAGACAACTATGTTAATGTGACCTATATCACAGCAGAATTTTCAACATTTGCGCAAATATAGGTCAAAAAGCAGATACATTTTAAGGTATTACTAATTGGAACATGCAGGAGTCATTGAGGTCTTCCCTAAAAATCTCGAGGGGTTAACAAAAAGAAGTTGTATATTGAGTATGGAAGAAAGGACCATTGATGAAATGCAATTGAATTAAGTGATTGCCTAGTGTTGTAGGATTGAGAATATGTAACTTAGCCTACAAGTGAAAATATATTAATTTTGGAAGAGTAATAAAGTCCCTTTGTTAGGTTGGTGTGTTTTTGTAGTCGGAAGATATTTGTGTTGAAATGGTCAAAAAGGTTGTAATATTATAAATTGCATCGTATATAGTACAGTATTATCGTGTAGAATGCTGTTATATAACTAAAACATAGTATATTAGTCAAATACTTTGCCTCAAATAGCAAAGAATGAATTGAAAATGATAATATATAACGATTCAAAAGAAATCTATCCATCTCATTCGCAAACGCTGGACACTTCTTTAAAACGAGTAAAAACTGACATCAAATTTAATGTACAATTTTCATTCGTTGATTATCGTATCTGTGAAAAATCATATATTTATGTATCTATTTATACATAGATCTTGGATTTCACCACTTATTATAAAATTATAATTAACAGATGTTTTCTTAAAAAATTTAATGAAACTAATCCTTCTTTCTCCAGTAATGAATTTTATTTTCGGCTTAATACTAGCTCTTCCTGTATGTCTTGTTCGGCATTCAAGAGAGTTTAAGCAGGAACTTTTTCACTGAATTGAAGAACATTTATGTCGATGAAAATTCGAAGTATATTTCCACTTGGTCGCACACTCCCGTTGCTAATGAGAGGAAGACCCGGAAGAAGCAATGTTTGCTAGGAAGAGGAGATGCTGTCTAGGATAAGATCCCTTGTCACTACGATTGAATCGCTCTTTTCCTCGCACTTAACACTCGCTAAGTAACTTTAGTTATGCCCTTATAAACAAATCAATAATCATTCTGCATCGAGATATTAGTGACCAAGTTCTCTCTACGCCGTTCTCTTTAAGTAACATTGAGGACAACGACTTATAGGTTCCGAGGGAAAGTTCGAGGAGTTCAAATGTTCAAAGCCGATAATGAAATAGTTCGTCCAGAAAGTAAGTAAAAGAGACATTTGTGCTGCTCGCTTTTAAAGTCTGCATCGTGGCTTTGTGTAAGGGAGAGAAAATACGAGGAAGGCAGAAGGAGCACCATTTCTCCATCCAGATGTGCATTCTCCTCCTGGACTTTCTTTAACCATTATGATTCCCAGGTTTGCTCCCTTAAAAGAGCAGTTGCAATTTTTCTGACGCAGAAGGAAGAGACGGAATCTTCGGCAAGAGGATCGTTTGAACGACACACGACTACAGAACACATTATCATTCTCATCCGAAATTTCAATCCAAATTATCCTCAAAATTGCCATAATTGATGGCAATGTGCCTGTCACTTCTAATTTAATTAGTTTTGGATGAGGGAAGTATTTTATTTTTTTAACCCGTACACAATTGAATTAAAATTCATATTTAATAAATATATGCTTTCTAACCTAAACCGTTCACAAGATGATTTTCATTTAAAAAATTAAATTAATTTTAACGGCTTGGTTTTGAAATTACAATAATTATAAAATATCGAAGATAGATATGATATGTTTTACCGTTTGGACAATAATAAAAAAAATTGATATACCTTTTGATAAGGACATGATCATATCTTAATTTCTGTTGAAGATATATTAAATGATCGCTTACGAATGGACTTCAACTACAGATATAATAATTAGATTTTTATTGATAGGAAAGCATTAATTAACAAAAGCCACATTTATAGCTGACAGCAATTCATTTGTAGGTCATCCATGACAGAATGGCTTAGAAGGTATTTGATTTTTGGCATATTAGCAAAGTTTAATGAATTCAAGCAAACAGCCAACTCTTTCGGAACTTATTAATAGAGGGCATTTTGTTTCTTCAATCCTACAGGGAATGTCCCAAAAACAAGTTGAATAAATCCGAGAAAATGAATGTATTACAGACAAAAGGACAAACGACTAAAAATCTTCAAAGTAGCACCCTTCGGAACTATTCTCCAACGTTTCTGGCAGTTGCGGTATGGACTTCCTGGAAGGCGTCAACGGGGACCTCCTTCAGACACCTCGTCACTGCTTCTTTGACAGCTTCCAACGTCCCAAAATGGTGGCCCTTTAAGCTCATCTTTATTCGTGGGAACGAAAAGAAGTCGGTGGTGGCAAGTCAGGACTGTATGGTGGCTGGGGCAGCGTTGCCTGGCCAGGACAATGAAGGCAGTGTGAGACGGCGCGTTGTCGTGGTGCAGAGTCTGCTTGTCCCTGTGGCACAAACTCTTTTTGCCTTTTTTGGCCGCGGGGAAGACTTCGTGTGCCAATCTGCACTGTGTCCTTCGGACTCAGGGTCGTACTCAAACACCCATGTCATTTGGGACATTGTATCATTCCCATAAGCTTGCTTAAGCATGGTAACGGTCTCAGAACCCAATTTTCCAAGCTTAATGCAAAATTTTATCGAATGTCGCTGCTCCATCAAACGTGGCATCTTGAAGTTGTGACTCGTCACTCGAACAGGGGTTCACACTAACAGTGGTACGCACTGTGCAATGGCGAGGATAGCGTTACTTTACCAAGACCCCCCAGCACCTTTCCCACCACCGATCGCGCCACTCCAGCCGTCCAGCTCAGCGGGAAAAAATCATTCAACTTACTTTTGGGAAAGACCCTGTATTTATAGCCTTATTGGATCAACCAATATGAAATTTTTACGCTACTCTCTCTCATAAAAAAAGAATTATTATTAATATAGTTTCCGATTTCGAGCTCGATAAATGGACTCAATTTTTAATTTGCAATGAAATAAACAATCTAATAATAATGAATGTGAAACATTTATTGCCAAGGGTATGAATCTAAAATTTGAGTAATAGAAAGGTTTTGTAACTTTATTCCAAAAATAACTCAATTTTTTATTGGGTTATTACCACACAAGATGATAGTTCAAATAAGAGACTCGAATAATACAGATGGATGCAAAGTAATGCGTTTTAACTTTAAAAATTGACTTTAATGTGTAGTAAATAAGCTGTATGGGATAATGCTTTCTTCCACCATTTAGATTAGAATGTTGTGATCTGAGGAGTTTTGCAAAATTTTCCCGTTAACATTGAACTGTTAAATACTTGATCTTGCTATTCCAAATACGATGAAAGGTGTTGTATACGGCAGTTGCGAAGATGCTACATCACCCCAAAAATCGTAATTTTCACCTAGAATTGACTGTACAAAACTTAAGATTTGTAAGTTATGTCTAATTATACGCCAGGGACTGAAACGGAACCATTGAATAACTTTCCTCAGGATCTCTGGAAAATCTAAATTTTTAGTCTTAGCGATGGTATTTAGTGGGACATTAATGCAGTTTTCAATTAAATCGAGGTTTTTAAATCGTACGTGATCTCCGTTTGTAAGTTTTATTGTGAAGTACTTTACAACTCTATGTTCTGTGTTTGAAATACGATGAAAAACTAAGCATTAATATTATACCTAGCGATTAACGAAAATGTCCAGTTACATGTATTGCCATTAAATAAGGTATTGTTTTAAATAATTACAAGTAATGACTAATTATAATAAATATAACTAATGGCTCTAATGAATGGTTTTCAACTCATCACACTCTCTCCTTATTATGAAATCATACGAATCACTGTCCCAAAAATTTTCCGAAAGGCAAAGCAACTTCCGGAAGTGTTGTGTTTCCCCGCGTGGAGACATGGTTTCCGGGCCCATAAACATGTCCCGAGATTTAGAGATCCAGGTTAATAGCGAGCAGTGTGCCATCCCTGAGTACGTAGAAAGTTTTTCCTTGTCGGCCAACTCGTTAGCATGTCCCCAGTTGAATTAAGACAAGATCCCGCTCTCCTTTTCTCATTTTTCCAGCGCATCGTTATGTTCCATTGTTTTTGAGTGCGCAAACGCTCTCGAGAGGGCGTTCGATGTCTTCCTCCGGTGGGCCGATTTGCAGACGTTGGCTGTTTTTGCTCATAACGCACGAGCGAGACCTCGGAAAGTCGATGGCTGCGACAAACCGATCCGTAAACACCTTACAAAATTAGGGTTTTAGCCAAACACCATTTTGCTTAGACTAATTGGGGGAAATGAATTTGTTAATAAACCTTCATTCATTCACAGCCAACATATTACATATTCTTTTATTGCATTCTGCAGAATGCGGTTTGCCCGTCATGTAAAATATAGTATTATAGTCTGTATCTGTATTCAGTCCGAAGGCCGCTTTTTAAGGGATTGAGGCTACGCTAGAGGGGAATGAGGCATACTTGGAAGGATGAGGAGTGGATTAATAGGCATTAATTTCTTATCCGTCCATAACTCCATCAATGGAAGACATCCATTAGAGTGCAACATAATGACCTCGGCATTCATTAGGGAAGAGAATAACACTCACTTTAAGCACCTTTCACGATAACGTGACCACAAAGAAGAACACAAGTTATAGACGTGATTTTTTTCTTATCCTACGTGAGAGGACTTTTAAAGGTTCAATAGTATCACTTACAACACTTTAGTTTTGAATAGATTACTACTTTCCTTGGTGCCCAATAAAAGCAGTAATATTTCGTGAATAACCATTGAAAATTGTCAACTTCTGAGGAGGAGGACACCGTAAAAACGGTCATTTTACAATGGCTGAAGTGAAATTTATGAAAGATATTTTGTTCTTAAATATAGATAATTATCAGATTAATATTCAGTATTTATTCTAAATCCAAACTATATCTAACGAAATATGTGAGCAGTCATTTTCGGAATCAATTACGCCAATAAGTTTAAATTATGAATATCTTATAAATGAGTAATTTATCATAGTTACTTATGAATATTTCTGTTTAAGAATAAAAATTATAATTTCTCTTTTTCATTTGAGATACCAAAAAAAATAAAATTCATTAGGATCTTATTGTTCAGATAAGATAAGAAGATGTTTCTTCAAACTTACAAAAGTAAAACACACACACACGCTTGTACGAATTCTACAATTTCGTACAAGTACAAGTACCATTCGTACAAATGTGTGTGTGTTTTTTACTTTTGCAACTTTAAAATGAAGTTCCACCAAATTACACTGGAGTTGATTTCTTTAATCTTTCTTCAAGTTTTCGCTGAAGACTTTTATCAACGGCACAGATGACTTGTGAATTCATAGATTCAACTTCACAGTTACACATTTTTCCAAGCAAAACTCTTTGGTGCAATTCATTGGAAAGTTGCGGACGCTGTTTGTTCGCGACAACTCTGGATAAACTTTTAGGAAGTTCGCTCGATTGTGGTTAAGAATCGCGTCTGGGGACCACCTTTTGGAGGCTTATGAATGCGCCGCTCAATTACGGCTTCTTCATAAAAATCCTTTTGGACGCGACCGGAATTGCACGAATTGATCGCCAAATTTGGGAATATGGATGACGTTAGTTAAGTTCCCTCCGGCCTTGCCGCCATTTTGGGCGACTACAAAATAATTGGATTAATGAAGCACGTAGACAATTTTGCGATTGAGTTCTCGCCTCCGAATTTCATAACCTTTTCCGAAGTTACTCCTCATCCCGAAGTTTGAAGTGGATATTTGAGGCGAATTCCCGTTCGATTAAAACCTCGGAAAATTACTTACGTTGGTTGGGGCGAAAAAGTCTCTTCAAATTTTCGCTAGAAATGAATATTGTAACAAAAGATGAATGTTAGAATTGCTGAAGCTAGTTGAAAATTGTCCTACTACGGAAACTGGAATGAAATCAACTTGGTACGAGGGTTAAGAAGGCGTCAGTATTTTATTTAAATTGAGGAAAAACAGAAAAACTTTTATTATGCACAGAAATATTGGAATGTGAATTTTAATTCTCGACCAGTTTGAGTAACTAACCTCTCGATTGCTAAACTATGGCTAAATTATTTTCTGTAATGGGGTGGAAATACATAGAAGTAATCATTTTTAGGGAGTGATGCAAGACTTACGAAATTTGAATACGAAAAGTCACTCCAGACAAGCAATAACTCAGTCAAATGATACTCAGAAGTTGAGGATTATGCGAAATACTACTTGTGGACAGAACAGAAGAAAATCGAGTCATGTTTTATGTATTTTTATGTCTTTACATTGTATCATAGAAATGTTATTATTAATTTTAAACGTTTATAATACACAGTTAATGGCCACTAGAGAAACTTAAATGCGTAAAAATATTTCTTATAATTTTTATGTACTTTCGGTTTTATATATTATCTCTTCTATAACCTTAACTTTTAAATGTCAATGAATTCCCACTAATTTTTAAAAACCTGAGAATGTATGTAATCGCAGAGTTGTTTGAGTTCTCATTCCTATATTATAGATTAAATATATAATAGATTAAAATTTGTGGGTAATAACATTGGAGTAAGTAGATGAATCAAAATATGTCTTCAATTCCAAACCTAATGCTCTTAAGTTAACTCCTTCTAGAAAATTGGATTCAAATAGTGAGCACCGAATCCGCGCAATCATGCAGACGCTTGTGATAAGTGTCTCTAAGAAAATACATTGCGTTCATAATTTGCAGCAAATCCTCGAATGGGTGTTCGATAAGGAAATTAAGATGTCCTCATCCCTTTTTCAAGCGCTTGAATGTTGCCAAGAATATCAAGAGAGAATTCTTTGAAAATTTGCATCTCAATAGCAAAGGGTCTCTTTTAAAGGGAGGATGCTTAAATATTCTATGGTAAAGAAGCGTCAGAATTGCTCTCTCACGTGGATTCTATGATAAAAAGAAGTTTGAGTTCAATTGCAAATACATTCAGAGAAGCTACGTCTATTTAGGAAGGCCATACATGGTCGTAACATGAAACGAAGACTTTACGAAATTTCATTCTTTTCTTAAATCATCCTTGGGGGTGATAAAAAAGACGCTTACGGAACTTTTATTATCTCATTTACGTCATCATCCAAATTATGTCTCCTAGAATTCCGGTTTCCAAAAATATACCAACGATCTTAGGCATCGCGATGTACTAACATTTTCACCGTTAGCCATTTAAGCGAAGAAAATATTTTCTCTCTGTTAATCGGGTAAATCGATTTAATAAAACTTGGAAAGAAAATCTAGTGATCTGCATAAAAGCGAACGCATTTGAAGAAACTTCGACGCATGGATTTGATGATATGACAACTACTGGTGTACGAGTGTTGTTAAATAGTGGTTTTGATATGATTCTGCTTATAAAAAAGGGTAACTAGTAGAGTCGTTGTGCTTCACCTCCGTTGACTTCCGGTGAGGAAAGCACCACTTAACTAACTCACTCCTCATCTTCCCAGCAAGCTTCATTCCCCCTCACACATTTTTGTACCTAATAGTAGAGGGTACAATGTTTCAATCCTCAATTGGCAGAATGTTTAATATAACACGTATTTAGGACCCGAGGACCTCCATCATTACACTTATACATTCGTAGTGAAAGAATCTTAGCAATTTTAAGTCCTTGTTTTTATTCCGATATTCGGCCCTTTAAATGTGCAAGGGAAATCAATAATATGTTACACTCTGCGAAGAAGAGAGTGCTACGGACGAACAACCTCGTGATTAGAACCTTTGAATGCAAGCATTTCATATAATGGCATAAATTACGGCGCATCTGCCGACAGCGACAAACTATATGCCCAATGTTTTCTTCGAATTCTCCCGAAGGCCATAAATATTCATTAGAACCCTAAGAGAGGAAACGTTCTGCCTACTACTGCCCCAAAATCAAATAAATACAATTATCAATAATGAGACCACTCTTCAAGATTCGCAATGTGCAATTTTGTTTTCCGCGCTTCTCCTCCGGCGAATTAATCTTGGAACATATTCCAATAAGCCACGAGTCATCATTATCCATCTTCTTTAATTCCAACTATCACTTTTCATTACCCTGTGCTTTTACTTTAAGTCGTATTTCACCAGGGGCGATGTTAATTATCCGGAGCCGTCGGCTTTCTTTGTTTGGTGAAAATACTCGTGAATAACTCGAAAGTTGGGTGAATGGTGAATTACTTTTTTCAGAATAATTAGTGTTTTTAGTGCAAGAAACATTTTGTGAGAGCTATTCAACATCTGGGGCGTTGGATGCGATGAGTGTATATCGAATTGCGGTTGGTTTATTTAAGACAATGGTAAATATGTAATGTATTGTATGTAATGTAAACATACAAAATATCTTTAGAATGCTTCAAGTTCCCAATCTCGTATAGTTAGAAAAAAAAGCTCTTTATGAAAATATTGAGAAAAAGGTTTTACCAACGACAGTAAACTGTTTTATAGGAAAAAATTCTATTATATTCTCTTTATGAAATCGATTTGAAATTGAGTTAGAAATCAAATTTTCTATCGACATTTTCTCCTCCTTTTGCCAAACGTGAAATTTGCTATGTCGTCCTTTGCCCTGAAAACCATTCCCCCAGAATGAGATACGTAAACTAACTCATCCATTCACAACCGCAATGAACTTCGTCCGTTTTTTAATGATTACTTTATTACTTGGACTTCACCTAAAAATTCCATTATAATTTTTGTGCTAGTGGAATTGAAGAAAGATACTTCCTCGAAAATATATAAGAGTTTAATTTGAGGTGGGATTTTAGAAAAATAATTTTACATCCGTTTAATTGAATTGCAACCATGTTAAACTCAAGAAAATTAAAATAAATAATAGACAAAGAGTCTTATGATTTTTTCGGTTGGGAGCGATCAACTAGAGATCAGATGACAATGGCACGAGATATGGGAAAATATACCAACAGCTACGAATAGTAAATGCTAATTCATCACAAATTGGAAAATGGAGAAAAAAAATATAATCCCGTCTTTACATTAAAAATCATCAAATAAATGTATCTTAAATTTCTCGCGATTTATGAGGAAAGAATTGGTTTTATATTTGGTTGCGGGCGCTTTCTCACCAAGTGATCAATCTACGGATTTTCACCATCGTCTGTTGTAAAATGGATGGTTAAGTTTTACCTTCGTCTAAGTTTTACGTTATTCCATTATATCAATTTATAATTCCATTACATTAACTTCGCTCTTTTTCGCTCTCTGGGATCTCGCTACATTCAGGACAGCACACAATGCCGTGTGTCAATATTATTCTTACTTCGGTTCTAAAATTATAATAATATCTTCTAAAGATAATTTTTCTGAAGTAAAACTTGCAAAATGAGCATTGAAAGTTGATCTCAGTTTGTAAGTGAAACTGTCTGAAGTGAGCGTGTGTTAATATTTGTTACAATTTATATATTTTCATGTTAATACTGAGAGTGAAATACCATATTCCCCGAGAAGAGCTAATTATATAAATAGCTTCAATAAGTGGGAATTATTATCCGCAAGTTAGTTAGGCATCATTATAGATGGGATAAGTGAATATTAACTTCGAATATCTGGAGAGCATAGTATAACTGAACCGGATTACCGTGTCCATAAACAATAATACATTTAAATTATTTCTAATATCGCTCGATGGTAATGAAAGCGTAGTTTAAGGATACAAGATACCTTTAAAAATTTAATGTTTCAAAACAATATGTCTGTATGAATAGAATGTTTTAATAGTTTCAATTACTGCTTTTTATCCGAAGGAGATATACAAAATTAGAATGACGTTTTTCACTCGATGATAGAACAGTTTTCTCCAAATCAATTGCAATTGTAACTAGAACTAAATGGTAATGTTTTTGAGTTTCTCATGGGTACCATTAAAAATAACACATCATCGAGTCCCGCCCACGTAGTTTGATGCTATGTTTGCCACCTTCCTTACCCTGATTTCTATGTTTTTCCCAAATACCCAAGCAACCCTCCGAGATCCATCTTCTCCCTCTTCAGCTTCTTCTCACGGACCACAATACCTTTCCGGTCCTTCATCCCTCCACTTTCCCACTTGATTAATGGCCCATGTCGCCCTCCTTCCTTTCTCTTAAAGGAATTCGATCGCAGGCCCCTTTGCTGTGCGTAACTCGCTATCCGTTTGACCAGCGATGGCCATCCTTCAACAGACGACCGAAATCCCTTAATCATCAAAATATATTTCACTGCCTCTCCTGACCAAGTATATCCACGAATTGCAATTCCGACACGCATTTGATCTTTACTAAGCCGAGTATTCGTCTTTGGATCTACAATTAAGCGCGTATGTGAATTGCTGCATCAAATTTCCATCGCCGTTTCGCACATATAATAATAATAATAATAAATGGACTTTATTAGGGCGAGATTGAGACAAGGAAGTCTCTTCTTATATCTAACCCTTCGTCAAAATGCCTATATCAAATCTTCTTTCGTTACGATCTTCTCTCATTTATTACAATGCTGTAGCAGCCATTTATTATCAATAAAATCATCAAGATGATTCTTTAGTTGTGATGTTTGACATCGAGTTATTATTTTTTTACCGAGAATTACCTCGATCATTTCCGTTTAGAACCAACGCTTAAAATTGGGTAATAGCGCGATTCTTCCTTATCTAAGAACGTTATTCATTGCATCTCTAAACAGTAAATCTATCCCCGACTATTGGGCAAAAGCGATTGTAATCCCTATACGTAAAGGCGGTTCCAGAACACATTTAGATAACTACAGACCGATTAACCTAACGTTACAAATTTGCAAACTTATGGAGAAAATTAAAGTAGATCACATTCTTGTATTTTGGAAAGAAAATGACTGGCTGTGCAAGAGGCAGCACGGATTTAGATCGGAATTCTCATGCGAAACACAACACCTTGGCCTCGTTCATGATATTGCAGAAACTATGGATCACAGGGACCAAATCAATGCGGTCGTCATCGATCTAGCAAAGGCATTCGATAAGGTATCCCACGACCTACTCACAGCAAAGATAGGTAAGTTAAATATTGCCCATCGGGTTACAGATTGGATTGACCTTTTTTAAAAAAATAGGAAACATTAAGTTAGAACTGGAGATGTTTTATCTAATGAGGCAGAGTTTACTTCCGGTATTCCGCAAGGTAGCGTTCTCGAGCAACTGCTATTCCTTATTATTGTGAATGACCTCCCAACGAATATAAAATCCGAAATCAGACTATTTGCCTACGATTACATACTCTACAGATGCAAAACGAAAGCAGACCATTAAGTTCTTCTGCAAAATAACCTAAACCAACTACCCGAGTGGTCCAAAATGGAACAGGATGCCAATTAACGTTGGAAAATATAAACAGATTAAGTTCTCCAGAAAAAAAGTCTCAAGCACTGTATGATTATTCACTGAATGATAAAACCATTCAATTCGTATCTGATTGCAAATATATAGGTATCAAGCTGACCGAAAATCTTAAATGGGGAGGGCACGTTGATTATATTGTTGCGAAGGGTTATAGGAATCTCCATTTCATAATGAGAAACCTTAATCGGAGTGGGAAGGGAGAGAGCGTGCATATCTCTCGTGAGGCCGGTTATAGAATATGCAGCGAGTGTTTGGGATCCACACGAAACGGGCCTTACTACGAAACTGGAAGGCGTGCAAAGAAAGGCAGCTATGTACGTAGTCGGCAAACTCGGGAAAACCAAAAGTGTAACTGAGATGCTAAACCATTTGAAGTGGGAATCACTAGAGTCGAGAAGGAAGACGTTTAGATTAGCATGGGCATACAAATCATTGATTTCGGAAGAGGGCTGGGACGTGACAGATTTGAACTTCCAAATTATGTAGGACGCGGCAACCATATTTTTAAAATCCAGGAACGCGAGCAGGAAACAGTCCTAGCAAAATTCTCTTTCACTAATTGAGATATTATGGAATGGAACGCTTTACCTGGTGAAATTCTCATGCCAATGCCTAAAAATGTGATTTTGTTTTAAATAAGCTTAAGTCTAACAGTATGTAATTTATTATAGTGTAGTTCACGGCTATCTCCTCTCTATTATTATCTCGAGTTGTATTTCTTAGATTCATTTAATCTACTTTTGTGATATAATCTATAATGTGACTATGCGGATACCTAACCATGTAATGTATTATTTCAGTTAAATGATAGATTATATACATATATCTATAAAATATATATTAGGGTTAAAAATAAATTAAATAGAAATAATATATAATACGAGTAAAATGTAGCTTGCATACTGCAAGCAGATCGGCAATACTAATTTCATATCGGCATCATATCGGGACGGTCCTCAAAAGAAAAAAAAAGGATTTAATTTTTTCTTAAAATTCGCTGAAATTTCATCGTCTGGCATCGAACCCGGGTCTTACTGGTAAACCTACTATGAAACACAATAGAAGATCACCATCTCTAACTATGTGTGAAAATTCAAGCAGAAATATTGGCTATAACTGCCTCAAAAAACGTTCTAATTTTCACGAATGTTAATGCCTCTCGGGACTCGAACAAAGGACGATCGTGGAAATCTAAAACATGTTTCTGAAAGATATTTAGGATCTCTATCTATATGCCGAATTTCAAGTTTCTATTTTATTGGGAAAGATTTCAAAATAATTCCTAAAAATCGGATCAAATTCTGATTTCAGAGACACCTGGTGTCGAACCCAGGACGTATTGCAAGCTGTGAATGTACAGTTTGATTTGTAAAGACTTGTTCTTGTACCATGCAAAGTTTGAAGTTGATAGCATGCCGGAAAGTACCTAAATTTTGTTTCCGTTATCTCCGTAAGAAATGCATTGAGAAGTGCAAATGGCCCTCTGGGATCGAACCAAGGACCATCAGCGTACATGTAAAATTTGATTATGAAGTATATTCATGATATCTATCTACGTGCCGAGTTTCGAATATCCATGTTATCGGGAAAGGATCCAAAAAAAATCTTCAAAATCGCCGTAATGCATTTTAAACGGCCGATTTTTGCCACGACCTACCATCGAACCATGGACTATATTCTAACAAGGGGAGACTCTCACTTTTGTCCGGGGATTTTGATGAAAATTTTTGAGGTGGTGCAGGAAGTAGAGTAATGAAAAACTGTATTGCCGTTCGTCTGAATGGGCCTTAGTTTTTTTGCAATAATTAATTGAAAATCGATAATCTTAGTATAGGCAACCACGCGTTACACACCTGCTCCGGCCAAATCGGTAGAAAATAACCCGCTATTTGCGAGTAATTCTATAATATTATTTTCATTTTCTTTTATTATATTTTTTCCTTGTTACTCACTGATAGACTTAAGAGCAATATTTCCATTCTTGCAGTCGATATCCGATCGAATAACCTTATTTCAACCAAATGAACTTCGATTGAAGTAGACTCTCACTCAAAATATGAGGAATGAAGGTTCGTAACATAGCTTTCTGGAATCCTCTGGTATTCGGTGGTTATAACTACATTGGCTATCCTCATAAATTGATAGCAGGCCAGTAAAACATCATTCACAAGCGCGATTTTTCATTTAAGGTTCGTAACTCAAAAGAAACTTGCGTTCGACTGATTCAAGATTTCGTAATTAAAAGTAGCGGATTACTTCCGTAATTTAATTTTTCCACCAATCAGTAGATACTTTATATTTGTTGACTGGATAATGAGCAATCCGCTCTGAGAAACTCAAACCTACCATTTATCAAAAAATGTAAGAACAATCGAAGATAAACGTCCCTTCATTTGAAAATGAGGATACATTTGAAGAAAAAATTACGTCCCTGAAAGAGGAGCCGCTGTGCCTGTGACGGGCGCGTGACCGTGTGGGTGTCATAAAATGTGCACATCTTTGTTTGAGTACCCTGAAAGACAGAGTCTTTGGACACTTCCCTGGTTTTGAGTCCTTCCCAAGTTTGCCGCTTACGCTTTAAACTTCATTTTAGAATTATTAATGATTTTTAATTTAACGAGAGAATTGTCTTAAATTATGACTTAAATGAATCTTAATTTTTGTTAATTTCAATAATTAATGAAATCGTTAAATTCGATGATTAGAAGAGATTATTTTTCTTCTTGTGAGCATGTGAAGCTTTATCCAAAGTAAATAAATTTCTTTACTCAACACTACAAAAACACTTCGATTGCATTGTTTATTGAAGTCGATACTAGTTACAGGATCTGATTTTGGTGACTTTTAATAACAGTTAGTTCATAAAATCTAATTGGTTGTGCAAATCAGTGAAATAATGTGATTTATTGGTATTTTTAATTTGTCTTTAATTTTTCTGTTAGTCATAACATTGTGCTCCTTAAAAAGTATCGGGATGAAATTTATCAAAAGAACACTTACATGTACAGCACCATGAGTATCTTATTAAGCATTGCCTTTCATAAGCGCAATTCTTCTTTAGCACTTCGTCATGGAAGCATTTCTGGCGCACATTTTGAAAGAAACTTCTTTCCTTCGCAAGTTTTGACGCATATTTCCCGTTTCTCCTGGATGAGATAAGTACAGTTTTGAAGCCTTGAAATGAATATCTTGATTTGTCTATAAAAATACACATCACAAGGTTGGCATAATGGTGTGCATTTCGGTGGTATTACCTTCAAGGCGCATGGTGGCAAATTTTCGTCGTCAAAAAATATCTCATCTTATGTTGCGGAGTTAGAATTTGAGTTGCGGAGCCCACCTAGAGATGGGAACCTCGAAAAAAATGAAACGTTTTAAACGTTTAAAACATTGTTTTCATTCGTCTTAAAATGAATGTGAAAAAAACCTTTTTTCGTCGATTTTTGAGTCGGCGTTCTTCGTGGTTTATCCGATAAATTTACTGTCCTGATTAGTAAATTTTGCATTTGACCTGGCCCTAATAGCTTATAACGAATGTAGTTCTCTAGTATTTAAAACGATTTTAAAAGAAACACAAGTGTTTATATGTTTTCAAGGCTGATGCATTGTATAAAATCAACATTTTCAGGTGTAACTTTATGGAAGATTGTCTTCATGATAAAATTAAAACGAGTTAAAAGCTTTCTAAAAGCAACCTATGATAAAGTGTAGCAAATTTCGAAAATTGGCCCCATGTGGTTCACTAGTGACCGCTATGTTTCATGTTGCTGAACAGAAAATAATGTACATAGTCGTTTCTTGTCACCACGTATTCACGTGTTGCAATTCATCAAATTCATTGCTTCGCTGAAAGCTCTGAGTTGAAGACGTATCATTGCGTGGATTATTTGGGCGTGTGTATCATCATTTGGTCATAAAAAATGCCTAGAAAGGCGGATCCGATCAGAAAATGTTTTGACGCACTAGAGAGCGCCAAAATGAAATGTACATATTGTAAAACATTGTTCTGCTGCATTTTCCTAAATCTCTTTGAAAGAGTAAAACATTTTTGTATGATCGTAACTGAAGTTTCTGATGGTCGCCGTAGTAAAATAATAAATTTAGTTAAAAAGAGAAGAGATATGGCTGTGACAAAGGCCCCTTTGGCAGGTAATTTTTTTGATCCTTCAAGAAAAGGTTCCAGCTTGGAATCATCAGAAATTTCTGATTTTGTTGAAATTGTTTATATACAGTACTCAAACATAGATGTGCACATTTTATGGCACTCGCACGATCACGCGCCCGATACATTTTTGGATGAATGGTAGGTTTGAGTTTCTTCAAGAGCAGAGGTGACGTCGAGCAAGCTCTGGAAAGTTTCCCATTAACCAAGGAGTTGCTGGTGTATATATAACCAGAGTGGATTGCTCATTATCCAGTCAACAAATATAAAGTATCTACTGATTGGTGGAAAAATTAAATTACGGAAGTAATCCGCTACTTTTAATTACGAAATCTTGAATCAGTCGAACGCAAGTTTCTTTTGAGTTACGAACCTTAAATGAAAAATCGCGCTTGTGAATGATATTTAACGGGCCTGCTATCAATTTATGAGGATAGCCAATGTAGTTATAACCACCGAATACCAGAGGATTCCAGAAAGCTATGTTACGAACCTTCATTCCTCATATTTTGAGTGAGAGTCTACCTCAATCGAAGTTCATTTGGTTGAAATAAGGTTGTTCGATCGGATATCGAGTGCAAGAATGGAAATATTGCTCTTAAGTCTATCAGTGAGTAACAAGGAAAAAATATAATAAAAGAAAATGAAAATAATATTATAGAATTACTCGCAAATAGCGGGTTATTTTCTACCGATTTGGCCGGAGCAGGTGTGTAACGCGTGGTTGCCTATACTAAGATTATCGATTTTCAATTAATTATTGCAAAAAAACTAAGGCCCATTCAGACGAACGGCAATACAATTTTTCATTACTCTACTTCCTGCACCACCTCAAAAATTTTCATCAAAATCCCCGGACAAAAGTGAGAGTCTCCCCTTGTAAGATGTTTTTCTGATTTTCGTTGGATACGCACGGCTTCTAGCGATCCCTCGAGTTTCAACTCTTTCTCTCTCCGGGAAGTACCTCAAAAAAATTTTCGAAAATCCCCGCCATGTATTCTTATGGAGAAAATCGCGACTTTGGGGCCCTCTGGAATCGAACCCATGACCCTGAGGATCAAAATCGCAATTTTTCTGGCGGTTACACGTTATGGCCAATACGTCGTAAAAATTTCAAGTCAATCACGCTTGTGGTTTAGGCTGTGAATTAGTATCCTATCTATCTATCTATCTATATAGGTATATCCATGAATGAATCCGGAGAAGCATCTATATATAATAGATATTAGGGTTAGAAATTTTCTTAGTGATGGAACGCAAAAGGTTAGAATCAGTTGGGTATATTCTGACGACATAGAAGTAACATCCAGAATTCCTTAAGAAAGTGTTATAGAACCTTTACTTTTTCCGATATACGTGAATGATCTACCGTTGAATATCAAATCAAATATTCGTTTGTTTGCAGATGACTGCATACTATACAAAAGGATTAGGAACAACGAAGAAAGGGAAATACTGCAGCGAGACGTAATTTCGATTGAAGAATGGGTAGAAAAGAATAGTATGAGTATAAATACTAGCAAGAATAAGTACGTTGCTTTTACAAATAAGAGGTCACTTTGTTGCCACTATTATCGTCTGAGCGGTGAAATAATAAAAACTTCAGATGATTGCTAATACTTAGGAGTCACGTTTGATAAAAATCTCAATGGGGAAAAATACGTCGATTTAATTGTAGCGAAGGCATTTAAAATGTTGCATTACATGATGAGGAATTTAAAGGGCAGTAGCTTAAGAAAGGGGGTATACATCGCTTGTAAGACCGATTCTTGAATACGCGACAACCGTGTGGGATCCATATCAATGTTGTCATAAAATAAATAGAAAAAGTACAAAGGAAAGCAGCTGGATATGTAATGGGCAGATTTAGAAAAACAGACAGCGTCACAGAAATGTTGATTACTCTTGGGTGGGAAACGTTAGAGAAAAGGAGAAAAATAAATCAAATAGGTTGTATTTACAACATAATTTCAGGTAAACATGGTTGGGAAGCCTTTTAAATTGCTATGGAGGAACCAAATTTCCATGGAAAAAATAGCTATGCATTTAAAATCAACCCTGGGCAGCAAAGAACTGACATCGCGAAATATTCTTTTATCAACATAGGCATTTCAGAATGAAATAAGTTACCTGGATTGCTCTTAAGCCCTAAAATACCAAATCTTTTAATAAGAAATGTTTTAATGTACCATAGTAGATAAGGGTATTATAGAATGTAAGGAGATTTTAGTAATATAAAATTTCTGGAGGAAGTAAGGGATTGCTTGGCGATGTACGGTGGGGTTTAGCCCTGGGATGCTACGGTAGCCGAGAAGGCCTGTCATGAACCCGAAAAATCCAGAAATAACAATTTATAAGTCAAATGTATATGCATGTATTTAGTATATTGTATATGATTATGTAGAACAACTGCCACCAGGCTAACAGCCTACTGTTAGTTTATGAAATAATAATAACATATGATTTTATATCTTATGTACCTATATGTATAATGTAATTTAATTTTACAACCTATGGGAGGTTTTTGGAGGGGTTTTCCTCCCTTCTTTGGGCAAATGCCAGGCTTAAATTCATTTTTACGTTCCATTTAAACATTGCCACTGGCCAGAAGGTCAACTTGAAATGTAAATTTAAATAAAAAGTAAGTGAATCATCTTCAATGGTCTGAATGTGGGCACGATAGTCACAATTTAGACCCATAAAAATTTATTTTAAGTAAAATTATGTATAAGATTTTCAAAAAATGAAATTCGTTAACACAACGCAAGATGATGTTAATGGATGAATTGGAAATGACTATTTGGGAGGAAAACAAAATATATTAACGGTATATAAGATAAGCTAACAAGAGAATAGAGTAAACAACGTTTTTTTATGGGACCGGATTTTGTATTAAATTTCTATCAACGTCTGACCGATCTCTTTAAAACGCAAGCTTTCATTATTACTGTGAAAATAAAATAAGCAATTAAACGGCTATAAGTTCAGCTTGAATAAAGAGACTCCGAGTTGCAACTTACTTTAAAACTATGCGTGTTGATAACTGAACGTATAATTGAAGCGATATGAGTGTTTCCTTCTAATGATGTAAGCATTCAAATGAACCCTAACATCGTCTTACCAAAATACGTTGCGAGTTAAAAAACACTGAAAATTAGTAAATATAAATTCTCTGCTACTTTCCCGTTACAGGAGACCGAATAATATTTTTCAGTTCAATACTTCAAATCAATCTGGAATCTTCACTTATTACATTTTATTATGTTCTTATGAGTACGTATTAGGAAATAAGTAGTCAATATCTGAAATTCAATAGCTTAATTTAAAACTGATCACCTAAGTTTAAGAAAAGGATCAATAGAAAATATTCGACAAATATGCGATCTTTTTGAAAACGATTTCTCCGTAATTATTGAAGATGTATTTGTACTAATGTATACTTAATTATTTAAATTATGTGTGTCGTGATACCTGCAAAATTCTTTTAGTTATTTCAGTTCAAATTGGATGATTTTTTTTCCCTTGGAAATGTAAATACTTGTGAGTCATAAACTTCCGATTCGATCTTTAATATCTGTCGTTGTGAGGATTCTCTACTCCACCGAAAACAGTTTTCTTCTCCATCCAAAAAACCCTCGATCGAAATAAGGGAGTTCCGAATTAAACGCCATTTTGCAGTCTCATCGAACAATCTCTTTTGTTAGTCTCTCCCCTTTGACTGATTTGCAAAAAGAGACAAAATGCGAGCGAACGTTCGCCCAGCAGCGCCATTGGCGGCAAGCATTGTTATCGAGCGCGTCGCTTTAACAGTTGAATGGCGAATTAATTTCGCTTTCCCGGGTTGCTAAAGCGACGCGTTATGTATTCATATTTTAATCTTGCCCCGGTGGTCATTGTGGAGAGGCGGATTGGCAGGGGGTGTACTGACGTTTAATTATCAGCCCTGTATGTCCTGTTGACTTAAATGAGCTGTGCCGGGGCTTTGTTGGGGATTTTTCGGGAGAGCTTCAAATTATGTTAAATTGAAGGTAGTTCTGCCTTCAATTGTGAGTGTACAAAGAGGAGGGACTGCAGAATTAATGGGAGGGGTTTGCAGCCACGTAGATTACGAGGTTTCGATTCATTAATCGGCCCTCGTAAAAGGGTGATGAGCCCTTTTATTTTTACTCGAGGGCTCGTTTTATCTTCATATGAAATTACAATCGCATTTTAACCACTTTTTCGTCCAAACATTGATTTTACTAAGACTAGATGAATCGGTAATTTTCAGGGATTCATCATGTATGCACTTGCTTTGTCTTTGATGGAAATGAAAATGCACTAACTCAGATTCGCGAAAGAAATCAGCTTTAAGTGTGGGTTTGGGTGAATAGAAGCAGTGGCGTAAGAGAATATTTACATGGCAAGAAAGCAAAATAAAAATGTGTGGATTTTTATTTAGTCACTATAGAAATATCACAATTTTTTTTTCTTGCTGTCATTCTGAAACAGATTGAAGTAGAAAATTGATAAATACCCTGAGAAAAAAATATCAGGATTAAAATTATCAAAGGAAACTTTTAGGTGCCACTAATTAGTTCATTAAGATGTGACATGAAAGCAAATGATGGTACTATAGAATCAAAGTAATACAATATTTCATGATTTAGGTAAAGCATGATAACACTTGCAAATGCAATACATTTATTTAATATGTTACTTTAATGAAATTCTTGGAGATTCATAGGTAATTTAGTCAGTTGGGAAATATTCAGAATTGAGCCATAAATAAATTAGATTTT
This sequence comes from Sympetrum striolatum, assembly GCA_947579665.1. Classification (NCBI taxonomy): domain Eukaryota; kingdom Metazoa; phylum Arthropoda; class Insecta; order Odonata; family Libellulidae; genus Sympetrum; species Sympetrum striolatum. The sequence goes on from OX388351.1 coordinate 7,063,577, forward strand.
GGTCGACTTTGCACGACAAAATTTCATTATTTTGTCTCTGTGAACCTGTAAAAGCCAAGATTTCCTTCTCTTTACTTTTGCCAATTAAATTAATTTACATGCGTCATGGAGTCGTACGTAACGAAGCCTTTGTATTTTTGTATTAGAAAGAAATACTTTGGTGGACCTGGATTACTTTAACTGTAAGTTGCAATTATTACTCCCCTGGGGATTACGCTTTCGTCTACTTTCGAAGCGTTGCACGTGAATATTTATTTTTCATAAATATATTAGAAGATAGGAAATGACCATTTATAAGCAAATATTATGAAATCCTTAATTTATAACAAATGTGACATTCGCGTTCGAAAAATAATCTATTTTGGTCGAAAAATCTAAAATTAAAATGATAAGTATATATTTTCTAACCAATATTTCCTTTAATTTACTTGATATATAAATCCATCATTATTACTTTTTGCGAAAATTAAATGAACTGTAAATATGTAGAGATCTTACTATTTTGTAGCTTCTTTTATACAAGCTTTTCCTCTGTTTTGTACCCTGGAATTTCAATTGCTTGAGAATCGGTGGCGCTTCTGATGAATTAAAACAATTTAATCCTCTGATTCTGGAGCGGAACGTATATCATCGCTTCCTCCGAATAGTTCTCGCTTAATCCAGCAGATGCCTCTGCACACGCAGCAATAGTTTATATTTAGGAATTATCCCCATTGACAGTAGGCGGCAATCGCCGGAACATTTATGTTGCGATGCATACGTTGAATTTATTAATTAGTCCACGGCGAAATTACGAGCAGTTGGGCGAAATAAATCCGTTTGGAGATTCCATTCTTGCGTCGCAGAAACCGGAGTGGTTGAACTCGAAACTATTACACTCAAGAATTAAATTAGAGGAAATTGCCCTTAAAGACCTTAACTAGAGGAAATTATCATTCACATGTTATCTCTGTAGAGGATTAGGAAAGTTCTAGCAAATTCTCATAAAGAGCTTCATTAAATGGCCAATTACTACTACGGAAATCGATAAAATATATTTATAAGATGTATTCCTTTCTGAGAAAATAACAGAGCAGTGTGTGAGAATTCATATAAATTCATACACAGAGCGTCATGCCTACGAATTATATTGCGGACAACCCGAGCTTTAAGTTACGACAGTGAACATAATGGAAGTGTTTGGGCTAAGAACAAGTAACAGAAAAGCCATGGTGAAAAGGCGATGGAAGACGTTTTGAAATAGAAAATGCAGAAGCTCATGAGAATTTATTTGTCATAATTCGCTTCAAAAACAGATTTGAGATGTGACAAATAAATATCAAAATAGGAACGAAAAATTACATTTTGGAGGAGGATATTTTGAATTTAGAAAGAGGTCAGGGAAGTGTTTTGCTCGGAGCGTATTTCTTTTCGGATTGGGGACGAGGGAATTGAGGAACATTCAGAAAGGGAATGACGAAGATCTGTACGTGGAGACACTGAGGTTTGAAAAGTATAAGTTTTTATAGGAAGAGTAGAAAATAAAAATGTTTAGGGAAGCAATGAGGAAAAAGAACTCTCTTGGGAGCATTAAGAAAGAATTTGAAAATTGAATTTAACATGGGTGAACCGAGAGTGGATGCTTCATTAAAATACGCAAAATGTCGGTCGAATTGATTCTTTGAATTCAGTACTGTCAAATGAAGAGGACGAGAGACGAGCCTCATTCCTCGATGGAAAAACACGGCGCCGGTAGATTAGGCAATTTGCCAGGCACTCGTGGTATGCTGGATGTATAACGTATGTTCAAGAAAACATCTCCATTGCCATTTAGCAAACAGCTATCCAATTACACTTTCTTATTCACAGAAATTGAACTCTCTATAAATTCGTATAAATGAACTCGTACTAATATGTCCCCAAATATATTTCCAAATTTTCACCACATTATTTTAATCCTGAGATACAGATAATCCTTCGTATTTCAATCATAGCGAGAACTCATTGCGTTACCTGAATTTTATGATTCTTTGTCAATTTTACCTCTTATTTATTTATTATTAAACATGCTGCAAGTGGAATTTCTTCTGGTTGCAGTACCAACCATTGTCTATGAAAAACGTAATCAAACAAATATTCCAATAATAACATGCACATAGACAGTATTCAAACAGACCCCGGTACCCCACCAAAATATATCCTCTAAGCACAAAAACCACATTTCACAGTTTACTATGTTAATTTATACTTTGTTACTTATGAAATCATCCGAACTTTATTTTTCATGATATTTATGCAATGAATATGCTATAATACTTAATAAATTCAATCGTTTTACCATTCTCTAAAAAGATTTGAAAGTTTTAAATATCCAAAAATTACGAAATTGGGCATTTTCATAATCTAAGGAGTCTAAGTTCGACTTTGTGGAAGGGCATTCACTTACTTGGTGATATCCACAAAATATTTTTCTGTATAAAATACTGTAATAATCTCGTTTATTCGGAGAGTCTGAGGAAATTACCAATTGTGTTGGTTCTCTATTAGCGTACGTTGTAATCCCATCTGAAATATAACGAAAGGAATATCTTATCAGTTTAATTTAACAGATTTGGTAGAGTATATAAAGTTGCAAATGAGGTAGGTTAGATGTTTAACTACTCTCTAAAAGTGATCAATCTTAAACGCAGATTATGGAAGTAACAGAAAGACCAGCATCGCCGACTTTCTTGCAACTTTTGAATACTTTCTGTAATTCATTAACAACCGTGTTCTTGCAACTGAGGTATCTCTAAATGTTGCTCAATACTTTGAAGTTGAGTGTCATTTCTTCTTTTCATATATTTCTTTCCAGTCCTGCCTCTGGACGTTCGTGTCTTGGGTGCCAGTCAGCCGCTCTCCGCCGGCCGTCGCTACGACCTCCTCTGTCAGTCATCGGGCTCCCGACCGCCGGCGAGCGTCACTTGGTGGAAGAATGGACAGCGACTGGAGAGGACCAAGGAAACGGTATGTAACGAATTCCATTGGAAATCGATAGCCCCATTGACGTTTACGACAGAGGAACATTCTTTCCTATAGTAAGTCCACTCACAATTTATTTTTCATTTACACTGTTGGTTACAGAGAAGTTGAAGTTTGAAGATTGGTAGATTCAGTTAGCATCCGAGTGTTTCAAGCGTTTGAGCTGTTCTATACTCTTAATTATAAATATTACTAAAATACGCGAAACATGATGATATGCTCATTTTAATTACGCCTAATCAATGGAAATTATAATTTATGTATCGACATAAGGTATTTTTAAATTTAAGAAATCCATAATGTATGTACGTATAGCAAGAAGTATAATTTCTTTTTCATTACGAATCTTTCATTGAAGGAGGTAATTTTCCGAAATGAAGTACGATAAATATAATTATCCTCTGTGAAAATCTTCTGAAACATATTACAATAATTTTCGGGGCTTTCTAAAGTAAAGAGGTGCATGTACTCGACATGCAAATCCCCAAAATAATCGAAAAAAGTAGGCATGATATGTCAATTATATAAATGTGATCAAAAAGTGTGCACTCTACGAGTATTTCAACATTATTGAGCACCAGGTGAATGCTTACTCGGATCCCTATTTTTCCATATTATAACGCTACTATTATGCCAATCAAGCAATAATATGTATTAAAAATTAGCAGATCTTGTGGACTGATAACCAAAAAATGAATTTCAGTAATTCATCATAAATATGAGCAAGAAGTATGAATGGATCCGTTTGAAGTTTTGTTCAGTTTCAAAAGAAAAAGAGATTGTTTTTATTTTGTAATTATCCATCTAACTCTTGTGCACAATTGCGTCTTCTTCTTATTTTAATATGATAATTTGCAATACTTTCATCCTTTGTTTCTACTATAAAATAATAAGAAATGTGAAACCGTCTTCTTAAGTATTGTTAATTCCAATGCGACATCCTTAATTATTATTAACTTCTTCATTCTGAAAGATTGTCATTATTTCATTCGTTTTAATTCTTTTGTTGATTGCAGTCATTCTAATTTCCGCTGTTTGCTTCTTTTACTATTTTAATAATAAATTAACAAATTAATGCATTCGTGAAATAACAATATCATAATGAAATCGCTAAAAATAGATTATATACGAAATAGATTTTGTTATCAGACAAATGAATGATAGCCTTAGAGCGCATCATTTTTGGATTGTTTCATGTTCGTTGGCAATTACTGAGAAACTATAATTTTTGTGACGACGAGCATAATTGGACGCGAAGATTGAATTCCCTCCCAGGAGGAGAACATTCCTCGAAAGCCGTTCAGATGACGGCGGAATCGACGATCGCAATCTGGACAAGTAAACAGAGGAAAGAATATCGAATCGAGATGGAAAATAGAAAGTTGATTTTTAAATTGAGCAACGGTTAGGAAAGATAGTTGAGATATTAGGATGTATTAGATGGGGAAATTTTCCAACAAGAGCTTTTAAATGTGAAACTAATAAGGTTAAGGTTAATGTTTCGTTAGATTGGTGATATTTGAAAATAAATTTTCTGCTTGGATAGAAGAGGAAAAAAGTTCATAACTAAAAGGAAAAAAGGAACACGACTGTGTTATTAGAAAAGTTCTCTTCTTCTCCCGAAGATGTAAGCACAGCTTCCGAAATACGTATCGAGATAATCACGCTTACAATACCTTAGTAACGGTTAACCTTAACCCCCATGGTTAGGGTACTTCCACAAGATGGGTTATACGCAAACAACGGCTGGAGCTCTTTCAATTCTTAATGTTGAGAAAAATTCAATCATCAAAGAGTAAAATTTGTTTGACTTTTGCTCAATCTAATCATTACATACTTAATTTATTACTTCGTGTTTACCACATATCCCTTAGTTTATCGGATTTTTTTCATTTCTATGTTTTATCTGAAATTGATAATTAGCGAGAAGTTGTTTTATTCAAAAAGAGGAAAACATTTGTCATAATACTTTATTTAAAATACGCATATATTCAACACCAGTCAAATTAAGAATTACTCGCAGGGAAAATACGTTTTTTAAATGTATTTTATGCGAAATATACTTCAAGGAAGTTACACTTTTCTTATCATTCCAGACTTGTCAGGAAAGTAAGGGACATCAACAGGAAAATGTTTACGCTAATCAGTGAGTCGTATCCAATCATATGAGACGCGTCAAATATCAAATAAAAACAAACCGATAAAATACTCTTGAAGTTCTCTATGGCGTCACTTAAAAGAAGGAAGTAGAAATTCCCACAGATAATTCTTCAAACAAAAAACAAACAAAACAAAACAAAATCCGTCCAGTCTCAAATGCACTGTAATCAAATGATGAAATGAAGTTGTAACATAGCACAGGAAAGCGTGCAACTTAACCCAAGGTTATATAAGAAGTGGAAAATTGTGATTTGTTTGGGTCCCAGCCAAGTCACTATTTTTCACTATTTGTGTAACCTTGCGCTATAATCACTTTAATGCAAAATCACATTTATTTGTTTCTGAAAATACAGTTGAAAGCTATATTAAGCAGAGACAGGTCGTCAGAAATTGTAATTGAAATTGACTCTCCGGATCGCGATATCATTTCCATTTTGGAATATTGCGTTCTTTGACGCATTTATGAATAATTAAGAATCATTTTTGAATCGTTAAATGCTCCATTCATCGATTTTTCGAATACTTTAGTAATCGTGCCTATTGTGTAATTTATATGCTAGGAAAATAAGGGTGTCTTACACCCCCTGCCACGCGCCACTGGCGGATTTCAGGGTTTAAATGTAAATGTAAATAAGCGATTTTTCCTATTTGGAATATTTTTGGAAATATGTAGCTTCCAAATGAGTCTGTATGATAGGAAACAAGTTCAGGCTTCACTTGGTGGTAATGACATACACTGAGATGATGATCACCTGATGATGAAACACTGCTGCGAAACCTGGTCGTATTTTATATAATAATTTTGGGGTAAAGTAAAAGTTTAAGTATGTCACATCTCAGAGTCTGTATGACCTTAAATAGTAACGTGAATTTCACATTATTTTTTGAAGGAAAGTTACCTTACATTTAAAGTTAAAGTTACCTACATAAATACACCATTTCGATCTTTAATAGTTGGAAACGGTTTAATAAATTCGGAGATTTGCTGTTTAAAATAGAAACGCGAATATTTCATTGCTGTTGTTATTTCTTCTTGATATAGTTAATAAACTGGTAGTAGTTTTACTTCGAGAGAGAATCAACGCCTGGAAAGCGATTTATTTACAGAAATAATTATTGCACAAAATTTCATATAACGACAAAACAAATAAAGTTTTTCTTTTTAATCGTATCCTAATCAAGCATGATTTATGAGAACCAGATCAAAAGTGAAACCGTTCTTCTAAAATACATTTTGGCTTATTTCAAATCCAGTCAATTACTAGAGCTTACTTTTCAATCGGGATAAAATGCATTGTACCTTAAATACAATTAAACGTACAATGAATACAATTAAGATCCGCAGAAGTACTGAAGATGACGATGTCTCTTCAAAACTAGATCGTTTTCAATATTTAAATGTATTTTAATTATTTTGTGGAAGAATCTATTCAATTCTACGATTCACAGAAGTAGTTCTTGAAGAATTGTTATTACGACTTTCTCATCTTACATAACATAATTTTGCTATTTTAGTCGGTTCACGTCGGCCATCCATCGCGGACCTTCAAATTAAAAGGCGTTTACCGCTTTTCCTACCGAAAGGAAGAATAAACAAAATTTTAATTTTCTCCGGCGTCGTCTTAATCAACGGAATCCCTTTTGAGCAAACATTGTCGACGGGGACTTTCGTTTACCCTCGTCCGAACGAGGGAGAGAAAAAATCCACCGACTCTCCAAAAAGATATCCTTTCGACCGTTCCAAACATGTTAATCCCAAGAGAGATTTGTTCAGTCCAAATTCTACTCAAACCGTGGGGAAGGAATTTATCTACAACGTAGAAGGAATGGACGTTGTGTATATTCCTTCGTCTGTCCCATACCCTGTTTGCAATGAATTTTTTGCTGTCAGGTTCGATTAACTGCAGCTCTCGAGAAGGCGCTCCGTGTTTGCGTGGATTTCCAAACCGTCATTTGTTCTGTCCTCCGTTGGCATGACATCGGCCGGTCACCAAGCGATGAGGTCCGGTGGATGCTCCCGTGTATTTCCGGGTTTTTGCGGGTCGTCGTCGTTGCAGTATGACCGGTGTGTTGTTGATCAGCAGAATCGATTAGTCAGATGCGAGATTTAGCCCAGACGACGTTCTATAATAAACCGTCATGTTTCCGTATTCTTTCTCTCGGTTCGTTTATTATCCGTTCGTTTATCCCGTTCTCTTCAATCAGTGGCATTGAACGCCCATCTATGACTTGTTAGAAGTGATCATTTTGGGAGACAGCCATAAAACAGGTGGATCTATATTGCTCATGGGCCAACTGAAGTTGCCAGGAAAACATTTTTAAATTGTGAAAAATGTAAATGTAATTTGTTTTGATTTTATGAGTGTGGTCAACTTAAGAAACTTTGTTTCAATCAAGTGTCTTGATAAAACTACTATTTAAACTTCAGACGACATTGTAGATGAGCATGCATAGCTGTCCCATCTTAAATCAACCGATGCCGATTCTTTAAGATATTGTTTTTTTTTAGAGGAGTTATTGATCAACTCACATGATGGATTCAAAATTTTACCTAATGATAAACAGGAAGTAAAAACTCCATCGCGTCATCTTTGAATACAATTTTTTACATAGTTACGAACAACTCTCCTTCAATTCAACAACTTTAAACTCCTTTAAGTACATACGAATATTAGGTATAAGTTAGGTGAAAAATTAAAAATTGTTACTTGTCTTTGAAATAAAATTTTTCCGAATAATATCCAAGTAATGTTTAAATTGAATCATAACCACTGGTGGAAGTTTCAAATAATTCTTAAGACTATTCGGAAAGGCTATTCAATAGTTCCAGTCTGCTAACTCTATGAATGCGAAGTCTGAAAAATACAAGTATCGTTCATATATAAGAATAAAATTTTTGAAAAGTAATTTTGTATGGTTAAATTAATGAATGTCTTCTCTCATTGCACGTATTTCATTTTTCCCATCGTTGAATATTTATTACGGCAACAGTTACACAAATGTCTCGATTAAGGATAATTTTTCTTTAGTACAATGTTGATGAATGCTCCTGCTAGTTAGATATGCAGTTTTGTAAATTCAAAGTACGTCGAAGAAAACAAAAGAGTAGAATCATCTACGTAGGATCGTTCTCGAATCGGATATAACATTTTTATCAACTGAAGAACATTTTAACTTAAGAACTGATATATTTTGTTTACTTCGGAGTTTATCATTTATTTATTTATATAAATATATCATAATGGATGGAGAGAATTAAACAATTTATAAACATTTGAAAATTATCAAGATGTGGGTATCAGACTGTTAATATAAAACTTTCTACAATAACATTTAATGAAATATTAAATCGAGAATGGACTTTAAATACTCCACGCCTTCGTATAAGGATAGAAATATGAGGTCGATTTCATGTGGGGGATCAATTTACGTTTATATTAAACATGTGAACACGACGGTAGAATCGATAACCGGGGATTTGTGGGTGATTGGAAAAAGAAGAAGGAAACTATTTGAAAGCTACTGAAGTGTGAGTGAATAATCGCACTGATTAAGATTTCTCCTTATGGCGAGAAAAGAGTTACTCGTAGAGTCATTAAAAGTGAACATGTTCCGCTATTTGCATTCTGGTTCGGTGAGGAAAGTAAACTACCTCACTCCTCATCCTGACTAGTGTGTCTCATTCCTCCCTACTAGCTCTTGGCTGCTAAGTTTGGAGGAAATTGCGTACCAGCAGACCTTCGCTTTGGTCTGAAAACAGTTAAATTATGGAGAAACGAAAAGGTATGTATGAGACATCATGAACCACGTAAATATGGCAGCGTTCTTACTTAGAGGTAAATGATAATTGATGAATTTTTAACATTTCAGGGGAGATAATGAATTAAGGACATTTATTTAGATCAAGGTTTTCCAAACTATGTTCCTCGGCACACCAGTGTTCCGCTGAACCTGAATAGGTGTTCCGCGATAATTTGTAGTCTTAATGGAGAATTGGAGAATAAAAGTCATTAAATGCTTTATTTATTCAAATTTTTACGTTTAAATTGTAATATCATAGTTTTATATTTAAAATTAATTACTAAATAAATAATTTGTTGTAATTAAATGATTTTAAAATTTTGCAAGTAGAATTACTTAGCCTAAAAATAAGCTAAGTGTTCCGTTAAACTTCCCAGGTTTGCAAAGTGTTCCATTGCAAAAAAAGTTTGGGAAACCCTGATTCAGATAATAATAAATATTCGTAATAGCATAAAATTGATATTTTGACTCTATAAATGTGTGCCTGAAACTTTTAAAGCAAGAAAGTATCATAAAATGAGAAGAATAATAGTAACAGATATAAAAGAAGTTGAGATTCCAGAAGAGAACGGGTGAGCGTTATTTCCTTAGGCGAGGATATCGATGTGCCAAAAACGAAAGGGAAATGGAATGGGAAACGATAATCGCGTGAGAGAAGTATATAAAAAATATATCTTCGAAAAAGTAGAATTAAATCGACTGCGAATATAGTATCTTCTCAAGAGGGAATTAAAAAAGGGATTCGATAGAAATTTGAGTGTTAAAGCCGAGCTACGATGGAATGGAAGATATCAAATGTATTGACTCAAAATAGATGAGAGGAATTCCTGCGACTCAAGAGCTAGAATAAAATAGATTGGTGTTGGCAAAGGAAGCGTAAGAAATTCGTATTTCATACGAAGTTACGATAAGTTAGTTAAGATAAGCCAAGAAAATTATTAATCGCCTGTCATCGATGCAAGGAGGAGTTCACTACAGAATTTTAGAAGGAGTACACTCTTCCATTATTTAATCCCTAAGTATTAAGTAGTGATCCCTAAGTACTATTCAGTCTTCATAAAATGTTTCTGCATCATGCATTTTCCCGTGTTATTTATTTGAATTCTGTATAAATAAAAATGATTTATCCATGCCGTTCGTTGACCCGTCCTTGTAAGATAATTTGCATGTCTTCTTTTAATTAGGAATTAGGAGTAACAATATGAACAATTGCCTTCTCATAAACAACATTAAATCTTCTGTAACTTTGCATTCGATACAAAAACATTTCTCTTTTACAATATTGACAAAATGCTCTGGATCCATATCGCGTATTTAAGCAATTGAAATTTCGATCTTTCGATATTTTGGATCCAAACAGAGGAATTGCAAAATGAGATTTAATCCAATACCTCGACATTTTCAATTCTTATAGCACTTTTTGGGTCATAAGACTATATATATCATATACTATCTAATATACTTTAATTTTTGGAAGGATCATGCATGATAATATACTACGCCAATTTGCGGAATTAGACTAAACGGAATTACATATTTCTACTTATTAAACCTACGGAAAATACATTGAAGTGTGATTATTTTAAAATCCCTTGTCTTTAAGTTTCGCAATGTTACTTCACTTGATTTTATATCTGTTATGTATAATTCCTTCTCGGATTCATTCATACATATATATAGAGAGGATAAAATTCCACAAGCGTCATTGACTTGAAATTTTTACAGCGTATAGGCACTAACGTGAAACCCCCAAGAAAAAGGCGACTTTGAACCTCATTTTCATGGCTTCGATGCCAGAATGCCCCAAAGTCACGATTTTCTCCATAAAGATACATTGCGGGGATTTTCGAAAACCTTTTTGTGGCACTTTTTGGCAAAATAGAGATTTGAAATTCAATTTATCGCTAGAAGCCATGTTTATGCGGAGAAAACTATAAATACATCTTCGAATATTATCCTTGGTTCGACACTAGGTCAGGGCAAATATACTGCCATTTAAAATGCATGTCTACTATTTTTAAGACTTTTTTTTAACCTTTTCCCGATAACATAGAAACTTAAAACTCGGCATGTAGATGGACATCATGAATATATTCTACGTACGCTGTTTAAGGTTCCGCTGATGGCCCTTGGTTCGATCCCAGTGAGTTATTTACTTTCCTCAATGCATTTCTTATGGAGATAACGGAAACAAAGTTTACGTACTTCCCGGCTTGATATTGACTTCCAACTTTGCATTAAATAATATCAAGTCCTACCAAGTGATAATATGTATTCATATCTGCCAATAGGTCCTGGGTTCGACACCAGATGTCTCTAAAATTTGAAATTGCTACGATTTTTAAGATTTTTTTAAACCCCTTCCCGATAGTATAGAAACTTAAAACTTTGCAAGTAAATGAAGATCATAAATACATTTCATATACACTGTCTAAGATTTTCCTGATGGTCCTTGATTCGATCCCTGAGAGCATTTTACACTACTCTACGTATTTCAAATGGGGATAACAGAGTGTTAATTCTGGAACTTCCCGGTAAGATATCGACTTCGAAATTTGAATTAAATAATTTTTATTTTTACCAGGGCGTTATATGTATTCCAAAAGTATCTTCCAAAAGATCCTAGATTAGACACTAGGCGTCTCTACCAATAAAAACGTATGGCGGGAATTTCAAATCATTTATACATCCCGGTAGAATATGGAATTCAAAATCATAGAGGTCTCGGAAATTGCGCTATTCTTTCTTTAAATCTGTTATACAGTCACCAACTGTGCGTGAGTTTGTTGAAAGTGGGTGCAAATTTCTCCTTTGTAAAAAAATTGCGTCGATTTTAAGAATATTTTCAATATCTTTTTTCTTTTGAGCACCTACTCGGCTTCACCTACTTGAAATTTGCATTATCAATATGCTTGCAAAAGCAACTTTTACATTGAAACAAGAGGAGAAGACGGAAATCAGACGCGAAATCAGATGCGAAATAATAGAGATACTATGTAAGAGTAAGACAATAGATATGGAGTTATTTGGAGTAAATAGGATAATTACTATGCAAAGTAAAAAAAACTTCTTTAGTTTAGTTCTGAGAAAACTGCCTCCCTCTTTTCCTCTCCCAGCAAACCTTACATCTGCAAAGATCTTGACCCTCAATATGCATAAAAAATTATGTATCTGGTTGTACAATATTCGAGTGCACTTACGTTAAATCTAAAGATTCCCAATAAGATTCCTGACCGTAAAATATTAATCTTTTTAAATTGAACTTAGCAAGTTAGTTTTCCACGATCATGGTTTCTGAAAATTAGTCGATATGCATTCTAATGTAGGTTATTGAACTGAATTGACAAGGAAATTTGAAGAACTGGTTGATCCCAGAAGATGATTTCAATCTTCGCTGCGATAAATTATTCCAAAGAGTGGTTATTCAATCACCAAAATTCCTTCCTTGCTTCAGAAATTATTTCGGGAAAGAAGTATTTTACTGCGGATGATTTAAGGTTCTAAGGTAGATTCGGAAGGTACTGGAAATTTGAATCAAGGAAGATGAAGAGATCTTAGATAGGTAAAAGATTAAAAATTGATTCATGGCCCATCCAAATCTATTATCCTTACTCTGGCTTTCAGCCATTGCTCGATTTATGACAGAAATTGAAGGCAAACAGGTGGCCTTCCTTTGGAAATACCGTACCGTACGGCCTCCTTGTCATTCCCAAAAATATCTCTCGACGATCGTAATTTTTAGCATTTACCTTCTTAGAAACGAATGTCTTCCTCGATCATCCGGTTATTTATAAGATTTCCCATCTATTTCTAAAATTGAGTTTCTTAGCGAAGTCTTGATTAATTTTTTCTATGCCTTTCAAAATAGCTCTAGTATGAATCAGAAAACAATGATCGCTGAAAACAATTCCCTCATTTATTTATTATCATATTTCATTTATGTATTTAGTTAGTTATTTTCAAAAACTGCAGATAGGTACCAGGCCAGTAAAATCGTGGGGGGAATTACACAATCCGCCTGGTATTCACCCAGGTCGGGAGGAACCCCCCCATCCTCCGAAGGCAGTATGTAATACATATAATTAAAGTATACAAAAATATTTCAAAATTAACAATAATCATACAAGATTTCAAAATTCACCACAATGTTACTACATTAAAAAAACACTACTACAACAAAATCAAGTAACCCTTTTAATTTTATTCATGAATGCATTGTAGGAAGAGGGAAAAAGGTTCTAAAACTTCTCCTAGTATATTGTTCCATTCTACTATTCCCCGATTTAGAAATGAAAATTTACAAACATCTGTTCTCTGTCGAAGCGACTTTGTGATTGAGGTCGTTTCTCCCGAGGTAATCCCTGAGTCTATTGCTTAATTCTTTCAATGAAGGCTTTCCAGCAATAGTTTTGTATATATTCTCTAACCTTTTTACTTGACTTTAATGACTTGATATTCTAATTTTCCCCAGCCAAGTTATTCAACCGTTGCAGTGACGCTATCTGTCTTCTCATATCCACCCGAATCTTGCTGCTGTCCTTTTCACATCTTCTTATTTGTCTGTCCTTTTGGTGTGGATCCCAAATGCTATTTACACTGCAGATAGGCAAAAACCAGCTAGCAGTTCCCAAGTGAATACTAAAATAATTACATACAAGAAACGTTTAGAACTATGTACATCTTAGCAGCCCATTTTTTTAATGATTTTATTTTAATTCCGTTCATCAGCAGGGATTGAAAATTTTCAGCTACCGCATTCTAGTCCAATAAGGCTCTATTTAAGAATGAAAATTTACCAACATCTTATTTTTTTCTAGTTGACTGTACTTGGATCCGTGATCGTTTTTTTGCTACATAGTTAGGATCAGACAGTTAAGAGAATATTTCATTTCAGCCAGGTAGTATATGCCCGGTGAAAACACACTAATCTGTTCAATCTTTTTCTTTTCTCCAAAGTATCCCACTTAAGCTCCAGCAAAATTTCTTTGGCGCTATCAGTCCTACAAAATCTACCCATTACAAATCTAGCAAATATTATGATCAATATTATTCTATAAACGAAATTAATATAACAATATCAAACTTAATTTTCTTTGATAGAATCAAATTACAGTAAAAAATTCTAATCAAGACTTACAGACGATAATTCAGTGTAAATTCTGATTCTTTGGTATTTTATGAATTATATAATTTTATTTGGCCATTTATTTATCAGCAAAAGTTTTCGAACAGTTGAAGCGAACAATGAGATAGAGTGGCGATCACACTTAACCATCTAAATGGAGATCGGGGAAAAGGATAATTCTAGGCAGAATTATCTGAATTAGCGTTGAGTATCTTCCGTTGATTTTAATTTGTGCACCAATATAGTTGAGGATAGTGGAAAACCAATGATGAAATGAGTTCACATTGTGAGACATCTAAAAGGTAATTAATCTGATACCCGGTGGAATCCTCTGATCCGAGGACATAAATTAGGATGTTGAGGTGAAGATGAGGAGAAATCAAAGGAATGTTTGGAAAGCCGATGGAGTGCGGTGGGAATTCCAGAAGGGTTGTCATACGAAAGGAGTAACTAATTAGAAGGGAATCGGGGGTAATTTGACGACACCTACTGCGGGAACGTTTCACTTGCAAAAAGTAACTTGTAAGATCAAAGTATCATTTGACGTAATATCCTCCAATAATAATCCCATCAAAGGAAAGGGCAAATTGCACATAAGGGCGTTTGCACCCAGGAATAATCACATCGAGAAATTGGAGTTTTCTATGAGTGCGAAACGATTTTTTTTTCAAAAACTAATTAAACATTTTTGGATAAATTTACGCACTAATCTCTGCTAAACATAAGCGTTTAAATCCAACTCTTCGTAAAAGAATTAAAGAAGTTCTACTAGTGTTTCATTAGATTCGAATGGATTACATGAGAATGATACAAATCTGGCCGAGAATCAAAAAGAAATTGCAAACTCCATGCAGATGCTGCCCCATTAAGGCCATTCTAACTATATCTTAGAATCTTTTTATAGTCTGTTAGTAATTAAGTAGTTTATATAAAAGCCGAATATCTATTATATATAGACGCTTCTCCGGATTCACATATATAGCCATATAGATAGGATACTAATTCACAGGCTAAACCACAGACGTCATTGAATTGAAATTTTTACGACGTATTGGCCATAACGTGTAACCGCCAGAAAATTTGCGATTTTGAACCTCAGTGACATGGGTTCGATTCCAGAGGGCCCCAAGGTCCCGATTTTTCCTTTTAAATGGCATTGCTTTGATTTTCGAGATTTTTTTTAAATACTTCCCAGATAGGTAGAAAATCAAAACTCAAGGAGTCCATGTACATGGTTATGATCTATCGAAAACATAAATGACTTTTACGGAAAATTTCCTGGGTTCGTTGCTAGGACGATGCAAAAATCTGCCGTTTAAAATACATTGAGGTAGTTTTTCATTATTTATTTTGATGCTCTTATCGAAATGATAGGAAGTTCTTACTTAGATAAAAGATGAATATTAAGAGTTGGTTTAAGAAAAAAATTGTATAAGACCATGCTGTTCCTGGGTTTGATGCCAGAGCACATTAATATATCTCACATAAGGAATATATCTGAAAATTAGGACGTCGTTTGAGGCAGTTGCAGCAAATATTTCTGCTTGAGTTTTCACACATAGTTAGAGATGGTGACCTTTTATTGTGCTGCATACGAATTATCACCAGGAAGACCCGGGTTCGATAACAGGTGGTAAATATATATCCCATTTAAATAAATTGATGTAGATTTCATTATTACTTTCTCCATATACGTATTATAGAGAAAGTATTGTATTCGCAAAAAAATTCGACCTCCAGATATCTACGGAAATAGATGTTTTGGGGTCCACAGAGCTCGTTTTCGCTATTTTCCTGAACATATCTGTATGTCTGTCTGTGTGTGTGTGTGTGTGTGTGTCTGTCTGTCTGTGGTAAAAAAGTTTGTGGGCGCTCTATATAAAAAAGAAATTATTCGATCATTTTCAAAATTGATATTTAGTATTTTCCTAACAATGCCAAGAGTTGATTAGTTTTTGGTGAATATCGTGTTAACGGAAGTTGCTGTTTATCCAGAACAAAATTTCGTTTCTTAAATATGTCTGTAAGAATGCAATATAGGTATATACAATTATTGACACAAGTTGTAGATAATGTACTTAACTACAACTTTTGTATGAAATATTTTTTCGTAACACTGATTGTTTAGGAGTTATTCTTGAATAATGGTTAACCGGAAGTTGTTGTTTACCCAGAAATGGAAGTTTTTCATACATATCTCTGCTAGAATGCAATGTAGGTATATACAATTTTGTACCAAAGTTATAGATAATGTATTTTACTACAACTTTTGTATGAAACATTTTCCTGTAACACTCATTGTTTTGGAGTTATTTATATATTACCGGCATAGGCTTCTGTTTTCTATAAATATGGAGAAAGTCATGTCTTGGCCACATCAGATTATTTTTTTGTTGCGCTTATCGAAACGGTAGGAAGTTCTTGCTGTGCTAGAAGATTCATATTAAAACTCAGCTAAAGAAAAAAATTAGATAGGACCATGCTGTTCCTGGGTTCGATGCCAGAGAGCATTAAAATTTCTCACATAAGGAATATAAAGAAAAAGTAGGACGTCGTTTGAGGCAGTTGCAACCAATGTTTCTGCTTCAATTTTCACACATAGATATGGTGATCTTCTGTTGTGCTGCATAGAAAGTATCTCCAGGAAGACCTGAGTTCGATGCCGGACGGTAAACATTACTCCTATTTAAAACATATTGATTGAATTATTATAATTCTTTCGGAGTCTTTACCTTGAAGACAGACAGTTGACACTTTGCATGTGTATGTGTATGTATATGTATATTATTCCATAAACCATTTGCTTGCAGTATGCAAGCAGCATTTTACTCGTTTTATATATCGAAGTAAATCAAGAAACAGCTGAATTTTGTCGGAGGAAGGAAATGCTTACTTTAATAGCTTTTCCTCTATGAAAGACATGGCGTAGGGAAAATGTCGCTATTTTGCCATTTCTCCCTCGACACTGCACACTGACCAATTTTGAATAGTTAAATAAATCTTCTGCAAATGAAAACAAAAATTGAATTGCCTTGGCAAAATTTTTACGTATATTAATCAGGGAAAAACTTACTTTTCATTATCAAGGAAGAAAACATTATGGACGGCCGAACTTTCTCGAGCATATCGAAATGAGGCATTTGATGAGTAAAATGGAACGACTACTTTTCCATGAAGAGGTATTATTCGTTTTCACGATTTGGAAAATAAATATTTCTTATACAATCACAAATAAAATGGACGGAATACAATTAATTCTATTTAAAGAAACCTTTTATTGTGCTTATCTTACACAGTATTTTATACGGCGCTTAACGGACTGCTTGATTATAGAAAATGTGGTTAAAGTCAACGCCCTTCTAATGTGAAGTATTCAATTACCTGCCTTTTCCTTCCAGAGGGAATTATAGCCGCACCCTGCCGTACGAATACACAGTACCAATTAACAGTTACTATGACCGATTTTATCATGCAAATCTATCAAGCTGTGTAATGTGGTATCATGTATATAATTAGTCACGCTGTGTTTCCATTGTAGAGTGAATGAGGCGTAAAAAATTAAGATAAAAATATACGCTAATGTTATTTTTACCGTGACGTAACATACAGTTTTAAAAGAGATCAATGAATGTATGATTTCAGCGTTATATCATGTTTTACCTATGATTCTATCTATAAATAGAGCAGAAGGACAATGTAGTTGCCGTAAGATAAGATGGAGTGAATTATGATGACTTTAAAGCCGGGGCCATTATTTTTTGTCCTCCGGAACAAAACGTTGAATGGGCGAGAGAAGGAATGTGGAATAAATTACCCATAAATTCAAATTTATAGTCTGCTCATACCCTTTTGAAACCCCTTTTCCCTGAACGGGTTCCTATAGAACACTTTCGCACGACCATTGAATTCCTCTTGAAACTTTTCCCTTCCATCTAATCCCGCCATTGATAATACGCTACCTCATTATCAGAGTGTACTTTCTAGCGGATACTGCGAGAGGAGCCGCTTCGAAACAAACGCGCATAATTAGGACAACGTATTTAAGTAGATTTGAATCGAGAGTACATTTCTCTGGACTCATTCGCCATTAACCGAAAAACGGTTTTAAATTTAAAGAGAATCCACAGCTTGATTCAGAACCGTTGCCGTTTCTATTTTTTTATGACATAAAATAAACAAATATCCTATTTATTATATTGTTGAAAACGTACGAAGTAACGACGATTGTGCATAAATGAAATTAATGTAGAAATTCCTGTTATTCCTTTTATTAAAGTAACGATCGAACAAACCATTCCTGACTATCTGTATGATAAAATCAATAGAAGAAGCCTTCGTGGAAATCCATACTAAGCGTGTGCCAGGTCTAAACTAAAAGCTCAGTTACAATTTTCATTGATTTTTTTCCATTTAAATGTATGGCTTAAATCTTTTTTCACTTAAGTGAAATATGATGTATACTTTAATAAATAACGTTTTGAAGTAAAACATTTATGAACGATTTCCTATCGTTATCTTTTTCTCGGATTGTGTTTGCCCCTAAAGTTATACGATATCACGCTCAATTGCTCTCTTCGAAAATATAAAATTACAGCAAGATGGATATCTTTCCTTTCCGTTAAAACATAGTCATTCAAATTGCACAATGAGGTGCCTATCCATTAATATTGGCTTGTTTATGATATTATATTAATCCATTTATTTGGGAAAGCGATTAAAGTACTTGACTCTTACCAAAGTTTTCCCAGTCTGGAAAGGTATAATAAAATTCTAATTCAGCTTAGAATTGCCCATATCTATAAGCATTTCTGCTGTAAATGCTCCAATTACATTTTCATAATTTCATTAGAGGATAAACTATTAATATCGCAACAACGAATATTTTCCCTTTCAATTAATCTTTAAGTAGAAGTAAAAATTTAATAGTTAAACTTTCAGTTATCGTACAAAGCTTAAATATTTTGAGCAATGCTTTCTCCGCGAATCTTCTATTCTATGATTAGAAGATGAGCAGCCGTACAATGAATAGCGAAAGCAATGGAAGGGATCAAACATACCGAAACTAGCTGTTGAGGTAATCTATGCTAATGTGCTTCAACGTATGCCTAATTGACCACTACTTATTGCAATGACTTTTTATTAATTTCGACGCTGCATTGGAGGAAATAAAGAAGAATTGGCTTGAATTCCCCAACTTTAGGAGAAAATTGAGATACAATGTGCGCATTTGAATGTTTTCTTTATCTATTGACATTTATCTAATGTTCAATATGAAACAAAGTAACATAATCTACAATAGATTAAAAAATTAACTTTTTATTCTTAATCCTGCCTAATTATGGCATTTATTACTTAACGGAAACATCATTTTATATCAGATTAGAAGGCTGAATCTAGCCGAATAGTTATCAATTATTGCTTTTCATTTTAACAGAAAAGGTGCGCGAGTCTGTACAGTGCATTAAAGCGGGATGTTGCTTCAATTCCCTTCATCTCTCTCTTCGATCAGTAAGCCACCGATGGCTCGCGAGCAACCCCTTACGCTGCTCAAATTTTCGTCGATCATTAAAGAAAGAAATCTCCTGTTTGTCCATTACCACTCATTATCATTTTCTCTCTAATATGTAATGTCCAAACAGAGTTTCTCCAATCCGTCACCAGATGGAGGCTAACCGATTGCATTCCTCCCAGAACACTAATTGGAGCTATCCGTCCGCTCACCGCTGTAAATTTTCATCTGCTGCGGACATGCGATTAATTAAATGCGACACTTTTCGAGTCGGATAATCCAGTTAGCGGCCTTTTTCCGTTTCGCTCAATTTGCATCTCCTTCGTGCCAAAATTAAGGCCACTCTCCACGATCACAAAATTAGGATGCTCTTAAATTCTTTGATGCCTCCATTGTAGGGTTCTTGTTTTTAAGGTTTTTAGCTCACATTGGCTCAATACTGCTTCCTGACTGTTTACTACTCTTATTTATGACATCGCTATTTACTACACTTCTTCTTCAAAAGACTATTCACCTCACTATATAGTCAAATGTAGCAAAGCTAAAACTTCGCCAACAAAGCTAGATCCTGCTCATTTTATTGCGTGGCGTAGTAGATAGTCCTGTCATGAAGCAGTTTTGAGGAAATGGATGCCACGAAGTGACTTGTCTTTGATTCATTGACTCGTCCGTTTCATCACGTTAATCAGCTCTGCTAAAATTTCTCTGCTACTTCACTCAATCCTCTCTTATCTGTTATTTGTTTTCCTCTAAAACATTTGCCTTCTTTGTTCGATAGAATCGACTTTCGAATTTTAGAAATTTCGATCGAATCGAATAAACCTAGTCTTTTCTCTTTCGTGTATCTTTTAATATTTTTCTATTGTTTCGCGTTTTTTATTCTTTATTTCCTGCCATTTATAGTTAATTCTACCACAATGAATATTCGTCAATGTCTGGCATTGTTTATTCCGATATTTTGTGCGCCCATAACCACATGTTATACAACTTTGCTCCATGACAATTTTCAAAATCTCATTTTCTATTTTATTTTTAACGCTTCATTGCCTTATTAAATTATTAGAAAATTATAATTCTGTCTAGAATTTGAAACTAAAATTATTTCGTTTATTATAGTTTGCAAATGTTTGCTCAGCAGTTATCAATCCTTCGCATCAATAGAGGAAATCCAGATTCCGCTGACTCATTGAGAAACTTTAATGAAATTTATCTCCAAATTATTGTGAAGTATTAGTCGGCCCTGTTTAAATTCCCTCCTTCGTCCGAACAATGTATGAAGTAATTTGCTCAAGAATTTACCAATTACACTAATCAACCAATTGTGTGCCCCCACTAATGATTTGAAATTTTTATATACATCAGCTCACCTGAATTTTATTATGACTCTTCCCGAAGACACAAAATATGACAAAGTTGCGATATCTTATCGACGATATTCGAAAATTGTAATCACATCCATTTTAATTTGGATAATTATCCAAACTGCAATGGCTGTGAACTTCTAACGAAATGTTTCTTCTTTTTCTGACTAAGCGGTGTCTCAACTTCGCTCTACTCTCCTCTACACACTTTTAACATCACATACCTTACCAATTAAGAAGTTAAATTCATCA
This sequence comes from Sympetrum striolatum, assembly GCA_947579665.1. NCBI lineage: Eukaryota > Metazoa > Arthropoda > Insecta > Odonata > Libellulidae > Sympetrum > Sympetrum striolatum. The sequence goes on from OX388351.1 coordinate 7,084,785, forward strand.
TTTCGTTTCTGTGATGAAATACATTAAATTAATATTATACTCTCATTCTTACGAATATATTTATCTTGGCTCGCGCCGTTGAAGTTTTAAACAACACAATTACATTATATCCTACGTTACTGAATTTTTACATATTCATGCAATGTAATGAATACGCTGCCGACGCTTACCGAACTCGTAATGGCCTCCATTTTTCGCTTGAGATCGCCTTAATCTCATCGCTTCTTTGCATTATTCCGAAACTGATATTCATAAGGGCTCCGTCGTCACTCCTAGGGTTTCCGTAATTTAGCGGAAAACTTCCTGCCCTGATTAATTCGTAAATAACGAGAGGATATAAAAATTGCCTACAGAAATCGCTTGGAAATGAATGGCGGTAGATAATTAATTCGGAAAAAGCGCTGAGGGAGATAGTGGTGGTTTTAGCCGAGGTTTTTTGAGGGAATTTTTTCCTTCGGCGAAAGCTGTATTTTATCCGCATCTCCCCATCTATTTCTACTCCCCCTATTGTGTTATAACAGCTTTTCCCACCGAAGGAACCAGTCTCCCTCATGTGTATGCAATAATTTGTTTTGGTCTTTGAATATTAAATCTGGAAAACGGCTTCCCTTATTTCCAGCTTCTTTAGTGTTATTTATATTTCCGAGGATTTTCTTTCTCCTTAAACGCTCTTACGCTTAGAAGAGGAAATTTTCTTCTTCCTTCCCTTTTGGAATATATTACGCTTCTCTCTTGATCACTCCAATTGAAATCGGGTTGCCTTTTAAGCCTAAGAGTAGTATTTGTTGTAAAACACCTTAATTAAAATATATTTCTTAAAAATGCGTTTTTCTTATATACTTCGTGGTATACACGTACGTATTTTTAATAAAAATTCTCATAGAAATTATTATTCCGTGTTAAAAGCAGAGAAATTCAAATCCATCCAAGAATCAGGATTCCGTGATCTCTATTGAATGGGATCTGAATTGAGATAAACATTTTTGTTTTTATTTATCAAGATAATTATAGTTGATGGTCACACTTCGCACCGTAGATGATTTGTTTCTGTAATCCAATATTTTCGCTATTTATGAAAACAACCTTTATTATTGCCTATTCCGTTCCTGTCATTTAATATTGGATACATAAAAATTTTACTATCTTCTGTGTTTTCTCTTTCCTTCTCTTCTGTTGCTCTAAAAATATGGTCTCCTACGCTCTGACTAGGGATAAACGACACGGAATCAGGCGTAACTTTGTGGTAGTTATTAATTATATCAAAATCCATATTGAGGAATCTTTTACTAAACCACAGAGAATGTACAGAAACGACCGTAGATTCGCAGCATGGCTGCATCTTCAGGTAAAAGGATAGGAAACAACACAGAATATATACACAAAGGAGACGAACCAATGTGGCAAATCAGAAAACAGTACTGGTGGTAAGAGAGGGGGGAGGAGGAAGAAGTAAGGTGAGGTGGGGAAGGGGAAGGAGAAGAAAGAAGGAATTCGAGTCAAAGAACAGCAATAGATACAAAGTAACACATTAAAAAATAAATTAATTTAATTAATTAATTAAAAACAGGGGAACAGCGTAGATACAAAGTAACGCATTAAGTCGAAAGGGTAGGGGTGGAGGGGGTGAGATGGGAAACGATAGTTTTCAAAATGGGAGAGGGATTGGGAAAAACGTTGTTTCCTATCCTTTTACCTGATGATGACGACCATGGTCGTTTCTGTACCTTTTCTGTGGTTTAGTAAAAGTTTCCTCATTATGGATTTTGATATCTTACTAGGGAATTCTCGATGGCGAACGGAACTGATGTCTAAAGGCTTTGGCTTAAGAAGAAAAGAAAATCCTCAGAAATAAGCTGCAATAGGCGTAAGGATACTTTAAATTTTGGAGGAGAGAGTTTGTGCTGGAAAAACAAAGGATTGGTTTGCATGTTAAGAGTAGACTATGAATTGAATATTCGAAATAACAGATTGGATGCGTAAGAACGAAGAGATGGAGTATCAAATAGCAAAATAATGTTGGAAAGTATAAATTGAGAATTCAAGCTGAGAGTTCTAAGTAGGGGACACATCCAAAATGTAAACGCTTGACTTTCTGTTCAGAATTAGTTGTCTTTTATTGAAGTACCAAGTATTTTTTTGCCAATAGTTGATAGGCTTTCACGAATGACTTTTCAGCGTTTACCAATCTGAAATTGCCATCACCATTTTCCGACCCGCTCTGATTTCGGTTAGAAGCACAAGACATATTGGAAAAAAGGTGAATAAGGACTTTTTGAGTCAGGGCGAATACATTTGTAATAGAAATAAGCTTTCGTAACTATTCTGAGCCATAATCGAGACATTATTTTGTAACATTTGTGTATTAATCCGTCTGAGTTTTTCTTCATTGAGACCGAAAATGTTATAAATATCTGTTATTTTCTCCAGCTAAACCTATAAATTCCAACCGCTAAGATAATCGTCATGTTCAGAGATGAGGTTTTATTCTGTCGCAATCCCCAATGTTGCCGCATTGATTATTTATGAGAGGCTTTTTAATTCGACGTTTTGCACTTCAAAGTTTAATTTCTTCCGAATTTACTATGATATTTGCAACTGAACTTAAGCAACTGACAATTGCCGAACGGATTGAAAACTCTGTACTTAATAAATTTAAGTGTTATCTTACTATTAGGGGCTATTCTAAAATTTATAAAAATTATTATTAATATTATTATTATTATTATATTGATATAGTGAAAATATAAATTTGAAAAGCCTTTTTTTAGCGGTGATGTGGAGATTGTTCCTCTCTCGAAAGTAAGGATTTAAAGGTAGTGCCAACCTAGAAAAGAGTATGAGAGAAAACTATTAGTAACTACTATCTTATAGGAGAAACAGCAGTTCATCAGTTTTCTTAAATGGGATATTCACTCAATATTTGTATTCCGGTCTTCGATGCAAAAGTTATCCGATTCTACTTTTATCATTTAGTTTTCGTTTTCGGTGTTTTTGATAGCTCGACCCATAGTTTTCTGATCACTCTTTTGAAATATCAGCCTCCGCAATTAATTTTTCGTACTATTGAAAATATTCATAAATCACAGAAACTAATCATAAATCGTAGAGATGGAATTTGATACAAACTTCAGTCTAAAATTGTAAAATTAGTCTTGTAAATGTATTTTGCATTTTCTCCGTTGAATTGAGGATTACAGGTAACGTGTCGCATTATCTTATCCTTCATAGATACGCACATATTCGTTAAACTAAATCTTAGTTACTATGCCAATGATTGACGTATGACAGAAAGGCATGCTGGGATAGATAATCAGATAGAAGATGTCTTACTATTTTGTAGTTGGAGAAATGTCGAAAAAGACATCAGTGACTCGACATGATCTCTCTCAGAGGCCCCCATTTGAGCCAAGCAAAGGGGACGACGAGAACAAAAGAAAGAAAGGATTTGTCGAGGTACTCTCGCGTCGCTGCCAAATGGTTTGAACTTTTATCTCCCGGTTCTCCTTTCCCTTATCTCTTCATCCCCATTCGACAACCCTTCTCTCTAACGCCCTTTCTAATATCTCTCACCCTACCTCTCAGAGATGCTTGAGCTCTTCCGGTCCATTTGAGATGTTCACTTTAAGACAACATTCAAGCCATTTTCTTCCTCTACATAAATACATTAACACAAATCCTTGGGCCCATCTGAGCCGTGGACTTCTTCTAAGTTTATTTGACGCAGAATTTTTCCTATTTCTCCTTTTAACTTTCTCCCACCTTTTCTAACATGAAAACATACTCAGCTATGAAACTGATTTCAAAGAATGCCTTTGAGTAAATCAGATAAATAATCGATGCATTCCTTAAAACAGAAAAGAAAACTCTTCTATTTTTTCCATCCTTTGGTTTGAAGACGCTGACCACCTTTCCTAAATAAATTAGGCTTCAGTGTTTATTAACCTACTTCATTGATTTAAAATTACGAAATGATTCCAAATAAGCAACGTCGTCAAAAAAATATGTATTCACGTAGTTGAAGAATTTACTATGGTCTACAATAGCTGGTGATATAATTATAGAGAAAACTATATTAAAATAAATCGTCCATCGCCTGTTTTAATAAAGAAAAGAAATTTAAGCAGATATCGCTCGAGTAATCGCCGTGCAAATCAATGGTAAGAAATATTTTAAGGTAGGACTCGTTTTTTTCAACTGCTGAGATTCTCCTTAAATCTCGCCTACTGGATTCATTCTCCGAAAATTAACTAAGTGCTGAGGAATAAATTACGCTCTCACGTCCGTAAACGAGTAGCGCGGGAACCGCTGAGTTGGCTGTTTTGCTCCCCGATCGCTGACTCGCAATTTATATCGACTAATGGCAAGTTATGACCTAGGGAAGGCTATTTTGCGGTTCGAATGAGTAGATGGTTTAATTTAACGGCCATAGCTGTGAAGAGGGGCATAAATTGTAAGGCGAGCTACATAATTTCTCCGGGAAGTGCCACTTATGTATGGTATGCACTTTACTATGCGGGAGACCAAAATATGTTACTACCTGAGATGGGATATTTCGGAGATAAATTTTAATCTATTTTTCCGAAAGGTACTTTCCCACCGTTGGATAAACGATTTCGATGGAAAGTTGATTATTCCCGAACTGTTAAATAAACTGATTAAATTCTTCCATAGCAAAATATGGTATTTGCGAATTTATCACGCTTTAAAAACTTACATTCATGTTCCTTTTCCGACAGCCATTCTTAGTTTTCCTTATATCCCTTAGTCGAATGAAAACATCACATGCAAAACGAGTCCGCATTAAATCGAAATTGATTGTTGAATTTTAAATGACCAAACGAATTTTCATATTCAGTTGCACATGAATATTACGAATTAAAGGCGGATATTTAAGAATTTTGATCCAATATTTGATATACAGTTCATGATTATTTGCATACTAACTTGTAAATATGGTTAATTGAAGTTAATTTACAAATTACTAATTAATACAATTGCTTCTGAGTTCCCTTGGTTCCTCACGCGAAGTATTCTGCAGCAAACATAATAGGAAAAACACCACTGACATCAATGTTGATAGATAAGAGTCAAAGAATACCTTTAGCTGTCAAAAATTGTTTTTTGACAGCTAAAGGTATTTTTTTTGACTTTTATCTGCAGCAAACATATTAAAACATTAAACATATATACCGAAAGCCACCTTATATGATCCAATATATATATATATATATATATATAAAACACATCCTCTTCTTGGTGATGAAGCGGTTGCTGGCTGTGTTTATAGAATATTCACTCCCTGAGACGAAGGTGGCGGTCTCTTTCGGAGGCCGCGCAACTCTTTCGGCTGGGGGAGGATACTCCATGGATATCTCAATCTTCTCTATTTTGTGCATACTTTTTCTCTTTCGAAATTTATTGTTCAATAAGTTCAAGAGTTCATTTCCGAGGAATAATTCAATCGATTAAACAAAAACAGAATGTCACCTGCTGATTTATTTATTTTAAAAAATCATTAACAATTCTAATTCATTGATGAAAATATTTTTGTTATTTGATATTTAGGAGTAATGGATATTGCAGAACAAAACCTAAGCAACAGTAGATTAAAAATCACAATGTTAAATTGAATGAACATCATTCCGATAATTTATATAAGATGAATGTACTAAATAAAGCATAAAACCAGTTCGTGAGACTAACAGGGATCTTCCACGAGACCTGTCATAATACAGAACGACTTACTTGGGTTAGTTTGTTATTCCAGCGAATAAGACAGAGAAAATTTATCTTATTTAAAACGTTTCGTAGAGCAAAAAAGCTGATTGAAAATTCATTCCTCGCGGTGATGTACATACAATCTTCCACGGGAAATATTAGTCAACAAAATTAGATTAAGTATTTTGTAAGAAAGAATATTTGAGTATATTACACATGAGATATTTCTTAAAAATTAATTAAAAAATTGTAATTGTGGATTTAATCAGTGTTCTTTCTTTGGAAAATCTCTGTAAAATTCCACGAGGTCACTCTTGATCATATTAATTTTTAGAATATAAAATATTAAAAAAATTGGTATTCCAAGAATCCATATGATCCATAAACACGATCCGTGTACCATCTGCAATGTATCCATAATAGTTAGTTTTATGATAATTTCATTTATAAACAGATATTTCCTCTACAATCGTCAATTCTAAATTTCTCTACTCAAATAATTTTGAATTTGTAGATTGTTTTGTAGATTATCTCTTTCGCTCTCTTGTGGTGTACAATCTGTTGTATGAGAATAAACTCGTATAGCCAGAGGTGTAATATGTACAGCTATGTGCAAAAAAACTTAAAAGTCCTGCGGGCTAGATAAAGTTAAGGATATAAGTTTTTTCTTGCACATAGCTGTACATTAAAGTGTAAAAAAACCGGGAGTCTCCAATGCATGAGTAAAGTTAGTATTATTTTTATTTCTATGACTAAAATTGCATACGAATTGAATTGAAATAGGCCATCGGAAAATATATAATTTTTGCGGTTATATCATTATTTTGAAAGTTAGCGTTTTGATATATCTAACTGAAAAGGTATGAATATAATGAAATGAATAACCTTTTTTCTGTAAAATCAACAATATTAATCAATAGCAGGCAATTAATACTATTACCAATTACTTGTAGATGAAAGTATAACAGCAGCAGAGGAATAAGAAAATACGGAATAAAAAAGATATTATTCAATTCATAAGGTAAATTTAATCCATAGATATTATTACGTTCCATATCGTCAATTATCATCTATGAATTATTTGCTCTATTTAATAAAGATCCATCCACGTTATTGACAGCTCATAAATTTATAGTGATATATCACCATTATTCACTAAAATGCATAAAAATTAATCACGGTGTATAATTGTTTTTATAAATTTGTATTAATCAATCTCTGTTTCAATCAAAACTCTGAAATTTGAGATTTGAGGTCAGGAGGAAGAACAAATTAAAGCGTTAATTGAAAACAAAATTTAAAAGGAGTGTAGCTGTTGGATAGTTTTAAAGTTACTTTAATATAGCGAGATTGGTTGCTCTAAACTCAGAGCTTCTAATTACACTGTTACTACACTACCAAAGCGTATTCATATCATACATGTGTGCCAGTAATGAGGCCAAATAATGTTCGATCATATAGGTACCTAAATCATCTTAAGTCTTCTCGAAACAATTTGTTTGTTTTTAAATTCGTAAAGTTCTTTACCTAATTCATCTAAGTATGAGACTAATAAATAATTATTATCTATTGTAAATAAGTCTATTTCATTCATATGACTATATTCTGAATTATAGTTGCATTCAAATTAATGATATATTTTGTTTTAAATACAATTTGATGCCTGATTTTATTTTGGTGGTGAAGTATCTTCTATTTTGACGAAAATGAATTTTTTGTCAAGGATTTCAGCTCGCGTTTGACTGAAAAGTGGAAATAATTGGTGGGTTTTGAGATTCGAAAAATCTATTGACTTCGGAACTCTCCTGAGATTGTAAGAAGTTGTGATTTTACCTCTGCCGGGAGCTATTTCAATCGATAAATATATTATTTATGTAATTTGGAATCCACAATCATACATTGCACATGCAGGACTAAGAAACCATGCCGTCAAGATTCAGAATAGAAATTCAAATCGGCCACTCAAAACACAGCTCAACGTACGATCTCAACGAGACCTTATAAAAATCAGTTGTTTATTTCATTCCATAAGGATTCCTCCTTCTGATTTGCTAAAGACGTAGTCAATCAAAGCAGAGATTGGTTTTTATCGCCCCTCCGCCCACCTTGAATCGCAAATTAATTTATGGACATATATTATAGGGTTTCCGGGCCTTCTTTCGAATCCGCAATAAATCGATGGAACTTTTATCTTTCCTTTATCGGCGGGTTATTTATCTCCTTCCCATTGGGAAAAAACCAACCATTAAGCGGGATCCATTTCTCAGATGTGTCATTAGTCGGATGCAAAGAGTGGAAATTTCAAAAGCTCAATGGAACTACGCCCCTCCGTCCTATAGATTTCTCTAGAAACATTTCAAATAACGATCATTTTATTCTTTCCTTTATTTTTTTCCTGCCACAATAAAAACATCTTTCAGCGTTCGACTAAGATCTTAAAGCCCTTGACACACTTTTGCGATTTCAAAATTGCCCCATCTCATACGTAATAAATAATGATTCCGGTCGGGGTTTCATCGCATAGTCAAACTTAGTTCAATTTTCCTTTCAGAATTCCCTAAGTCTCGAAAGGGAATACACTGTAAATTTTAACGAACTGGGCTGCCATCAACAGCTATAGTTGTAAGATATCATTCAATAAAAGGCTCTTGAAAACGCCCTAAAAGTACTTTACTGCATGACCTAAAGTCTTTGAACATTTTTTGTAAATATTAGCTATTTGATTTTCGTTCATTGAAGTATATCATTACTAAAATATAAATGTTAGGAAAAAAGGATAGTTGAACAGTGGAAAACGGTAATGTCAAATACGTACATACACGAAATTATTGATTCATAATGTAAAATATCAATAAATTAATAGTTCATTCTCCTTTAGCGGGCTTTAGCTACGCTCTCCGCAACTGCAGAATTCATTTAGCCAAGAATAATGTAATATATTGAAATCTCAAAGTCTACGATTCAATCGGATGACGTTCGCTAATGATGGAGCAGAAGAGAGTAGCTACAAAGTTATTAAATTTATTCATACGTGTCTTAATCGTAATTGATAATGAATTAATAATATTTCACATGATTTATTCCATTTTTAAACGGTATATTTAACGAAAGCATATTGGAGCGTATTTCATATATGTATATTAGGGTGCCCCAAGGTATAAGGGAAAATATTATTTCGCAAAATCAAATTCTCATACCGTCGACTTTCTCAATATACGTAGTTGTAGTAAAGAGAATGTATTGTTTTCATGAAAAAATCGACTTCGAGATTTCAACGGAAATACATGTTTTGGGGTCCCTAGAACACGTTTTGACCATTTTCGGAATGATGTGTGTCTGTGCTTGTGGGCAATATAACGTAAAAACTATTAGTCGTATCAATACCAAACTTCACATATAGCACTTTGGTGGGTGCTGTCAAAGTTGATTAGTTTTTGGAGTAAATCGGTTAACCGGAAGTTGAGCTTTATTCTTCTAAGCAAATTTCCGTTTTTGCAAAATATCTCCATAAATATTATATTTAGGTATATACTATTATTTATAAAAGTTTTAGAAAATGAGGTTTACTATAACTTTTGTGCAAAATATATTTTTGTATCACTTATTGTTTAGGAGTTATTCGTTAATTACTGATAAACCGGAAGTTGCTGATTATGTACTTAGTGGGCGCTCTGGGTGCTGTGAGCGAAAGGCCAATTCCACCGTTTTTCATCGAAAATGTCCCGAAAAACATTATTGAATAATATTGTAATATTGTATATAATGTTTGTGACGTAAAAGATAATATGATATAAATTATTCACTTATCTTCCAAGTTAAGATTGAGTATAGAGTTCGAAAATACTGTCGTATATAAATATTTACATCTTATACATGATGAAAGTCATGTGCTTGCTACATCAGATATTTTCTATTTGACCTTATTAAGTTACCTTATAAATATTATTGTTAGCTTATGCCGACTCGATGCCAAACAATTTCGAAAAATAAAAATTCGTATCGACAATGGGAACACCAGGTTGTTAGAAAATGAACTAACGAATTTGCACGTTACTGAGGGCACGTTCTTTGCTCAAAAATAATGGACACGTGTTCGACCGTTTAACTCAATGTGCTTTTGTTTATGAAAAATCAGCAGCTGAATATTGGAGTTAGGCAACCACACCAAATACGTGCATTCCTATATAGATCTCGAGTTAATAGGAAATTATTTTCCTCCATTTCTTTCACTGACAATTTATATTATTTCGATTTAATCTTATCTTGTTACCTTCCACGCATCCTTTAATTTTAGTTAGCATTAATTCTAATATACATGACTTCGTACAAGGGGCTAGAATCGAAAAATCTGGCCAAAAATACAAAAGTTAATTGCGTTGGCTAGTTAGTGCGAACTTAGACACTTCGCATAAATACTGCTGAATAAATTCCGTATACAGCTACTAAAATTATTATTAAGTAAATTACTTTGATTCCTGCAAATTAAAATTATACGTATACATATAAAATAGGAGTGAAAGTAGCTTGCATTCTGCAAACATATGTTTAAAGTACTATACTTTGAAAAGACTTAGAAAAATCTAAAAAGAAATACCATACTTTTCTTCACATGCCTGTCCGTAGAATTTCCACCTTCTCGGTAAATGAAATATAAAAAATTCAAAATTCCCGCCATATGTTTTAAACAGTAGGGCTGCCTGATGTCAATCACAAGACCTTTTGCAAAATGTGAATTCATATAACGCCCTCTTAGAAATAAAACTTACTTAATTCCAATTTATAAGTCGATATCACACCGGGAAGATCCTAAAATAAGACTTCACTATCCCCATTTGAAATACATAGAGTTTTTTTAATAGGTCTCTGGGATCGAACCAAGGACCAACAGGGAAACGTTAAACAACATATTTAAAATATTTTTATGATTTCTATTCATTTGCCGAATTTTAAGTTTCTATGTTAGCGGGAAACGGTTCAAAAAATGTTAAAAATCGTAGCAATTTTTAATTTTAGAGACGTCTGGTGTCGAACCCAGGACCTATTGGCTGATATGAATACACATTATGACTTGATAGGACTTGATCTTATTTAATGCAAAGTTTGAAGTCGATATCTTACCGGAAAGGTCCTAAATTAAGACTTCGTTATTTCCATTTGATATGCATAGGGTATTCTAAAGTGCTCTCTGGGATCGAACCAAAGACAATCATCGAAACATTAAACAGCGTATATAAAACATATTCATTATCTCTATCCAACTGCCGAGTTTCAACTTTCCATGTTATCGGGAAAGGGCCAAAGTTTTATTTTTAATCGCCGCAACGCATTTTAAATAGGAAAATATTTGCCCTGACCTAGCCTCGAAGCAAGGATAATCCTCGAAGATGTCTTTTTTTCATTTAATATGCACGGTAATTTGTCGGAAAAAGCCTCAAAATGTTTTTCGAATATTCCCGTAATGTATCCTTAGGGAAAAAATCGTAACTTAGGGGCCTTCTAGCATCAAAACCATGACACTGATGTTCAAAATCGCTTTTTTCTGGTGGTAACACGTTATAGACAATACATCGTTAAAATTTCAAGTCGGTGGCACTTGTGGAACATGGTAAGAATTTTGATCCCCTCTATATAGGTATATCCGGAGAAACCTCTATTTATAATATATTAGATAGATATATACGGGTTGGTTTAGTTGGTAGGGTTTCATGTCATTTGAATTTTGAATTTTGTACCTGACCATAAGTTAAATATCTAACACAAACCCTAACCACCAACCCAACCCATACCAGCGCCGGCCAATGTGTCACAGGCATATTTCTAATTTAACTATGAAAACCCTTAATTTTCACCGTAGAACGTCGGTCAAAAGACGCTGGTACCTCTCTTTGGACGAGTGATACGTCTAAGTAAACAAAATGTTGCTAATTTCCATTTTTTATAATTTTTCCAATCGTATTCATTATAGCCATTGCACCTGCACTTTGCCCTGGTGTGAGAGTTAGGTAGAAGATTAGGTCCCTCCGCCGAGGAAGGGTCAGTTTTATGACAGTTTGGGCGAGCGACCCTTCAACCTGTCTTACTTTACCTTACTACCTGAAAAATGCCCCACTTAATCGACATTAACCAAAGCTTTTAGAAACTTGTTTCTACTCAAAACTTTTATACTAACTATACTCTGTAAGCAGTGAACGAGATCTCCAAGAGAAATCGACAAATCGTTAGAAAAAATTAATCGCTGAAACAGAAACGTTATATGTTTATTATTCAGAACATTAGAGAAGCTAACAGACTAGTCTTGACAGAAGTGCTGAGACTATTCCATAGATCCATGGCTGAGTAAGGGATAGACGTGCAAACTAATTGATCAGCCATGGAGATTCTAGTTATGGTTTCACATTTAAAAGTCGGTATATTCACCGCTGATCTTATATTTGAAGAAACACGAAATTCCATCATAGTATGGCTTTTTATCGAAGTGACGTTTAATGTAATGGAGTTTATTTTCTTATTAATTATTAATTGCTCTAATTTTCAGACATCGAGCGACGGCAACACAACCACCAGCACTCTGTCCATGGTGGCCACGAAGGACGACGCCGGCAAATTCCTCACTTGCAAATCTGAGAATCCCGTTCTTCTTTCGGAACCTCTCGAGGACACGTGGACATTGGAGATTCAATGTAAGTCCAATACGTCTGAGTTACGAATATAGAAAATACGTCATTTCGTTTGTTTTCTCATGGTAACAACAGAGGTCCTACATTTTTCAACAGAAAAGAAAGAAGATATCCAAAAGTGGTGCCAACGAATAATAATATTTAAAAAGTGGAAGGGTTAAACTATATCAGTTCGAATCGAAACGAAATGGATTATTTTTTATTTGACATTTGTATAGGAAAGACAAAATTATTTTCCCTTCACTTCTAGAACCTCGCTAAAATTGGAAACAGTGTTAAAATAATATCAGCAATTTTCTTAAACGGATAAAATCAATGTTATTCTATTCATTGAAACAGATACCCGGTAGAAAAGTTTAGGATCGAATTATTGTTTCAAATAAATAATAATTCGATGCTTGGTGACCTCCGAACTATTCGTTAGTTTAATAATTTTACTTTGGATTTTAAAACTAAATGAAGAGTTTCCTAACTTGTTTTGTCAAAATATATCTTGTAAACGTGAATTTTTTATTCGTCCTACAAGTTTCTATAAAAATGTCTGCTTCTGCCGGTAGCAAAGGACGTTCAAGACAATTTTCCCAATCCCGATTTTTTCATCTAACACACGAAAACAATAAAAATGCTGATTTTTTCGCCAAAGATGGACATTTTCTTTTCTGTGCCCATTTGTCGGTTTTATTTTGCACCCGAGCGCTAGTGACCTAGAAAGCGAGCTTCCTTGTGGGATGAGAACTGCTGTAGCGATCTGCCCACAATCCCCCTCGGGCCTTCAAATGTGACCAAAAAAGTTGCCAGTCGTGATTTATTGATAAACTTCCTGTGCACATTGTCCTCGGGAACGTTAAAGGTCAGATGGCAATGATTGGGCCTCTAATCCAAAGGAGAAATAAGTGATCTCCGCTTGAATATTTCCGTCGAATATAAAGTGATTGTCACTGCAAGCTTCCCTCGGATATCGTAAATATTAATAGTAACTTTTAGAGCCAAAAAAATCGCTAAATCTAATATGAAGAAATTGAATTTTCGTGAGGCTTTTTGCATTAAGATCATGTGATTTTAAAAACTGTTTTTTAAAGTTCCCGAAAGGATTCTTTCCACCTGATGTATTGGAAGATGCGTCACCTGAAAAGATATCTGAAAGTGCATTGTGAAACTATTGAAGCATGTCCATAATAAAGACGTTTTTCCTGTTTAATTGATTTTTCGAAATATTCCAGACATTTAACGCAACGAATTAATTCTCAATTAGCAATGATTTCCAACTATTTAAAAGTGAGCTTCTTACCCTAGTTTGTTTTAAACCATTGCTATTGTTGTCTCATCTTCAATATTAGTTGATTTTTATTGTGGTAATATTGAAAACATTATTCTAAGTTTAATTTCATAGTCCTAGTCGAATCTTATAATTTGGCGACTTTATGAAGGTTCAAAGTGATTGATACGTCAATCTTGCTTTTTCGAGCTTCGAAATGAAAATATCTCATCTTCATTTATAGACGGTCTTCGGTCATTCCTTTTAAGTATCAGCAATCACTATTATCACTTGCTTCTCACATAATAATCAATTTTCCCTTTAGCATCGTCACGACTTCATCAAGTTGGCGTAGAGCTCCATAAACGAGTTAATCGGGAAAAGTTCGTTGTACCGATTTAAATAAATAAATCGTCTTTTTGGTTTTTAGATTTGCGTCGATGAGGTTATCTAACGCTTCCCTTACCATCGGTTTGCCATTTGGAAAATAAAAAAGAGCACTCAAAATGGAAAACAAACCCGGAGAAGAAGTTTTTCTTTTAAAATGCCCGCCATATATTGCTCACCCTTTTCCCTCTTATTTTATCCCCGATGTCTGCTTTTAAAACGAAACATCGCGATGTTAAAATAATGGCGGCAGATCGGGTTACTCACCCCTAAAGGATAGCAGTCGGATCCAAATTGACCGCCCAAAGACCGTCAGCGGTGTTTTTTGCCCGTTTTTCAGCAGTCGCGCCTCTTAGGGATAATCAATTCCTCTAAAAGGGTTAATTCCGACGAAAAAAGTGGTCCAGGCAAAGAGATCGCAGCGGTAAATAATGCGTTAATTTGTCGTGCGTGGCGCTGCTCTACGAATAACTGATCGTTTGCGATTCTCACGAATTAAAGCTGTGCAAGGAGTTATTTATTGGTTTCCTGTTTTTCAAAAAGAAGAGCACAATTTTAAAATGTGATTCTTAGAATGCGCTAATTAGATAAGGTCAACCGTTCTTTCACTTTTGCGAAGAGTTCTAAAATTAGTGTTCGTAGTTTCGAATCTCATCTATGAGGCATTGATTCGGTCTTAGATGTGATATGATTTAGCAGTTTTGAGAAATAAAAAAACTTTATTTGAATTGATGTGTTAATAATTCAGCAAATATATGCATCGAAATTCATCCCTATATATGTTTGGAAAATAAGTTTTAAGGCGGCGAATACTAAGTAAACAAATAACGATTGAATGGCTCTAAGAGAATACGTGAAAGGTTAACACACTGCATTAATTACTAGGTGATTCATAGGAATCTCGATTTAGTAATCTGTTCTTGCTACGTTTATAATCGATTGTAAAAATGAAACATCTCGCGTTAGTATAAGTTTTCAGCACGAAGCAATTCTTAAATACCGATTCCAATTTAATATTTGAATCAAAGTCATTGACGTCTGTATTAATTCAATTTCACCAAACATTTTCTATATAGGATGGTCAGAGGTTTTGTTATTTCACCTAAATTATATAATAAAAATACATTATTCTTACTTCAGAGATATCCCATCTTATTACTCTTCCTACGTTCCAAAATATTTAACTAAGTTAACGTATGCGAAGCGTAATAACGGCTGTATTTTTTTTAGGTGAGAAATGTCGTTACAAGTTGTAATTGGACATAAACTTGCTGTTTCTTGTTTACATTATGTCGGGTGTAGTTTTCGTCGAGAGGCGAATTGAACAGTATTAAAAATATTGGTCTCCCTATATTTCACATGAATTATAAACAGACTTCCTCCAATAGTTGTTATGTATTCTTATGAAGGCAATGATTACCGTCCGAACCCATTATACTTAATACGGCCGTTTCTTATCGCTCAATTTCTCGGATCGACGAATTCCTCTTCTTCCACCACATCAACGCTTGACCCTTAATAACCTCGTTATCTTCAAGGAAAAGCTCCTCGAGTGGCTCCATACTTATAGGCCCTTCTATTCTTTCGAGCACATAATCTTGCCGCGATATAATCTTGACAGTATCCTTACTGACGTCACGCCCTCTCCTAACGCCTCGATGCTTTCCAATTTCTCTTTTTCCCTTCCTTTACAAATCCGAGGATCTCTGCTTTTTTATTATTTTTCTCTTCGAAGGACACTCCTTCATGCGTCTCTTCTATTATCTTTCCCGAAGTCCGACACCGCTGTGCCTTATCCAAATGCCACGACTTCTGGACCCCTTTTGTCCTCGATTCGGAAAGGACGGCGTATTCCACCGATCGGCATTTTAAAAGGAAAAAGAATGGAAATAATCTATGTTCATTTTTTATTCCGTACTCCGCTCCGTATCTCGTCTTTGTCCTTCTTTCTTTTCTCCCACAAAAATACTCCCTTTTTATCTCTTGTATTTGATTCCGCTCAATACGTGCCATAGATTTTATCTCGTTTTATTCTCCCCCTCAGCATTTTTGTTTGTCCTCCTTATTTCTCTTCCCCTATATCATTTCTCCCCATCCAACCTTTTTATTTATTCCTGTTTAATTTTTATGGTTCTGCTCCTCTTTTATTTGACCGGAGTACCGCACGGCATCGTTCTTGGTCCGGCGAGGTAAGGAGTCCGTGATTGGTTGTTCAGCTGTCGTCGGAGCGACGTATTTCTGTCGCCTTTTCTTTTCCTGTCCTACCGCAGGACGTAACTTTCTTTTTGGCCCTTCTTGTGCTCAGAGAAAAAAAAGAATGCGAGAGAAGTCTACTGGAGAGGCTGATAAGTTTGTCCGTTGCCATCGTCTGTAAATTATTGCGACTCGAAATCGTCGAAAGAGATATTTTAGTTGAACTCCTCCGTGATTATTGCCGAGTTTTTTCGTGATTTTGGACGTGCTTCGGAACCAGCGACTGCATACAACTTCCCTGTGTGCGGATAATCGAGAGTTTTTTCTTCTGTTTAAAGTTTTGGCGTGTCTTTAAGTAAAGTGAAGGATGTTGTCATCATCATTTTGTTCCATCCATTTCTCAAATAATTCTAGAACCATCTACTGTAGAATTTAATTTAACTACTTTGGTTTCTGTATGTACGGGTGTTTCTGTAGACGTAAGACTATCTGTTTCTTTTGGATTAAATTCACTTACATACATATTTCTCAATCTGTGCCTCTCATAATTCGATTTTAAACTTGGTGATTTTTCATAATTAACAATCTGTAGCTGAACCTTCAAGGAGCTACTTCTATGTTGAATTCTCTTCTGAGCTTCATCGAATGCTTAAGTTTTCAGCAAAATGTTTATTCGTAATATACTCTCATTCACCCATGTAGTTATCCCCCCAGACATTGGGATCAAGGCGATCTGTTATAAAATAAAGAGTTTATGTCTGCAATTTTATGGAGAGCGTTACAAAACGTACGCGTAATCCTGTAAATATTCGTGTCTTAGATAAGGTGTATTTTCAAAATATCTTTTGATTAATTCCAAATAAGGATCCATTGTAAAAATGGAAAACGGCAGTTTAAATTAAGGTATAATTAGAAGTAGAATATATTTTCTATCTAAATTTTCTACATTTTATCCTCAGCGTTTATTTTTCAAACATATTTTCTAACAGCGGACGGTTGGAAATTCATTCAGAGTTAGATTAGAGAGAGATCATCAGTAGAATCTTAAAATGTGTTGAACGACTATTCTTGGCTAGTTTTGAACAGAATAATTTAACGATGAACTCTTAATGGTAAAACCTGGAGACATTCGGTAGGTCAGTGCAAAAACCATTCTAAGACTTGCATTTATATTTCATAATCTCTGCCATCGGTAACATGTCCTAACAGTGTCCTTTCTACCACTATCGCCATAGACTTGAGGTTGAAACCCTTTTTACCAGAAGGCCAAATACGTTATTTCTTTTTGCAGTAGGTCGAATACGAAAAGTAAAGCCGCAAACGTAAACTCAGAAGGCACGCAAGTGGTGGATCTCCTAGACTCAAATAGTTTAACATCGAAAATGAACGAATATAGAACAAATAAAATTGCTACATAAACCTAAGTAGAATGTTCTCCATTTTAATTTGGAATATTACACGAGATTGGGAACCCGCATCATTCAAATGCATGCATTTCTCTCAGGAAGTGACGGAAGGATATTATAGAACGCCCAAAAATTCCACTCCTGTTCCAGATTAGGCGCATAGACAAATTCACTTGGACAATTAAGAAATATTGCTCGGACAAAGTTGGAAAATATATGCGGTGAGCTTATCTCGTCGGATGTGTTCAAACTTTTGCCCACCCAAAGCGAGTCCGTTGTTGGGGCGCAACTTCTAACGAAAGAGGTCGTGCTCATGCGAGTTTTTCTCAATCCAAAGGACAGCTCTGCAAAAAAAATTCCGATCCTCATAAAAGTTGTTCCCGAGGGCGTATGTGGCTGTGGCGTCGATGCCGGAAGTCTCGCCCTTCCCATCATGCCCTACGCCATATTTCGCCGCCAAAGATTTCGAGGACGAGATTTTTGGGGAGAAATTGATCCGCCTCCGAAATTCCTGCAACTGAACCGAGCGCTGAACATTGAGGATTGTTTATTATGAGGAAATTGATAAATATTAACGGCGAGTAATTTCTTAAAAAAAAAACAATTTTTAAAAACACAATTATGTTTCCCCAATATTTTTGCAATTCAGCCTCAGGGACTATTCAGTTATTCATAATTCAGGTGTCTTTAGGACCGATTATTATCCGCCACCAGAAATTAAATTCACGATTCTTTACTCCAAATAAATATTTTTCTAAGAGTAGAGCTTTTTACTAAACCTGGAAATCATATCAGAAGAATTGAATCTGATTCGTTTATCATAACGATGTACCACGCATTTAAAATATATAAATATTTTTATTGATATAAAGTGTATTTTGCTTAGTGTCATGAATCCCATTCGAACATCAGCTACGACTGTTTAATCGAGTGAATCCCTCTCATCCAATGATATATTTGATGAAACGAGAACAGCACTAAAAAACAAATTAAATGAGTACTGCTCCAACTCCACTTCCACGCGCCCGTTAATTCGTTCTGTACATATATATCGCAATATGGCAGGAACGTCCTGTGTGAGAGATAGGCTCGTGATTTCTAGGAGTAAAATTGTTTCTCAGACCCAATAATATAAGGGAATTCCATCTTTTATAAGAAAATCACCCCAAGAGTACCCCAAAGCATTCTTTTGTTTCCTATCTGTTTTCAGATTTTTACATTCGTGGAATTTAGCTCGAAAATGTTCGTCATTTTTTATCCTTTATTTTTACGTAAAATATTCCCTCGTACCTCCTTCTTTCCCTCTTGAATTTATTCAGAATATTATGAGAATGCTTCTTCCTCCAAGCATCTTCCCTCTTTTCACTCTTTCTCCCTGCTAACACTAGAAGCCATGAGAGTTTTCATCTCAAATTTATATATGTATAGAAATCATTTCTTTTCTTATCCTCTCGCAATGCTTTTCTCCTCCAAGAATCCTTCAAATCTTTTAAAAAAAATAAATAATGCCCCTATATGCAAATGAAACCCCTATTTCTCCACACTCTCTTCAGCCTCAATAACAACAGCTTCTCTTATGTATCGCGATAAATTTCGTACAAGAGCTGAAGAAAGACAAAAATCTCCTTTGTACTCTTTGAAGTTTTGTCCTCCAGAAGCGGAGAAAAAGAAGCGAGAGCTTTAATATAATGATTAAACTTCTTTCTTCGAGTCCGAAACATTTCCTACTCTTCACAATAATTATTTTACGGCGAAGGGAAATTAAATTCCTCGCTCCCCGTTTAATGTGATTTCGCTTATCGCATTTATTTTCATGTTTCAGATGGGATTCAATTTTCTTCCCTTGTTTCTTAAATATTCAACGTGAAGTGGTGAAAGCGCCTTTCGAGTTTCTTAGTTTTCGTTGTTTCTCGGATTAACGGTAATAATATTTGCGATTGTCGCTCGTGTAAGCAATTCTTGTAAATTGAGCTCGAGCGAATGCCATTTTGCGAGGTGTCGAAGAATGGAAACTAATTATTTTAATCATATTAATCGTAAATATCTGTGAACTTGCCTCAAAATCACCATCTGAATCTTTTTTTAGTTAAACCAAAATTCGAACTATTTATTTCGAATTAACGATACTTAAAACTTTGTTTTAAATTATTGCTCAAATAAAATGTGACGTCTGTAAATCAATCCATTGAAGTGCGTTACGCAAATTTTGTGTTATTTTTATAATTTTTGATACTATTTATAGTTGCCATTATCTTATTCATTTATAAATAATCGATGCATTCTCTTTTATCAGACCAAAAAGACAGAACGTTCGCTTTGAGTTCGATTGGAGTTTTATAAAACTGAGGGATCTTTCCCATTAGATATAATAGTGAAAAATTGAAAACTAACTTAACTAAACTTTGTAATTATGATGTTTTTGGCTTTCCTCAATAAAAACTGTTGAATGTTGTGATTATATAACAACGCTATTAACCTAATGAGAATAATCTAAAGTACATCTAAAGGTAAATCTAATTTTTATGTTAGTATTCATTGAATATATGTATATAAAAATGCTGTATTAGTATGTATATTACTTGTCTGATTTATTAACAGTAACTATTATGTACAAATTGTCACATTTTTGTTATTATTACGTATTTTCTCTGAAATTAGTCACTGTTACCTCGGTCTGGTAGCGTTTGTCTAACCATCATAACTTCCTCGTGTCTACAATGCATAAAACGTTTTCAATTTAATAATAAATTAACCAAAAAATAATAGGAACGAAGAAAACCGTACCTAGTTGGAAATAATTATATAAAATATATATTATGAGAGACATAAGGGATTTCCATTTTTTCCTTCATTTTCTCCTATTAATCAGAATGTATGCTTTCCTCAAGATAAAAATGTATATTTTCCGAGAATTGCATTAAAGCTTATTTCCCAAGAGTATATCACCTTCAATATTTCATCGCGCTTCTTGAGGATATTCATTCTAAATGACTCCGTCAATCTTAAAGGGAATGCCTAGGCACAATAGCTCTCGTTGAACCGTAATTAACATCCGTAACTCTAACAAATTCCCATTCCTTGTCAACTAGCGTCGCATAAGCGTCTCTCGGCAACCGATTCAGTTTACGTTTTATCTCCGTCCCAGCCACGCATATTGAACTCGCTGAGCGCCCTTCTTCACTCCGACCAATCACAAAAAGCTCATCTCACGTGGTTTGCCCTTCCTTAAACTATACTTTGGCATCGTGTTTTAAGTTCACAAAAAATCGTAATTTCCCCCGCGGAATAGATGCCAACTATTCCAAGCAGATCGTCTATGAGTTTATATGAGTCAAATATTCCGATATAAATGAAAGATGAACTCTATATACTCTAACGTATTATTTCGTTTTCGTGACTTAACCACCAAAGGGTATCGAATGTCATGAGTGGAACTTTATTTAATAAGATGGAATCTTTTACTTTGCCTTATTAATAGCTATGAGTATAATTTCAAACCTCTGGATGGCATACACAACTCTACTTCATGTTCGAACTATTCTTTTAGCAGTAGATCCCCATTTGCAGCGATAGTTTTAACGTTCTTCTTTCGGAAGCGAAGTGGAGGAAGATAATGCAGGAGGCAGAATGCAACATGAAAGATTTAAACAAAGGCTTCATTTACTTAATAATATTGAAAATGTACGTTCTCGTTGTACCAAAATTTCGCTTCCTAATATCACCTGACGCATCAACTCCAGCAGAAAGCATGCGAATTTTAAGAGCGCCGTTTCGAAGTTGCAAAAGTGAAGAAGTTTTCCCCCTCTTCGACTAAAGCCTCTTATTGCAGTATTAATGTAATCCCTCCACGCCTCTCTTCTCGTTATTTCAAGATTTCCAATGTCTTTCAAATGGAGTTGCGCCCAATCGGTCGTCCGTCGCTCCTGAAAGTGAATTTTCGAAGTGCACGAATTAGTCTCTAAAAGACTCAGCGCCCTTAGATGACCATCTGCACTTTATGTAATTGGTTAGTGAGGAATGCAATTTGTTGAGGTGATAGACCTTAGTGAATATCTTTAATGGTACGCCATGGAGTGGGTTTAAAAGCAAATGGATGGATAATCCCTCAAATAAATACTTACGCAGATCATTGAAAGAAATTCAAGGAGGAGCAAGGTTTATTTTAAATCGGATAAAGTAAGTTGAACCACCTGATAGGGGCGTTGGGAAAGATTAATGAAGTAAAATACCGCAATGGGCAGTCTGAAAATATTCTTAATCCCTTACCAAAGAAAGATTCATGATGCTAGAGGAATGTTAAATACCAGTACAAGAAATGGTGTGGACCTAAATCCCGATGATACCGAAAAGGAAAATACATTGATAGTGCTAGAGCCCGGGACTCCCAGATCCGTGTTCTTTCCGCCAAATGGCTCTAATCCACTCTCTTCTTATTACAAATCCACTCTGTTAATTGTTTAAGCCAATGTCCACCAACCACCAAAGTTGTTCCCCGCAGAGATGTGTCGCTTCAGTTCGAGTCGAAGTTAAATCAATATTTTTCACTCTTTTCTTTGTCATTTACGACAACTGTGCAATTTTGTTATTACGGAGCCACTTTAAAAGACTCAATATGCTGTCGTTCTTCGGTATTCTGTAATTTTGTTCGAATCCTTTATAATATTTCTTGTGTATTCATGTATTAATATTTTCACAGTCCTTTCATGTCATTATTTTAACCTATTTTTCAGGTTATCAGTTTGGGTGCTAATTTTATACTTATTGAGTCGAGGAATAATTGTTTTAGTGTATTGCAAGTTTTCTAAACTGGTGTAGACAGAGCATCGTTTGCCCGTATCTGACGTTGTCGTGCTTACCGGTGTTTATTGATGCGTACTTTATAAATATTCGATCAGTAAAATAAAGCTCTAGATACTTTTGGATATTGCGTGTTTTATAAATCTTTATACCGTTTCCAAATCAGAGCTGATCTGTCAATTTGCAATTGACCTTTCGTTGGTCAAAAAGCTGATTCATCTCAAGATCCAGTTCGAATCACAACGTTTTATATCCTTATTATGTGTATTAAAATCGATCAGCCTTATGTCAATGGTTACCTCACAAAATCCTTGATGTAACATTCTGTAAGCTGCTGGAAGACATTTATCTATCTAGATGCCAAAAATGCTGCTTTATATTGCGTTGACGAGACATTATTAGTTATAATCTACAACCGAACCGGTCCATTACACACAATGTTCCGGTGAGTGAAGGAAAAAACTTATAATCTTGCAGTATAAATAAAACAAGGTAATAAACAGTGTGGAAGAGATCTCGTTACAGTGGAATATTTTAGTGAAAGAAAGTTAGAATTAAGTAAAGAAATCCTTGAAAAATTACGCAGGCCGACAAAATATAACTGTTTTTTTTGAGGAACCTGACCACCGCTGAAACATTTCCATTGGGCGATTAGACTTTCTCAACCTTAATTCTTCTTGGGCATTATATCCTACGGTAAACAGAGAAGAGGTGATGTGAAAGGAGTATTTTGCAAACAAAAAATATAGAAACGCTTTGTCATTCAGTCATATTTTTGACTTCTAGTTTTAGTTTCTCTCGTGTAACCGAGTTGTTCACATTGAAAACGGATATAAATTTTTCACCGGACTTATCGACATTGACACAGTGAGAATCTGCGTTTCGTGCTCTGTCACTAAGAAATTGTACTTCCAGTTTTACTTATTGAACATACGAGGATTTTAGTCGGTTTAGGAAGTGCTGCGGATAATATTTCGAGTGTCGTGCTAAAGAAAGAAGAGCTTTACGAACGATTTTCGGCGGTAGTGTTTATTTCTAAAATATCAGTTATTTTCTGTCTTTGTTTAAGTATACTTAGTAAGTTTATTGTTAATTAAGTTAGAGGCGTGTGCTAACAAAGTGGTTTATTCACTGAAATAAACTCCCGCTCCAAAGTGAATTACACGGCATTCTCATTATTTAATGCGCGCATTTCAAACCTGACACCCTCATCGTACTTGGATATTATGCAAATGGTGATTGAGTGTGTTCAGTGATTTATATTGCGCAGGCAACAGCGATGGTCCACCCTCAGTGAGGCAGTGTCTTCACCCTCAGTGACGGACGATTGCAAAAGTACGAGATGAGGCGAAAAAGTATACGAGCTGCTTTTATGAGCAAAAATGGATACAGTTGAGCTTTTACTTTACAAATTTTGGTTTTTTCATCACCAATGCTCATCAGATATATTTTAATATCTCTGCCAAAACTAAATTTGTATAGTGAGTGCTATGATTGGTTATTTTAAGGCGCTATTTGAGGAACTCTAAAGAGGTAAGAAAATTGAAAAAACACTATCAACCGCTTCTTCACAAGGTAGGAAAATTCCACGCTCTATTTTATTTAACGAGTTGCTTTTAAATACTGACGATGTATCAAGTTGGACTAACCATATTTCTTACCTTTTCCTTATTTGTTGAGAAAAATTTTTATTCATTCAGTTCATCATAACAGAGAATTCAAGGAAACTAATACCAATAACTACCGGACTTTAAATTCATCCGAGCAACTGAAATGGCAGGATTAGTTTTCTAAAGCAACTTTGGCTAAATGTGAAAATTCTCTCATTCCTATAAGTTACATACTATTGAATTACAGCGTTATGAAAAATTAAAATCTTAAGTAATAAACTAGCTGATATAATGGCCATATGTAAATAAAATCTAATCACATGTTAGAGAAAGTGATTCTTTAAACTTGGAAAGTCTTTTTTAGTGGAAATCCGAACTTAAGTTCTCTTAGCTACTGTTTTATCAAGAACAACGACTACCGAATTTCAAGTTACAAATGAATTACAAACACATTGTGGCTAGTAAAATAAATGTGGCTACAATGAGGTCAAACTACTATTCTCCTAACTCCATATCCACACTTTTCAACTTAAACCATTGCTTCTTGAAAGCAATATTATTTAATTGAAAGCAATATAATTTTTGAACACCACTATTTGTTTTATGAATTGAAATTGAATTATAATGAAAATAGATATTATTTTGATATGAGCACTGCTGCAGTCGTGTTTCGACTATTCTCTTGGTAATAAATTAGGAAATTTTGATTTAAACTACTGTCACTGAAAAGCGAAATTATTCAGAATCTGATTTTTTTAATACACCCAGGTTTTTATTAAAATTTAAGTGAATTATAATGAAAATCGATTTTATTTTTACATAAGTCTTGACAGCTGAAGTAGCTTACCAACAATTTTCTTGATTATAATTTAAGATGTATTGATTTAAATTATTACCTGTAGACAGCAGTATTACTTAAAATAAGATTCTGAAATACATTCAGTTTTAATAAAATGAAAGTAGATGTTAATTTAGACTTGATTTTGAAAACTTTTACCTTCCGCTGATATTCAACCAGTAGCTCACGACTACAAGAAGGTAAAAAGATCAGATGTTACTTCTGATAGAGTCATAAAAATTTTAAATTTTGCACATAATTAAAAGTCAACGCCCCAAAGAGAATAAGCACCTTTTTAACATTTTGATCGTCCCCGGTTCGATCCCAGAGTAGTCGAAACGACTGACCCATTACCCTAACATATTACTGACCTTAAAACCCATTGACTGATTTGAAGTTGGAGCATTTCTCTCGGAAGCGAGAACCGTATTAAAAAAAAAGGACTAATTGGAATGGAACTCACATACAGTTGCATTTCAATAATGAAACCAGCTGTTGCACTTTTATGATAAGACAAAATAAGGAAAAAATTGGCTCAACTTTGTTTTCTATTTATTTTGTAGAATATTTCCCTTAATCCTGTTTCCATTCTAAATAATCTTATTTATCCTCCGACATAATGTCGTATTTAAAAATATTTTCTGAGTTAATGAAAACAAAGTTCAACGTTTTCCATGAGCTTAACTCATTGTGTTGAATTGGGAACAAATAATCGCCTTTTAAAATATGGCGTAACCTGGACGATTTAGCGTATGTGAAACATTCTATTTAAAATAAAAATGTCACCGTTATAAGGAATTTCCGCATTTAAAACTTGCAATATTAATTTACAATAATACAAATTTAAATATGGGTTATAGAATCAACACTTTTCCAGGCAATATACATTTCCTTTTGCTGAAAATTTAAGGATATTCCGGGAGAGATGCCCCACCTAAGGAAATTACTTCATAACAATGACTTCAGTGGAAACAAGAATGTGAAACTGCGTGATATAATAGAAAATGTATTATTATTAACACCATATAAATACATATTGTTCAAAAATATTTTCACCCAAAATATTAAAGTTTTTCTGCATCCATGCATTTGGCCATCTCTCCCGAGTGTCCGGGTGAGACCTCTGCGGGAGAGATTAACTTAAACTTAATTTAATCTGGAAAGCGCTTGTTATATACAAAATTGTTAAAATAACTTAAAGTCAGGATCTAAGGAAAATTTTAAGTTAACTTTAAAACCTATTTAAAAGTTTCATTTGCAAACATTTTGGAGGCATCTCAGCCCCCTCTAGAGGTATATAAATAGCACATTGAGGCTTGGTCATCAGTTTTTTTATAAAGTGATCTTCTCACGCAAAAATATTTTCGATTGAACCGAAAAAAAAAATTATGACAATTTTGATGTATTTTTCGAAATTTTGAGGCAAATATTCTCACAGAAAATGTTTTCTGATTTTGAAAAAAAAATATATTTGTAATTTCAATGTGAGTGTGTCCTTTCTCCGTGTATTGCAGTTCGATCACAAAAAAGTGGCAAAACGCACCACCCTAGTGCTTAATAAACACTACGTCATATTTTGATCGTGCATAAAATGCATTAGACCGTGGATTTAAATTTGAATTGAAATTTAAATGTAGGTTACAGACGTTTTCTTTAAAAAAGCCTTAATCAGTATCAACTTAAAGTTAAATTGATTCTAATAGGGCACATATACCTAAAGATAGCACTAGGGCATCTATCCCGAGAAGAGGTGGGGCGTCTATCCTTCCAGTACGGGAGAGATGCCCTAACAGCCAGTGTACTTTTTCCAAGATGGTCAGTCACTGCAAGTGGATATTAGATGAACCTATAGCTACAAGTTTTTGCGCTTTCATTCAAAATATTCAAACATCTTAACTGATCAACTTAACTCATCAACCAGAAATATTATACTCTATCTTATAACAGGGCGGAAAAGAACAGTACCTACTTGAAATTATGTTATAAACCTGCGTAAAAAGAATTAATCGCCGTGAAACTCTTGCAGATAGACTTCCAACTGACTGACCCGCACCGTCAGTAGAGCAATCTTGTGGTTTTACTTATCTCTCCCGGAATTACCTTATAAGAATTTAAATGAAATTTATGCATTCCTAATCGTTGACGTAGTCTATACATATAGCTTCGCCATATATATTCCCATAATTGTTTATCCTTTCACGGCACACTCTTTTTAGACCTCTTCACTGCTTCCCACTATTTCTGAAGCGACCAATCCTCGCAATAACCTTAAGTACATTGAGAACGCCTCTCAAACCACTCCAAGAGAACACTAATATTTTATCATTATCGATGATACCTTTTCCATATTCATCATCTTGCCATTCGTAAATTTTTAATCAAATGCGGTTTCGTCTTCTTTTTATTTCCTTTCGACCACTTTATTTCTCCCCCGCCGAAATCAATCAATCTATGTCTTTCCCCTCCGCTCTTCCGCTTTCTGCTCCCGGAAATGCTGAAATCTTCATCCCTCTCAGTTTTCGTTTTGAAATGAGTCGTTTATTCATAACCAGCCATAATCCATCGTAATCATGAAGGACTCGCATTATCAACTTATTATAGCAGAAATCTCGGATTATCTATGTAAATATGTGTGATGTGTCCTTTAAAAAAATGCTAGCATAGTTTTATATTACAGACATGCAACTAAAATATAATGGATACAGATTTTTAGAAAATACGTTAAATATTACCACTTCAGCAATCCAGAAGTTGTCAAACGGATTAGTTGTATGCTTGCGGAAATCTTGGTAAGAATTCGCAAAGCTAGAGGAATATCGAGTGCCATTAAAAATTCAGGGATATCAAGTATCCGTTGGTTATTGATTCATTGGAATTTAATAGATCCGCACGTTTGACTAATTTTAATTAATAATGCAAATAAATAGTTTTAATATGCAGTTTCGTTATTCAAAGCAAAAACAGCTGTTTCTGATAGTAAGTCCTCCTCCGAACACCGGCATCTAAGATCTGTGGATTGATGAATGAAACAGTTTTTCTCGATAAATTCTAAAGATGATGCTATGATCCTCCTATTTGCATCTT
The DNA here is from genome assembly GCA_947579665.1 of Sympetrum striolatum. Classification (NCBI taxonomy): domain Eukaryota; kingdom Metazoa; phylum Arthropoda; class Insecta; order Odonata; family Libellulidae; genus Sympetrum; species Sympetrum striolatum. The sequence goes on from OX388351.1 coordinate 7,112,750, forward strand.
AGAAAATGTACTCTATTTATTAAACTTAATTAATTTCGTTTTAAATATGAAAGATCAAAAATAATGCCTTTAAATAGTTTCCGTATTTCTGGATGTCGCATATAATTGCAATAGCAGCATCTTCTCGGAATCTTATCTTCTTATCCTATAAATCTGAATGTGATATTTCAGGCTTTAAGTGAATAATTCTAAAATTTATCAGAAACGATGGATGTTTCAGATTCTAAGAAGGTTTTAGTAAATAAAAATCTGGTCCAAAAATAATAAAAACCTCATCGCTTTACTCTTGTTCGAGAAATGCTGCGTTCAATGCTTCATCCATATTCAATCCAAAGAGCGTTAATTAATGAAACTATTCGATTGTAATAGTTTTTATACTCGATTTCTGAAACTAACTTCATATGTTTTAGAGAGTATTTCGTATATTTCTTGGAAACAACAACTGGATGATTAATCACAGATCAATTAAATGCTCTAATTGATTTAATTTGATATAGAGTCACTTAAAATTGCAACTGAGTTCGATCTACACAATTCACTTGATGCAATTTAGAAGTGACACTTTCTCTTTTTAAAAACATCGCTCTAAAATTCGCGCATTTGCAATTTTATAGGACTGCTATCAAGTTTATGAGAACACTTAATGTAATTTAGAGAGATCGTAACTCAAGATCACACTGGTTGTTTGCAAAACGATCTGAATATTATTTTGGGTTGCTGTAGTGATTAGCAGCTCGAGCTGAACGTATGCTCGAGCATGGCTCGAGCCATGACTTTCACGCGGTTACATTACCTGCGTACCGTATAGAATTTCAGGAAATCCCTTGGAGCTCATAATGCATCGTAAATACCTAGGAATTACACTCAGCAGTAGTTTTTCCTTCAAAGAACATATTCGAAGCGTAATAGCAAAGGTGAATGGGATACAAACGTTAGCCAGTAGAATTCTGAGGTGATGTTCATCGAGAGTAAAAGAAATAGCATACTCTTCTCCGATTCAACCTCTACTTGAGTATTGCTATGCGATTTGGGATCCACACGAAGTAGGATTAATTTCCCAATCTTTAGATGGTTCAACATAGAGCAGTAAGGTTCGTCAATGGAGATTTCAGATTTGACAGCAGTGTTTTGGCTATGATAGAATCCCTCGGATGGAACTCTCTTAGTGATAGAAGACTTGTGTATGGACGGAAGCTTTTTGATAAATTTATCACTACCTATTTCGGGGAGGAGATAACTGATATTGTTATCCCAGTTATAAACTTACGCCATCTTCGGGAGAAAACAAAAAGCGATTCAGGGAAGTGGTATCCAGGACAGAAGTTACCCAGGATCTAGTAGATCCAGGACAGTTACTTTTGTTCGTTTTTCCCGCGAAGTATTAGAGAAGCTAATAGCTCTCTGGGTAAGATAAGGATTTCGGTGTTTTACACCCCCTGCCACGCGCCACTGGCGGATTGCGGGGTTTAAATGTAAATGTAAAATGTAATGAATACCGATGAGTACGGAAGGATTGCAGAGAGTTATGTTAGGAACCGTCATACTCTTCGTGAGGCTATTTCGTTATTCCACTTCCTGCATCACCACAAATATGTTCATCAAAATCACCGACAAAAGTACCCTTGTTAAATCGAAATGTTTGGAGAATTTGGTCAACTTTGACTCCTTTTATAATTTGAATGCGCAAAAATCAACGCAAATTACTTATATGATTTTACGCAAAATTCATTCACCAGTAAAAGTGCGAATTTTCAAAGTCCGCACTCAAAAAAAAAAAAAGCCTTTTAGGTCCAGCTTGTTTCGATTCTAGCCCACTGTGCGTCGTTGTTTGTACTGGAATAAATGCTAACTAAAAGGGAAAGAATACTAGAAAGGTAAAGAAGATGAAATTTAATCGCAAAGATATCCTTTATCATTAGAAACATGGAAGAAAGTAAATAGAAAAATCTCGATATCTATGTGGCAATGCGCGAGCCAGGCGGAGTTGCCTAATTCCTATTTTCAGTTACTAATTTTTCACAAATAAAAGCCTATTGAGTTAAACGGTCGGACACATCTCCACTATTTTTAAGCAAAATGTGCCCTTAAATTTTCGTTCGTATCCGTTTCACGCAAACCTGGTGTTCTCCTTGTGAACTGTATAACTACTTATCAACTCATGCTTCTTCGAGAATATTCGTCTGACAATGCTTAAGTAGGAATATATACGGAATGATATTATTTTAATTAATTCGCCTTCGGATTCTAGATTCTTAAGAATAGGTCGTATTCTTTGTCTGTTTTCTTTTCTCTCACCGCTTTTTCCCACCTACGTCCTTATTGATTCTCCCTTTTCCTTTGCATCCTCATCCATCATCCCTTATCCCCGTGTCCCATTTGTCGTCCATGTTTCATCCATTTATTCTAGCTTTCCTTCCTTCTTCCTTCTATAATTCAATCTCTGCTTTCCTTCATCCTCGTATTCTTGACGCCTTTATGAAATGTACAGGGGAAAATAAATCTCTCTGCATCCTTATTTTGGCGCTGAACTGTCTTAAAAACGCATAATATATCATAAATAAGAATATGGATTTGATTTTTTAATGAAGGAAAGTTTTGTTTTAGACAAATACTATTAATATTATTTATTGTTGTTTCTAATTATATGTGAATATGGAATTGTATCACATGAATATTGTATAAGTATTACCTGAGTGCTTTTACGTGTAATGTATATTTATTTTTAATGTTTTACTGTTAATGTATTTTTTAATATTTCGATTTTATTAATTTTCCAAAGAATTGTACCCAAAGCGTTCATACATAAGTTGAAGAGCAAATCTCCAATTATTAAATAAAACTTTCACGAATGAGAGATCTAAACCGTGCTTCGTTTTCCCCGTATCTATCTCTTTTATATCTATTTCCCTATTTGTGTCGCTCCCTAGTATGGACTAGCTTCTCCTCCGTGGTCCATTTTTCCTGCCTCCAGTCTTCATTCGAAGGACCCATCTTTCTTCCCTCTCAGTGGCACGTCCCTTAAGTTGTGGGAGGGACTCTTTTATTTTTTATTTCGAATGAATGCGAAGGTTCGTTTTGAAGAATCGCGCTGCGAGGGATTTCTTGCGGAGAGTGGGCCTCAGATGGCGCAAAGGGAACGACGCATACAAATAGAACGATTATTGAACGAAAGGGAGACGGACTGTCGTTGTCAAAATAGGCTAAGCAGGAACTTATACTTCAATTCAATTTATTTCTTAAGTTTAATCTATATTTAAATCGTTAGTCTAGAATCTCGGAACAGTCTGAAGGAATAACTGATTAGCGCATACGAACTTAATGGAGTCGTAATGGTCTCGTTCTTCCTGTTTAAATTAAGACAGTAATGGAAGTGTAACGACAGTTTAAAGAAATGGACAAGAAAAGAATGAATACTTTTCATGAATCTGCTTCGACGGCTGCCATCCACGTGGTGAAAATAGACTTATACGATATTCACAGAATAGACTGTTATATACGAAAGCGCTCAAATGAGGTAAACGATCATTTCCGTGGTGATAAAAACAGAATATTTTACGAATTCTCATTTTCTGTTATATTTAATCCTATTCTAAGCGGTATTTCGGTTTATTTTTTCATTTTTGAGAGTGTTACGATTCAAAATATATTAAATTTTTGTATTTAAAAACCATCCGCCTTTTAATTAATTTTCTTAAATTTTACTTTGGATAATAAGTAGGGAATGCAACTTAATCGACAAGCAGACCCTCCTCTGTGTATACCACACTTTTTTTCGAAACAACTAATTTATTTCTCAAAATTTGATTGAAATTTTATGCAATACAAAACAATTTTTTATTTTATTCTAAGGGAGGAAATACCGTTTGATATTTAAAGTGACTGTGACTCGAGAAAAGTTTTCTTCAGATACTATTGTTTTCTAGCAAACTTCTTATTGCAATCCAAATGTTTTCGGCAACTCGTTAAATCAAAGGAATATATCCATCACGACACGGATAATAGCAGTAAATATTACAATACGCGCGTTCATTTATCTTCGCAAACTACTGCGTCTCAGACACAATTCAATGCGTGAGATATACAGGAAATTCCAATTTGGGCGTAATTTATGGATTCGCCATATATTAGTGACTCTATGAGGGGAAATAGGCCACACTACAATGTTTTGCAGTTTCCCGTCTGAAAAGAGAGAAAAATAAAAATCAGCGAAGAGATGTTACGAAAAATCGAGTAAGAAAGAGAGAAGAATAAAAACTGAAGGCAGAGAATGATGGAGAAGAAGGTGTGGGAATGGAGGTTTCCTGGGGCGTCATAAAGAGGAGTTGCATAAAACAAAGATAGGGAGTGCGTGACATGAAGAATAAATAAGGGAAGGGTTTGAAGAATGATGCAAGGGATGAACATGAGAAGAAAAGGCGACATTTTACTCTACGCTGGAGCTATTCGACAAAATCGCGGGCTAATATATATATTTAATATGAAAATTACGTAAATTATCGGCTCCGCTGTATAAATCGCGAGCATATTCGAGAAGATGAAAAATTAATTGATTTTTACCGAAAAAACTCTCAGTTTATGATATCGCCCGCCTTCGGTTGAAAGGCAGGCGATAATTTCGACATTTCCAATGGAACAAGGCATTTCTTTTGTTTCAAATACCTTTCTATAACTGCCACCAAAGTTGTATTGTGACACCTACGGGCGCCAAAATCTCCCGCGGTGACAGTGGTATGGTGACACCAAGGTTCACACGCACACACCTTCTATTATATATAATATAATTCCTGTGTATTTACAGCTGCCAGCAGATCCTAGGTTCGACACCAGGAGTCTCTAAAAATGGTAATTGATACGATTTTGAAGATTTTTTTTAACCCCTTCCCGTTAATATAGAAACTTAAAACTTGGCATTTGTTTAAAGATCATAGATATATTTCATATGCTGTGTTTTAGGTTTCCCTGATTGTCCTTGGTTTGATCCCAGAGAGCCATTTACATTACCGTATGCATTTCAGATGGGGATAACGGAGTCTTAATTTTTGGACTTAATACTTAGTACTTAATTTTGGTATGATATCAACTTAAAAATTTGAATAAAATAACTTATATTTCTATGAGGGCGTTATATGTATTCTCATCTTCCAAAAGATTCTGGGTTCGACACCAGGTGTCTCTACCTTTTAAAAACGTGTGGAGGGAATTTCAAATTATTTATGATTCGTTTTCGAAAATATTTTAAGCTACTTCCCGGTAGGATAGGGAATACAAAATCATAGGGGTCACGGGAAACGCGCTCTTCTTTAATATATCTATGAAACTGAAACCAAGTGAGCTTGAGTTTGTTGCCTAGTGGGTGCAAATTTCTCCTACTTAAATAAATTGCGTTGATTTATAAGAATATCTTCAATTCATTTCTTTTTTCTCTCAGGACCTTCTCGATATGATGTCGACTATAAATTTGTATTATCAATATACTTGCAGAATGTAAGCAACTTTTACTCGTGTGTGTGTGTGTGTATATATATATTTATTTATTTATTTATTTATTTATAAATTTTGCTTCTTGAAATTGGCATTTTTGGTGCATATTACGATAGCTTTTAGTTTCACACATGCCACTTCCTTCATCATTAACAGTTATTAAAAAGGTATAGTAATGATATAGGTAATAAAGTAAAGTTAGATAATAAATCGTAATTTAACACACATGAAATGAATAAGATTGAAATAAGGTTTAAATCTCCGTCTTTGTCGTCGCTCCTCACCTCTTTCACCGCGGTATTCGGATAAAACAGGAAAACTCGGACCACTGCTTTACACAATTGAATTCGGAGCAACGTACATTTACTAATTAGTTCTAGAGCTGTTTTTATATGCGCTGATTGTTCCTGAAACCCCTGTTTTTTTATTCAGAATAAGGTAATTTAAGCTAACGATTGCTGCGAATCTCCTAAAAAAGGTAAGGGAGACAGAATAAAGTTATTTGAGATAAAAAGAAGTCTAAGAAAGAAATGAATTAAAGTAAGATGGATACGAGTGTTTAAAATCCCCAGAATGAGTAAAATAAAGACGTATTTGATGGAGAAAAAGGTATTCCTTAGAAATAAGAAACGGAAGATGCGTTCTCTGTGTTCGCATAAAACGAGAAAGCGTAAGAATCGTTTTGCTGCGGTTGATTGACAAAAGAACAGATTCTAATCTGCTGATGGCAGCAATCGCTCGCAATGAAAGAAATCTTAAAAACCGCATTGAGTTGTTACCGAAGGGAATTTCGTGTCTAATTGAATGAATACCTTTGAAAAAAACGGGAATGAAAATAATACCTTTTCGTACGGTATAGAGGAAAGGCGATTTGTTGTTGAGACGTGAAACGCGAAATGAAAACCGAATATGTTTTCATTCTCCTTCCGCTATTGAGAACAGCCATTTATTATTTTACGCCGAAATTAATTTCCTCGAAAGAGTTGGGAATGTGGACTCCCGCGAAAGTTAATGAAGACATTAACGAACAAAGGGATTTAAAAATTCCCTTTTACGGAATATTTTGTTTCAAAACGAGAGGGGTATACCCTTAGGCCCGCTTATTACGTCTCCGTGGAAAATATTCATTTACAAGTCCATTAAGATATTAATATATTTGGGTCGAATTAATTCACCATTTTTGCTTTCCCCCCATTACGTCCATATTAGTCATCATTACTTTTTAATTGTACTCTCAGAAATTGCAAATAAATCTAAGACGAATTGTGAATTTCTCTTTTCGGGAATCAGCCGTTTAAACTGATTAGATTAATGAAGCCACTAGTAGAGAGGTGATACTTGGCAATACGAGGATTGTGCCTTCGCCTGGAATAGAAGTTCCTCTAATCCTCAAACTAGTCTAATAATATAAAATGTCTAATAATCTACGATGTATAAAAATGAATGAGTTATTTCGATATCTCATAATTGCACCAATGGAAATTATGTGCTTTTCAATGTAGCATTGCCATTTAAAAACCAATTATTTCATAAAAGAATTATATTCTATTACTTTTAGCAAAACTATCGTGGATTTTCTTAAACGGAACCTGATTAAATAGTAACTAACTGGAAGAGATATATTTTGCATGACCGAAAACCATATTTACTGGAACCATATTTCCCTAAATCTGTCCAAGAATTAATTAGATAGATTTTATACGGTTTAATATATATTTCAATTAATTTTCTCGTATTTACGCATTACTCAAAGTGAGCCTTTCTTTAGTGTTCTATTAAAAAACAGCAGTTAAAGAACCGGTTTTTAGTTCAGTTTTCTTATTGCTATCGATCAATCCATCCTTAATGTTACGATTCATGCAGTTTACTTTATTTTTACGATGAATACCGTGATTAATATTCTGTAAATTTGCAAGGGGCAGATTAGGCTGTGTAAGTATACTACATTGCCACGTTTTGTGGACAGTTCAGGATGTCATCAAAATCTGTCTTACTTTACATTTAGAAGAAGGGGCTAAGATTTAAAATGGATTATTAATTAAGTTGATCGTAGTTGATTAAAATGAAAAATAATGGCGTAAAATGGGTAGGCAAAGAAGATCTTAATTTTTGTGGGTTTAATTGTGATTTTCTATGAAAGTGAATTTGTAATACTACATCATGCATATTCATCCTTTAATATCAAATACGTCACCAAAATACAAATCGATCCAGAATTAGCTGCACAGGATCGATGATGAAACCAGGGAAATGGAGAGTCCATTGATATTCTAATGGATACTACAAAAGGCATAGAAAGTATCCAGAGGAGGCTTTCCGCTAAAATGACCAAAGAGTAAACGGGAGTGAATCAATAATTCGGAATCGAACCTAGGTCATCCTTTGTAGAGTAATTCCAGAAAGGAAAATTGTAAATAAAACTGAATTTGATTCACAAAATTTACTACTTTTCGCACTCGAGCATCTTTGTTTTCGTACATTTTCCGTAAGAAATTTGTTGTGAGATAAAGGATTGCTTTCGTTTCCTTTCTTCTCTGCCTCGCTTATCTCCACTCGAGCCTTATTCGACGAAAAAGCAATTTCTGTCGATTATGTCTTCCTTATATTCAGAGGCTTCGAAGCAAATTGAAAAGGAATTCCGGCTTTGGATACCTTTCTTCCACCACTTTGAAGTGGTAAAGAAAGAGTTTCCATTAATAGAGGCTTCTGAAATATCGAGAGGAACTTCCACTCTATCGTACCGCTTTTCGCAGATAAAATGGACTCTTCGCTTAGGACCTTTGGATTCGTCCTACGCTCAAAATTTAATTTAATTTTTATAAACGTTCCATTCGAGGTATTCGAGGGCAATACAACGGAAATTATTCGAATTTGAGAATATTGTATCCCGCGAATCAGTCGCAGTGGAAGCTGGAGAAATGAAATAGTCCGAGAACATTGCACCAGGAAAAGTAAAACAATTTTAAACAATCCTCGTACTTTTCTTCGAAGGAAACGCCTTCCAAATAATGCATCGCAAATGAAAGCGTGCGTTATTTCATTAGAAATGCAACGGAGGTCAAACTATTGCAAAACTATGGTAGAAAAAAACTCATTATTTCTTCGAGTTATTTTTTTTATTTTTAGGAATAACTGCTTCGCTGTCCACTGCTAATCACCACGAAGAACCGTAAAATACCGTTTTGATGGCGCATTATTCAAATGGTTGTCTAGCGAACATTACGGCACTGAAAGAGCTAAAATTAGAGGTAACAGTTTATGATAATGTGGAGTGCTCTTTTGTATGACGTAAAAACATGAATTTTAACAAAAGAATAGGAAGGATGTGATTAATGTGAACCAGCCAATGAAGAAATACTTAAAAGAGTAAACGAATTGTGTAGAGTACAGAACAATTAGCTTAAAAGGGGAATTGGCAATACCTTGATGCAAGATGGTCTGCTGAAGGCAACAACGGAGGGAAGAGAGAAAAAAGGTTTTGGCTTCTCGCGCAGCCACACCTAGGAAGGTTAACCATTTTGAGTAGCGGGAAGTATTTCGGTCATTTCCTCATTAGTCTGTACTTTAACTGAGAACCCACTTTTCTCTTGAAGATCGTACCACTTCGCCGCTTGTGATGCGCTTGAATGGAGCAAAAAGAATATTGTGACATCTAAATTAAACTCAAAAAACTACTTGTATCACTAATTAAACTAAAGCGCGGTTTTCCCATTGTATTTCGTTTTTTATTTAAGACGAGAAAATCGTTTTTAAATAAAGCGCATTAGAATGAGCAGAAGATCTAAAGAGCGCATCAAACGAAAAAGATACGTGCGTACCTCGCCTTTTCACCTATTCATCTATTTTTGTTCGTCAAAATCTTACATAGCGATCTCTTTTCATCCGACCCTCTTCTTTAAGTAATCCGGAGTGCTCTCCGAAGGAATGAAATTGTATCTGGATATAAGACGGAAGGTATACGCTAACGGCCGCTTTTCCATGAAAGCGTTCTCTAAAGTCAAATAAAGGAAAAAAAGTCTCATTGGCATTCTTCGCGAGCTCTTTAAACGAAGCCAATAAAGTCTTTTACCAATAAAAAAGGCGTGGATGGAGAAAGATGCTCCCCTCGGAAAAATAACACTTCCACGTTCATATGTGCGGGAACCAATCCGAAGGCGTTGTTCCGTGACTGAACACGCTGAATAAATCAAATGGAAGTGGAAGAGATTGGCTTTATGTATGGGAAGTTTATTCCTTCTCGCGGCAAAAACGTCATTTCCTGTGGAGATGGGCTGCAGTCCCCACGAGTAATAAGCAAATGCATATGTGAAGACGCTATGAAATTTCTTCGCCATTTCTCCCTTATGCTTCACCGTCAAGTGCGTTTCTCTCTTAAAATGAGACGATTTTTAATAACAAGAGTAAGTGTTCGGCGTTCCCAGGGAGAAATAAATCTAACTATTGAGAAAGAATTGCTTTGAAGCGAAAATATGCATCGTTACTGCTTAAATTTTCGATATATTCAAGCCGATTCACACTTTTTGGATATTATTTCCAAAAAATATAGATTTCGTTTGACGAGTCGACATCGATGAGCAGCTGATTTCTTTATAAAAAAGAAAAATAATCGATATTGCTTTTAATGAGGTCTTATGTTCATATATTTACAAATACCTACTGTTGCAGGTAAAAAAATTATGAAAAAATTATATTATTTTTTTCGTGTCGTTGCCGATTCATAATTAAGGATATAATTATAAAATATACGATAATTTAGTGAAATTTCATTTGTGAAATCAACTATTCCCCGCGATTAAAATAAATTGCTTAAACAAAAAAGCGATGGACTCTCGAATAAATTTCTTCTATAATTCTGAAATTGAAATACTCTGAATGTTGCGATGGAGCGAATTTAATTCTGCGCTAAAAGGGAAAATTAGGCGTGAAAGCTGAGCACCGACCACGGAATAATAAATGCGCGGAGGAACCACTCCGTCTACTTTTTCCCAGCGAGAATCCCGTTTTTCTCCTCTGACCCATTACAAGTAACGCGAGGGACTAGAAAACAAAATTGCTCTTTTCTAACCCCTCTACGAAAGATCGAGATAATTTATCAGCCCTAAGAAGAGCGTGTATATTTCTTTACCGCCACTAACGCTCCCCCAGATAGTTTTATAGTTAATAATGACTCGGCCGCGTGAAAAATAAACCTTAGATATCCGAATACTTGTTGAGAGATGCATATTGCATGACGGGAAGGGATGAGTGGTCGTAAATAACGCGAGAGATAACAAGGAAATCTGTTTGTGTCGTGAAAGAGGAAATAAAAGACGGGGAAATTTGAAAGAAAGAAAGAGAAAGAGGTTGAGGTGAAACCCTTGAATCTTCGCTCAGCGATTAGTTTTAAATAGTTTCTATCATAAGAGCATTCGAATTCTCTGAAATGCCGATTTCTCCGACTCGTTTCGTAAAAAGACACATTTACGAGTACAAAAATAGAGTCGTCGATGCGATGTAATCGAAATCAGCTATTTCTCTGGAAATCTAAGAGCATTCGACAGTCTCCGTCCAAAACATTCATTTCACTTGAAGGACATGATCCCGGAAGTAGAATGGATGGATGAAGTCAGCGACATCATTTAAAATACGGTCATAATTATTTTCACAATCGGAGAATTACAATGTTTTATCGTAAATCTCATTGCAAACAGGGAGTGTCGCTTACAGTTTTTCTGATTCCTACATTTTTCGCCGTCTCCGAGTATCTAAAAATAAATTATATCCACCGAATATGACTATAAAACCTCTTTTATTCTCAAATCGATAGCTAAATTTCCGAAAAAATAAAATTAAATAAAAAGACCTAAACTATTCCTTCAAATGAAAAAACAATTCTTGAGAAAATGTAAGTAATCGCACGTTTTAGCCGCCAAATAAGTAAAGATTTAAAAATCTATAACAGACAGAATTTCTTATTTTAAATTTACATACAAAATAAATCAAGGTCAAATAATGCAGATCAGAAACAAAATTATTTTTTTAAAGAAATTCTTATCCAGCAAAGAAACAGTCATGGCCAACGTAGAAGCATTTTAATAATCCTTGCATAGGACGAAAAGTGGATACTAATGCCAATGAGATACTCAATTTTCATGTTTTGAAGCTTAAAAAAGGATTTTAAAATCTAAACAAGTGAAGTAGCTTTCTTTGATTGCCGTGTTTTGATCCCAAAACAGCATAAGTGGCATTTTCGGAAATGAGCACCGAAGTTCAAACGCAGCTGATGAAATTCGGAAAATTGCATAAAAAGACGAATAAGCGTACAGATACAAGAAATATTATTGGACAAATGTAAAGGATATGACAAAGAAGCAAGAGAGATTGATGACGAAAGGAAATAAATAGTTTCTGGGGGTGAAAAAAGAGATGGGAATCAGACCCTTTTGTAAAGATTAGAAGAAGCCCTGATTGACAAGTGAAAGAAGCCCATCGACGAAAAAGGGTAAATTAAGCAAACGTCGTTTATCTTTGTCTAAGAAGTCTGTTCCGGAATACGAATGAGGGACTGGATTAGTCAAACCGCAACTTTTTCCTATATTTCCAGTTAGTTTCCAGCTCATTTTTAGATTCGCGATGAACGCGTAATTTTAGCGAATGGAGAGCCAACATTTCGCGTTAATTATCCAAGAAGTATTTTCCTATATTTTGAAAGTTATTTTAGTTTTTTATAAAGCTATTGTATTTTTGTACTCCTTTCTTTTGCTTAGTGTGTTTATGTACTGCATTGGTGTGTTATCAGACAGTGAATACATCGAAGGAACCCAATACGGCACGCAACGGAAGGAGAGTCTCTTTTTACATGGCTTGGAATAATACGTGTGTAATGAATTACACTTTTATGTGTACTAAAGCTTCAGAACCAGCAGTGGAGGCCGAGTGGTTAGCGTGCTCGCAAGTTATAGCTCCAACTCCACTGCTAGTCGGACTTTTCTGGCTAGGGAATGGTTGTGTGTCTTTGTAAATAGTAATAATTATTGAAATGGATGTTATTGGAATGTTCCTGTCTCCATTAGAGAAGTTGTTATTATTCGATAAGCAGTACTGAAGATGAAAGTCATTACTAAGTGATCATCTCCATTACTATCATTAAGGTATACTCGTCTGAAGAAAAAGAAAGTATTATATACATTTTCTTTATCCTTTGTCGAAAGGGAATGAAAAATATTTCATTTATATGTATATGGTGACAGTGATGTATATTTTTAGTTGGGAATGGATTAAAAATTAGAGTTAATGATTCAGTTAAACGACATTCAGATGAGTGGTACGGAGAGTACGTGAGGGAGGAGAAACTGAAGGAAAGCGAATATTTTAGGCAGGAATCAACTAATATGACATGAACTTACTATGCGGACGAAACGGCAATTTACAGTAAAATATAAAGGTGAGAAGAGCCCTGATTCAGATAGAATTACAAAATGGTACGATGATTGGGAATCGGAGATTAGAGGAGAAAAAAGTTGTGGACTATCGTTTAAATCCTGTCGAAAAGTGTTGATTTCGTGAATTAAAGGAATTTCGGCAAAAGGAAATACTAAATTCAAGGAGGAGGTCAAGCTTTTGTGAAATTCCGACATAAAAATAAATTCCGAAATAAAAATTGTTGAATAAAACAAGGTTTTCAAACAACACAGTAACTCTTACTTCCCAGATGTAAGGTATCGTCAGCGACTATTTTAGCTATATAGTCGCCGAAGATACTCTGTACAGTGGTGTAAAAGTAGATAGTAAAAATTACTGTGTTGTTTGAAAACCTTGTTTCATTCAACATTTTTTCGAAAAGGCAATGAATTTTTTGAAGAATTCCTGCGACAACTCAGTGGCTGTGGCTCAGTTGCTTCGGGGCACAGGAAGAAGGATAAGAAGATGGAAGCTTTTGAAAGATTCAATTTAATAAAGTCAGAGAGAGTATGTACGCTCACAAAGGATATAGCCGATACTATGCGACCTCCATGTTGTACAGGGCCTTTAGATATTGTGGGATGGATGAGGTAAATATCTAATAGAACAAGTAGCTTCAAAAATTTATTTTTCCTCGAACGATACGCTAAAGCAATCGATTAGGGAAGACAAAGTAACCTCTGCAGCTACAGAATAAGATAGGGTAGATTGATGTAACTAAGATTGCTATATATTACTGGTTTCGAGCGAAAAAAATAGAATAAATGTTTCCTATAGCATCTTATAAAAACAGACCAAATGATTATCGGATTCCTTTAAACTTTTCTTCTTGCTGCATCCGATAAGCAACCTAATCGGTAGCCGATAATTACCGCTGCATGATGCACCTATCTTAGGCTGCACCGTTAAAGTTATCTTTGCCTTGGGAGGTGAATCCGCTAAGCCTTACTTTGTACGCGATTAGCTCACCGTTCTCCCCAAGGCCCCAATCCTAAGGTGCCCTCATCCATAAACCAAGTTTTAAGCCCTCTGGCGTCAAATGAGCTGAACTAGCCGTAAAAGGCCGCCCTTGCTGTCATCCTTCAAAACTGACCTCCAATTATAAATGCAGGGCGATCTGGAGCATGTAAATTACAACCACGGAAGCCCTAAACTGCACGCTAATATATTCATAATGAGTTCCCGTATTTCCGTAAAAATGATCCTGAGTTAACGAGGTCAGAGGTTCGACCCTCGGTGGGGAGGATTGCGTGAGATGGCGTTGTGAGTTCTGTCGAAATGGACGAGCGAAGGATTTCTCTTCCCAATTAGGTTGGCTTTTTCTATAATTTGATGGCTTTGACTTTGATTGATTCTCTTGTGTACGGAACGTGATTTATTTTTATAAGGGCTCTCCTGACGCTTTATTTTGGGACCTTGCAAGTCCTACCTCAGTATGCCCTTGCATTTGATTGATGTCTTATAAATCAATTACTTCAGTTGTTATAGGAGCTATTTATATAAATCCCTGATAAATATTAAAAGCTGTTAAAATGTCTGCATCCCATATTTTTCCGTAATAAAGTTCTGCATGATGCAATGCATTCCGTAATAAACACGATCGTACTTCGTTTTTACCTTAATTTATATTTATTTTCAGATACCTCTTTATTGACTCGTTTTTCAAGTTAAGGGCGTATTTCAAATCATGCCTAACGGCACCCAGTGGGCTGAAATCGAAATAAACCAGGTCAGAAATGGTTTTTTGAGTGCGGAACTTGAAAATTCGCAAAGTTATTGCAAAAGGGTTGCATTTTATGTTTCCGTTTGTCGTTTTTAAATATTGCCAGGCGTCAAAAAGATACAGGGGTCAAACCTGAGAAAATGTCACAGAAAATTAGTCTCTTGGATTTTTCGGAGAAATATTCAAGTTCGTTGATTTATAGAGACTTTTAAGAGAAATTGTTGAAAAAATCGACGATGAAGATATAACTCTTTATCTCTTGATTCGTTGAATTTTTTGCGCTCAAAGATGGGTATTTGCTCATTAAAAGCATACTCTTAGTGATACATACATAGACTCTTAGTGATAGAAGACTTGAATAACGACGGAAATTTTTCGGTAAATTAATCACTACTGATTTCGGAGAGGAGATTGCTGATATTGTCATCCCAGTTATATACTTACGCGATCTTTGTGAGAAAACAAAAAAGCGATACGGGGAAGTAGCTGCCAGGACAGATAGTTACTTTTGGTCCCGCGAATGATTAGGGAAACTACCAGCTCTCCAAGTAAGATAGGGATTTCGGTATATCACACCCTCTGCCACGCGCCACTGGTGGATTGCAGGGTTTAAATGTAAATGTAAACAAAATGGCGGACCCCATTTTCAGCTAAATTTCGAGATAAAGTAAGGAAAACAACTAGGTAAACGGCCATGGACTATCAAGTGTCTTATATCACGTCAATCTACTTGATATATTGCAGAAGGAAGTGTTTCAATTAACTTGCTTCCTTTGGATTGCGGTTCATTTTTCGTAAGCGTTGCGCCAAGGAATCCCCAAATCCAGTTTCGCTGTGTGAGATTCGAGTCCATACTAAATTAATGGTTGGGGCTTATGTCAAAATTTATGAAATTGAGGCAATTAGCTGAGATTTCAACACATTCAAACCATGATACATAAAAAGCAGGAACAAAATTACGACTATTTACGGAGTTTTTTCGAAAAATAATTGTAATGAGCCTCCCGGTATGCAAGAGAATTCAAAATAAGGTCCCATAAGTCGTGCTCTTTGATTTAAATTATCATAGAAATGATAACAAATGTGCAATGAGTCGCAGGTAAAAATATCTCCCGTCAAATTGCGGCGATTGTTAAGATATTTTTGAAATCCCTCTCCGATGACGAGGCAACGGCATGTGAATAGGGCTCATAATTAAAATTCATGTACGCAGTGTACCATTGCCCTGATGGTCCTTGGTTCGACGCCTGGGAGCCATGTGCATCTTCAGCTAAAGGGGAATACGGATTTTCGTCTCAGCTCCTTCACGATGCATCGACTTCAAATTTTAGCAAAGATTTTTGTGAAGTCCATTTCTTGTCACAGTTTGTAGAGCAGCTAATAATATACGTCGATATTCTTACAAAATGCAAATAACGTTTACTCTTAATTTATATATGAACTATAAATCCATCCCATTCTCTTAAATAAAATTCAATAGCGTATTAATTTAAAAAAATCTGCTTCGGAATGTTTCCGATGGTCCTCGGCGGCCACGTTTTACTTCACGTAACAATATTCAACGACACTAATCAAAACACATAGTTGAGGCAAAACCGAAAAAGAATGTTTTGTGTTAAATTTCCATAAAATATCAAATCCGTTAATAACTCCACAGCTTCTGCTGACAAATCGCGCGTTTCGCCGCTTTTGATCAAACGGGAAGACTTTCACACTTAATAATAATAATAATAATTTATTCATCACAAACAGGTAACACTACGCTATTACATGTGATATAATATACAAAAAGGAAAATAAATAAAATATATAAATATCACCGAAAAAAATAGGAAAAAGAATAGAAAAACATACATAAAAAGAGAATGAAAAGACGCTTCGTTCACATTCAAAAAATAATCGCAACGCCACTTATGCTGTGGCTGCAGTCGGGCACTCCTTTTAGGAATAGTTACAATTTCCACTAATCTGCATGTCGAAACTCATGAAATTGAATTCCGTCACGCTCTTGTTTTGCGCACTGGAAAACAGAAGTGCCATTTCGCTCTGAAGACGAATTTAATTTATCGCGTGTGTTTCAGAGGAAAGGAATGATTAAGGTGAGGTCGTGTCTCCAAATTATGAATACGACCTCATAAATGCCGTTGGAGATGTATAATTGTGATCGACTTCTTATCTCCTTCAATAATGATAATAATAAACTGTTTATTCGGTGAGGTTAGGCCGATTAGCGCCTCTCTTACACCTAACCATTAAGGGTAACTAATATTGATTACAGAAAAGGTGGAATAGTAAGCAATTATGACTGATGATGTTCATTTTAAGAAGTATTTTTTTTCCTTTGCTAGAAAATGAGTCCACTAATTTGCATTTTAAAAATCAAGTTGTAAGTAATTGATGAATTATTCTCGTTAGTTTAAAGGTTTAGAAAAGGTAAATTTACGATTATCTTTCAAAAAATACGCAACTGCAAAGTTTTTACCAGTAGCATCTGCCTACAAATGACCAAGCAGTTTTCACTATTAAGAACTGAATCACTGAAATCCAAGTGAATGGCATTTTTTTCGAAAGATATTGTTCTGAAAGATAAAATCTGTTCAAAAAAATAGCAGACTCTTACGATTTTATGCGCAATTATTGAGCAGATTGTTAGAACTAAATTATGCCTACTGATAAGAATATTTTCTCTCTCTGATTAAAGTAGAAATGCAGGTGTGACTCATTCAAATTCAGTACGCATCTTGCTGATTCGATAACACTCAGTGGAGCAACGCTTGAGATGAAGGAATAGAAATTTCGCCACCGAATATCAAATTTTGATTGGCAAGATAAACTCCAGATGGATCTGAGAGGAAAAAATTCGGCTCGGAGGTTATGGTGGATATGGAAATTGAAGTGGAGAAGAGACGAGCAGATGCAAATGCAGGGAGGAAAACTATCGAGGAAGTTTAATGGAAGTGCATTCAGAAACGCACGTCGAGGCCCGTTTATTTAATGTTATACATAAATAATTAATTATAATAATATGTGATTCTCGATCCGATCCGATTTAATTTCAAATTAAATAATTTACAGCGATGGCTGAATACAAAATGTCGAAAATTCTTTTCCAATTTATGGAATAAACTGTATTTCTCTCGTGCATTATCGATGTCGGACTGTCATCGACCATTAAAGACCTTCTTAGCAACCTTTTCTCAAATGCATATTTGGAAACTGTTTGAGGTGATTACAGCGAATTTCACGTAAAAGAGGTAAGGACAAATGTAGACTAAAAGGACGAGATGGTAGCGTCACACGGCGTTACACTTCTGAACTACGGCTCAAAAATTCTCCGGTGACAAGGTTTCAAACGTGCAATTTGAAAGCACTTCTTCGCAACAGCTTTCTATCGCTCTCAGCCGATGCCTAAGATGCGCCAGGATTCCTCCATTTTCATTCCATCAGCCCAACACAGTTAATTCCATATTTGCATCGCGGAGATAAAAACGAGGTCTCTCCTTCGCATTCATAAATGCATAAGGAAACGGATATTTTTAAAAGCCCTAATTCGCTTCCTTCTGGAGTTTGCCCTTGCGAGGGGGGGGAAATCTCGTTTCTATGAATTTTTAGAGGGTCTTCGAGAGAACCGTCCGTAAGTCATCTCACCTTTTAATTGGAGTTTGCTTTAACGGCTGAAATAATTCCATTTTCATCTCGAGTTTTTAACGCGATAATAATGAATACCGCGTACTTTAGGTGCCCAACTGAATTGTCTCCTTGAAATAAATGGAATTAAATGACATTGCAGTAGATACGGGAATCGGTAACATATCAGAGATATTGGATTTCGCGGAAATGGCTCACTTACAGTCGGATTAATTCATCAGTGAGTGACTCTCGATCTAAAGATACTCACTAAGTCATGCATTCTGAACACTTAATTCCAGTCATTTATCTTTGAACATTTCCCTCTGGAAACGACATTTCGTTGATTGCATTTCGCCTTTAGAGGATACGCCGAAAGAACGTTATAGCATGTTTAAGAACTCAAAGCAAGACAGTGAATTAAAAATAGTGAATACTATGGCCAACTGCTCTTATATTAGTTGAGATTATGAACTGACACAATCCGAGTATTCTTAAATCATCCGAGTGAGCGTGTTCCGTAGTCTTCAAACGGAACGCATTTCCAATTAAAACAAAATATGCTTCAGACTTCTGCTCCCTCTATCCATGATGAGAAAATTAAAAAATCGGAGAAATCAGTTTTAAAGTGACAATACGAAATCATACTTCGGAGGTGAGAAATTAAAATTAGCGATAATTTAGAGAAATTTCACGCGATGAGATGTGAGTTGAATATGAAAGGGATGGGAGCGAAATTGAAACCAACTTTTACTAAACCACAGAATACTGTATTTGGATACAATCAAGGTTTTGACTCATGGAGTCATCCTCAGGTGACTAAATACAAATCAATACAGCGTATATATAAGTAGGAGGGAAGTGGTGAAGGGTGTTGATAACTGTGGAAAGGATAGGCGAGGGAAAAGGAGACAAATATTCGTTAATAACTTTCACATTTGGATCTGCCAAGTTTCTCAGGATTCCTAATTGCTCCGGTTTCATTGTCGCTCCCGATGGATCCATACGACGAAGTCACTGCCCAAGCAGTTGATTCTATGAAAGGGATAATATTTTTCCATTAATTAAAACAAGTAAAGTAATTTAGTAAATGAAAAAGTACTTTAGTTCCAGATAAATCGTCTCAACATGCAAGAATTGCATAAGAAATTTCCACCCTAATCCAAAATTAATAAATCGTCGAGAGCGATTAATTGGCAAAACGTACTTTTCCAATAAATTTAGTCATATTGATGTATTCCATTACCTTATCGCAAGTTCAAAAAATGAATCAATGACTTTGTCCCATTGCTAGTTCCAATGTTTGGCTAGTATTTTAAATAGTAATTGATTAATTTAGTAAGTAATTCAATTTCAAGACAGTTACATTGTAGTGTTTACGTTTATGTATTTTCACTATAGAAATATAATTTTAAAACAACATTTGTTAGAAATGTTTAACAGAGATTTAATCCCGCATGACACAATTTGATCTCTTTATCAGGCTTTTATTAACTAAGCATGCCTTATTACAATTTTACTCAAATCATACTTCGCTATAACTACTCAAAATAATTAAATATTTAATTTTTTTGGGAAAGATCATTAGGCAAAATTGATGTATTTGCTTTACCGGTTCAGTTAATACTTAATCATAATTTATTGAAGTCGCAGGGAGACAATTGATAAATAAATGTAATCTATGATGAGAAAGTGTGTAATCGTATATAATTTGTATTTTTATGGATTATACTTCAGAATCTGTAATATAAACACTGTTTTTATATGTATGAAATTGTATTGTCTTACTGCAGAGTCTGCAATTATGTCAGTCGGTTGAACGAGAAGCGAAATGCATTCGTTGCGAAACTCGTGATGCCCATGAATACGGCGAGTCACGCTTTGTTAAAATCTATTATCTTCTCCGTGCGACTGTCGAATGGACAAAAGAGCGTTTCCTCCGGTTCCATTTCTTACTCAAAACGGGTCCATGGGAAGCAAACACTCCCATCATAATTCACTCCTTCAAAATTCTCCACATTGACACTGCAAAGCGATTACTTCGCCTCGAATTAAATACATATAGCGACAAAAAAGGATAAAATATAGAGCATTTTACGAAATTTTAATAATCCTCCTACGCGAGATAGATTACGTTCACATAGGTACAGATTTATAAATTATGGATCATTTCTGCTAATAATTCAATCTTTGCACTGCTTAATTTCTGCTACTGTTTGTCTTTATGAATAAAGACAATGCAAAATAGAGTATCGAAACCCAGAGTAACAGCAGAAGATATTTGCTTTTAAAGGACAAGTATTTTAAAATTACTATAAACATTTTAGTCTCCACTGACTAGGTTTTTCGTTGCTTAGATTCGTTAACAAACATGCATAATTGTTGTTAACCTGCTGACAATTCAGATCGATGTTATACATTAGCTATTGTTTAGATGAATGCTTCTAAGGTGAAACCAAGACGAAGGAAGAACACATAGTAATGGAAGATTGAGAATAGAAAAAAAAATTATATCAAAAGGAAATCACCAAGAATGCTCACCTATGACAGTAATTTGCAGAATTAAATCGTCTGGTATAGCATGTAGCGCACTGATCATAAAAAAGTTACTACATTAAGATTCGACGCAGATATCGCAACTAAATTCATCAAAGTCAATGTTTTCACAACAAACTATGTTTTAATAAAATAACAGAAGTAAGTACTTTTTTCCACAGTTTATTTGAAACGACCGGTTTCAAAGATACATCGTCATCATCAGGTAAGGATACAAAACAGGAAGCATATTTATAAAGGGTCGGAAAGAAAGGGGGGAAAGGTTAAGAGGGAGAGTGTAGGTGAGGGAGGAACTCTGGTACAAGTTACTGGTCGTTGGGAAGGAGAGAATGGATCAGCGGGGAGTGAGAAGGAAAAAGGTGTTCATTTAGAATAGTGAAATTCGAGGAATTGGAGTGGGTGAGGATTTCGAGCTGTTCGAGGAAATTTAAGCGAGTACCTTTGTCTGCAAAGTGTAAAATTTTGTTATAAACTATGTTTTAGGTAAAAGAAGATTCCGAATCATTGGCGTGTTTGTAACTAATTCCACTTCTTCTCCATATTCCTTAGTTATGGCTGATTCGCTCGACAAAGCTGTCATGGGTCTATTGAATATTACCACGTCAACTGATTTTCCGTAGAAAATGCTTCCACCGTTTGTAAAAGACAGCGAAATAAACAACACTCTGTGGCGGACTGTCGAGCAACGAAGAAACTATTTACTTATTTCGATTTTCAAAACTGCGAGTTCCAAATATAGCCATCTTTCTCTCATCGAAAGCGCACGAATGAGTTGCAGAATTAGGGAAACAATTGCCGACAGAAATGCCCTCCATCGAATTGTGCAATATATATCTTTCGATAATTCCCGTAAGTTTTTGCAGCTTCGATTAGAATCGTATTTTCTAAAAGATAGCATTCGTTTTCTGCCGAAGCGATTTCTGGTCGAATCGACTTTTGTTCGCCGCATTTCAACGGTTGATAACTCAATAACGCGGGAAAGGCTCGTAAAATCAAAATATTTATTCGCAAAAGAGGTTAAAAGCCTTTCCGGCGAATGTGGCAATTTTTTGGCTGAAAAAGAATAGTTGTACGCGAAACGACTTCTTCGGAAGTGAACAAATATTGACGGAGGTGGTTCGGCTCCAATGCCTCCAGAAAAAGCTGTTATAAATGGAATGTGGGTCGCACTTCAAACAATTGCACCGCTATTTTTAATGGGGCATTCGAAACGGAAATTATGTTTACAGTGGCGATAGTCATGCCGTCAAAAAAAGTGATTCTAAACCTCCTCTGCACGGCTCGATGATTTCGGTGCAGGTTGTCACTGTTCGCCGGAAATTGGAAATTTTCAGTTTCATTAATGAAGTGTTTGCATGATATCGTTTTTATCCGTTACTTAAAAATTGAGATGAGGAATTTTATAATCGGAATCGAATATGGTTTTGTGATTGTGATTTCATTCCGAGCGATTTTTCCTTCAAAATTTGTTTCAATATTTGCATCTTAAATTGCAGTTTTTAGTCGATTTTTTCCGTAGCAAACAGTAATGGTAAATATCTTAAAAATTCATGTAGTAATTAATAATAATGAATTCAGTTTTCTTCTTTCAAGGGTAATATTCTCCTCGAAAGGTTGTGCCTATTTATTTTTGTGTTAAATATATTTACTATATTGCCATAACAATAGATGAGTATATTGATCTACCCATGAGTTTTATTTTTTTGTTTCTTACTTCCTTAAGTTTTCGCCTGTTGAAGATCGCGGTTGTTGTCTAGCTGGATATGATCCTTGTTTATGTTGACAATTTGAATTTACCGACGATTACTGTCAGCATAAAATATTTCGCAGAAGCAAAATTATCACAGATGGAATTTTCTATCATACTCTTGTATTTTAGGGTACACTTGTACAAATGTATGTAATTTATATACCTTCCTGATACGAAGAAGAAAGGTCAATATTATAGACATCTTTAATCTAGTGAAAAGTTGAAACTCTCGAAATACTAACAATTAAAGTTATAATTTTGTAGCGAATTAATTTCTATATTCGTTTCCATAGTGGTTTTCCGGTCTACGAGCCCATATCAGGACGATTGATTATGACTGAAATGTCATTTCACTCTAAATTCGTTCGTTGTTTTCTTCAACGGATAATATTAATGAGGAAGAGCGTCAATTAAGTACCTTTACCGTCTCTGTTTGAATGGGAGCTCATATCCACTCCGACGCTCGACAGCATCCTAATACATCCTGTTACTCAATTTCCAGCTGCTCTAGTATTCTGCGTGTCACATTGTCCCCGGAATTAGGTGCCGGAGGATTTTCGGCCAGTAAGCGAACAAACTTGCTTGACAAATTTCATCGGTAATTCGCCTCTAAAGCAATCATCGGCATAACGGTCCCTATTATACAGAGCAGTGGACGTTCTAGCACCTTTTGGTAGATAAGAGTAATTGCGAAGTTGGAATTACTAGTTCCATATTCTACCGCAATGTTACCACTAATGTTTGTTTTATAAGTGAAGTAGAAAGAAGTGAATAAAGATTACAAATGTATAGTAATTAAATAACCCAACATGCAATCCTTAAACCAATTGATGTTTGACGTAGAAGGTTATTTGCGTGTGCATGAATGCTATCTTCAATAACAAATACGAAATCATTGAAGCCACTTTTTATTCGTCTAATAACTTTAATTCCCATAATTTATTAACTCAAACCATTACCTCTCGTAGTTAGACCTTCCTCTATTTTGTTTGATTTCTTTGACGTGTGTGTGTCTATGTGCATTTAAAATGCTTAATTTGTCAAAAGGAGAAATCTACAATGATTCCGTTAGCATTGCGGATGCAAAGAGCAATAACTTACGTTTGAACTGAGTGCCAAGGTGGCAATAAACCCTTTTCGTGCATCTGCTGAAATTCGCTATTCACATCAGATTCCAGTAAATATCCCGAATCCATTTTTTCCTCGACAACTTCCAAGACGACGTCTGCGAATGTTTTCCCGTCCTCCAGAGAGCTTCTACGAGAGGATCTCACTTTTTGCCTCTTCCGGGATAAACTGTTCCCCCGCATCAATTCACGTGCTCTTTCCGTTTATTATTGCAGTCGAATCGATGTGGATTTTCGCCCTGGATTTGACAAGCACTTCACAGAAGTAAAACAACTCTAAAAAAATTAACTCCGCAAATTTATTTAATTTAAAGTTATAAATATTTTGACCTCATTTCTATCGATAACGAGAGTTGTGCATTTTATTCTGGGATTAAGCGAGTGATTTCAATTATTATTCGTATAAACTGTGGTTGTTTTCTCGCAGAAATATAGCGATAATTGATAAAATAATGAAGTTCTATTCATTCTGAAATTGTGAGCTTTGATTAAGGAAAAAATATATATTTCTACTTCCATAATTTTCATTCAGTTAAATATTGAAGTAATGATAACTTAATGAATCTTTAGTGGGATCGAAGGATATTGATTTATGGAAGAATCCACCCATGGGGGGAATCCACTCCCTTCATGTGTTTATTTATTGACATCCAAAATGTGGCAGAAGGCGCACTTGGATTCTTGGGGATTCAAAAATTTCGTATATTCGAAGAATGCAGTGATTCTTAAATAATAAGGGATGTGATTGAATTTGGTAATGAAACAATCAATGTTTTGAAGTGTTTCTCTAGGAAATGTTCTTTATTACTATTTAAATTAAAGGCAAATATATTTAAGTTTCATTAGCGATATTTTAAGATTTTTGCTCCTTATTAAAGTAAACCTTATAGCTAGAATATCCTATTACTTTATTCATTTATTTTTCTGTTCCGTTGAACAATATTCTTATTTTTTGTCAGATAAAGAATTCTCCATTTGAACGGACATTACGCTATTGCTTCAAACTGATCTGAGGTGTTTTCAGGTTTAAAAGAGTCCAAGTATTTAAACTATGACTATCTCTTCGTAATTTAATTTAATGTTAATTTAAGGTTTCAAAAGCGTTTCAGTCTCATAAGTTCATTTTCATATACTTCCTGAAAGACTGCTTATTATAAATAATCGCAAATATAAACTTATTATTTTTGTAAATGCTATACTGAGGATCCAAGTTGTAAAAGTAAATAATTTAAATTTAATTATAGTAGAGAAAATAAATTAAAGGCACGAAAAGCATAAATTATGTCGTAATTTAATGCCTACCCTTCTAATTTAATTACATTTATCGTCGTAATATTATTACATAATCGTAATAATTAAGGACCGAAGGAGGACGATGGTTTTTCAAAAGGTTTTTATGATATCGCATATAACCGACTCATTATTAATATAAATTACGCGTCTTAAATTAAGCGTATTTTAAATGCAATACTTTTAATTTTCTAATGCGCGAGATGCTATGCAAAGTTTTATCTGTTTTTTATGATATAAAAAATCGAGCGAGATTGAGGAGGGATTACAATGATTATTGTATTATTTTATATTGACAGATCTCATACATATTTATGTATGAGAGTTCTTATTAATGATTTATGATAATTTTTTTTGTACTTTTAATGTATGTATGTATTATAGTTTAACTGTACAGCCTACGGGAGGTTTTTGGAGGGGTTTCCCTCCCGTCTTTGGGCTTAAAATCATTTTAATGTTCCCTTCTAACGTTGCCACCTGGCCTGAAGGCCAACTTGCAACGTGAACTTAAATAAACAAATAAATAAATACTCAGAATTAATTACAATTTTATCATTTTTTCCCTTTTGAGTCCACATATTAATGCTCATCATTATCTGTGAATTTAGATGTCGTTTTTGATTAAAATTAAGTACAGTAACTTTCCGTTAACTTATTGCAATTCACAAAAAGTCTTAGTACCGCGACTTCTTCCATTTTATCACCGAATTTAATTTCGGTTCGCCAGACACTCGAACTCTTTATGCATGATTTCAAAAAAATAATTCTTTTACATTTTGATAAAAACCTGTAATATTATATAAATAATGAATGTATGACGTCAATGGTAGACCGATAAGTGTCGAATAATGATTTTAAAGTCATAAATTACGAGATTAGCGAAATTGTTAACTTTTATGGAATTTGTAAACAAACTAACAGTAAGAAGAAATTATAAAGCTAAAATATTTGTTCAGAAGTTAAAATGTACTGTCCAAGAGTTTCTTTTCAGAATGGTGCGCCCCATATTTCTCTGAAGGCAAAGTTAAAGTAAGAAGCTGTTCCAGGCTTCGTATTAGATTCATCAATCTTTCTGTTCGGTCTCCACTGATACTAAGAATTATTAAATTTCGGATTACTTCTATTCCGATGTCTAAATTTGAATAAAACTCTTTAATTTATTTCTCTCTCTATTTAAATAAATTTCCCCCTAAATATCTCTCAACGTCTAATCACTTTACACCTTAGATCTATCTATCTATTCTATGTAAAACTTTGTACTTGTGGAATTTTTTACATGCATGAAGATTTGTATAGTGATCTTTTCCCTTTAACTTAGTTTTCGTTAATTAACCGAACGCGTCAATCGTTTTCCTTTATATTTGCGATCGCGTCTTCCAGTTAATAAAAAAGCGTTTTTTGTCGGGAAACGATTCTGGGCTTAATATTTTCGCTTCGATTTTAAACTCGAGAATTCTCTTCGGATAGGAAATCGTAGTTAACTCCGCTAAAAAGCACGCGCTCGATGAAAAAATGAAGATCGTTTCTCAATTAAAATCCCGTTGCGATGGCGACGCGTGCATTTGTGCGCCAAGGAGGGAAAAAATGAACATCGGAAGGCGAATAATATTTCCGTTCGGAGCGAGTCGTGCTGAAGCGAAACGCGAAAGAGCAAACGATGGATGGCAGGAACAAAGTTCATCTCTCCATTGTGCTTTACCACATCTGATCCCTATGCTTTTTTTATTAAATTCGGATTCTTTTCGTCTCACTGAAAATCTTTCCCCGAATGTTTGTCCTTCTGCACAGTCCATTGCGCGAGAATCTTCTTTTCTTCAGAAATTTCACGGATTTAGCGAATTCCGTAAATACTTGAATACAAACACGTACGTGTATTTCGTGCCTAAAAACGTCATTATATCTAGCTATATAATAACTGATGAATGTAAATACCTAATATTATTCCTTGATCTTGAGTTTCTGAAACTCGTGCCAAGATGCTTAGTTTCATGTATGTATTTCGCACTGTCTCCTGTTTCCTCCGAACATTTAGACCTGCGGTATCTCTGGAATAAAATTCAGAGTTTTTCAATAACTCCTCATCTAAAGGAGATATATCATTGTATATTATAGAACATCCAAAAAATGTTGTTAAGTCTACACTTTGTGAGTTCATCATTACATTAAGTTAAATTCAATTACGGGTGTACGTATTCAACATTTTTAGTGATTTGTAATATAGAGAAAACCCGAGGATTGACATTATATTTTCCCGAATATTCATATTTAAAGACCTCTTTAATGACAACTCCCTCGTTACCTTCTTAGCAATTTGCGAGTAGATCAGATTCACTTTTTACTTTATTCAACAGTAATACGAAAATCACCGCTCACGAAAGATGCCTACCATTTATTCTTAGTTATTTATTCGTTATATTCATTATTTATTCAAAGTGCGTAATTTTATTTTTGAAAAGACGGTACTTCGTTTCGTACGTCAAATTCTATATTAGTGGTCATTTAGTCAATTACCCGGTCAATATTCTGCGATTAAATTTCTTGGTCTCTATTCGAATATTGCTCTTCATCTCGTCACAAACGAATATTCACTACATTATTCAAACTACGGTGAATAGCGTCACACACTGACTTCTATTCGTCATTGCTGACATTAATTTCCTAAGGTATTTGTCCAGAACTCCTTTTTTCCGCGTGGAGTTCGATAAAAATATGCATTATCGCAAATGGAAATGTTTACGATGTAAAGAAATTAAACTATTTCTGGAAAGCAAGATCGTAGGGCCTCTGATTTGGTTAATAATTAATATTTCAATGAGACTTGAATTAGAGTGGAGTTGACGTTGGAACACCTTCCGTTAAATTTCCCACAATTATATCAAATATAGACAACAGTTGATTCCTATCGGATTCTTCTCAATTCTTATCTCGTCTTTCATCTCCGTGCCATTTCGTTTTTTTCCCGATGACGAACTCTCCCCCATCTTTCGCTTATTTTTTGGGGAAACTTCCCCGTAGGGCCGTTTTCTTCCTCAAACC
The DNA here is from genome assembly GCA_947579665.1 of Sympetrum striolatum. Taxonomy (NCBI): domain Eukaryota; kingdom Metazoa; phylum Arthropoda; class Insecta; order Odonata; family Libellulidae; genus Sympetrum; species Sympetrum striolatum. The sequence goes on from OX388351.1 coordinate 7,140,780, forward strand.
TTTTATATATTTTTTTATCCGTTGCTGCATGGATGGAGCCCGCTGCAGCGCCTCGAATGGAATTAAAGGGAGGATATTGTTGGGTTGATTGGTATGCAAGGGGGTGGGGGAGTGAGGCAAGGGGGGGAGTGAGGCAAGGGGGGGAGTGAGGCAAGGGGGGGGATAGAGACAAGGAGGAGGAGGGAGGCAAGAGTGGGATAGACACAAGAGGGGTATAGAGGCGCGGTTGAGGGGAGGAGTGTTTTTGGTGGATACAGGAAATGGACTACCACCGCCTGAAGAAAGTTTATGCTTCACAGAGGGTACATACTTTTTGGGGTATTTTAGAAAAGAAGTCCTACTGTAATATGCGCAAATTTCTGTCTTCCTGTCCTATACTTATGGAAATTTTTGTCTATTCTTTCTATCTTCTGTTCTTCTTACCCGTTATATTGTAAATAATCTGAGGTTTAAGATTTCAATTAGATTCCTCGAATCTTATTTTAAGATCCTCGACATTTTTATCGTGTATATTTGGTGATCGTTGGTATTCTTATGGTCACGAGCTAATAACGGATGGTAGGTTTACCATTTGCTCAACTAAAGTTGGTATGCCCGAAGGAGTAGTGTCAGCATTCGTTGCCATTTTCAGGAAAAGTAATTTTCTACCACCGATATAATTTGTTACAGCTTAAGTTTGAAGTCTATAAAAGGTATTTAAAAGCAAGTAAATTTCTTTTTTTTACTTTATGCAAATATATTTGATACTATCCCTTTTATCCTAACGATCTTGAAAATTGTTTGCATTATTTCGGGGTAAACTTTATTATCTTTTTTCGTGTTATATCCAGAATTTTTTGCGACTCCAAATTTAGTGTTTAAAATTTTGTGATGGTTCTCGAGGCGCCAGAGAATATTGGGAAATTTGCTTTCGTTAACTCGTCGACGAATTCCCTCTGCCGTGTTTCGGTGGTTCTAATTATGTCGCGTTATTGGTAAATCGCGTGGAATATCTATGGTAAAGTCATGGCGTAATATTGTTAACCGACATAATTAAATCTTGTCAGCTCCACTGTCTTTGAAGAGTTCTGAAAATGCACGCTTTGATTCAGCATTTAGATTTGAAGATTTAAGCACAGTTCATGACAAAAAAAAAACAATTTACGTTTCTTGATTTACCAATGACTCTGGCCTCTTCTGTGGAAGTTGTTTTTTACACGTTTGCTTGTTATGAACACCTGATCAATCTATTTGTGTATAATTGTAAGCATAGCTTAGAACCATCAGTTGAATTGTTAATTTTTCAGTTTAATTTTGAGGGATGAATGTTATTTATTGTAGTACACGCTTCACATTCATGGCTGACATTCGAAAGAAGGTATTGATGCCAATTCTTAATATTCTTTGGGTTTCTAGGGGCAAACATTTAGAAAGCTCCGTGACAATTTTTTTATATTTTCATCTCGCAATTACTTCATCGTTGACTTTCCGATCAAATTGAGGAATTTCATACTTTTTTGCAATTTAGTTGCAAACAGATGATAAGTTGAGGACGGTTTTTCCGTCGGTCCTGCAAAAATCCTGTAAATCCGGAAGTGGCGTATCTCGCAAGGTCTTTAAGTGGAAATCCATTTTTACTTTCTCCATATACGAAGTATAGAGAAAGTATTGTTTTCATGAAAAAATTCGACTTCGAGATTTCAACGGAAATACATGTTTTGGGGTCCCTAGAACACGTTTTGACCATTTTCGGAATGATGTCTGTGTGTATGTGTGTGTGTGTGTGTGTGTGTGTGTGTATGTGTGTGTGTGATAGTGGGTGCTCTAATGTGGAAACAATAAGTCGTATCAATACCAAACTTCATATATAGTACTGTGGTCTGTGCTGTCAGAGTTGATTAGTTTTTGGAGTAAATCGGTCAACCGGAAGTCGAGCTTTATTCATTAAAGCTCATTTCCGGTTTTCAAAATATCTCCGTAAATATGATATATACGTAAATTGTATTTCTTATAAAAGTTATAGATAATGTTATTTACTATAACTTTTGTATGTAACATATTTTTGTATCACCAATTGATTAAGAGTTATTCGTGCAATACTGATAAACCGGAAGAAGATGATTATGTACTTTGTGGGCGCTTTAACATGAAAACTATTTGTTGGATCAACACCAAATTTCATATATACTTCTTCTAAACCAGTCGTTAGAGTTGATTAGTTTTTGGAGTAAATCGGTTAACCGGAAGTTGAGCTTCATTCTTCAAATCTCATTTCCGGTTTTCATAATATCTCCATAAATATGATATTTACGTATATACTATTATTTATAAAAGTTTTAGAAAATGTAATTTAGTATAACTTTTGTATGAAACATATGTTTGTATCACTGGTTGTTTTGGAGTTATTCATGAAATACTGATAAACCGGAGATTGCTCATTATGCACTTTGTGGGCGCTCTGGGCTCTATGGGCGGAAGGCCAATTTCATCGTTTTTCATCGATCATGTCCAGAAAAACATTATATATAATGTTTTTGACGTCAAAGATGATAATATATAAATTAATCACTCTTCTTCCAAGTTTTAATGGAATATTGAGTTCAAAATTATTGTCGTAGATAAATATTTACATCTTATATATGGAGAAAGTCATGTGCTGGCCACATCAGATTTTTTATTTTGTTTTCGTAATCGTCTCCTCGTTTAAATAATGGGCGGGCACTGTGGAAATAAGAGTTGCAGCAGATGAATTTGCTTGGCGTCACGGGCAGAATCTCTTCGATCACCGCAGGATGAGTAAAGTCCTTTCTACGCTGACGAGGAAGTCGAAACTGCTAGAAACCAACTGCATCTCTTCTGGAGATTTATTTTTTGACCGTATGCATGCATTCATCTTTTCGCCGCCGAATGATTTTTAATTCTATGTAGCATCAGCAGCCCGTCGAGAGCCTTCTGCTCCAGAGTACGTAATGAGAATCCTTTTTTTCTTTATTTCCGGATTATTTTTGCTCTGCTCCATGCACTGGAGTGCAGCGCGTGATAAATGGGCCCTCGGCGTGGACCGGAAACGAGTTAAGACTTCCCTTCGATACCGTTTGATTATTTCCTGTGACGAATGAATAGTCACTCGACTCATTAATCAGCGCTCACTGTACTCGAGAAGTTCTCGCTTTACTCAAGCAATTCCATGGATGAGTATTCCGGTTGACGAAACTCAGGAAATGCCAGACTTTTTCCAAAATTGAAAGATGGTTGTTTCGTTTTTCGACTCTTAGTCGTGCCTTGAAACCAGAGATGTTCGAAAACTCTGCTCTTTCCTCGCGTATGAGAAAAGTGAATCCGTCCTTTATCTTTACTAGCAATTCGTGTAGATCGTAATGACGATAGCTCATTCCTCGATTAATTGAGAACCATGATACTGGTGAGAATTTCCTCTCTTAAATTTTTTTTATGCTTTGTACGTCCTCGTTCTCTCCGCAATTAGTGGTGATCTTATTGTGAAATGAGCCACAACGGTTTTTACATTGAGTTCCATTAGTGCATAAACAATAATAAGTCCAGCTTTAACTTTGTGGCAGTGAGAAAGACACAAAACTCTAATAGAGACAGTTTAATAGATCGTAGTCAGTAGACTAATACACGTGATTATTCAGCATTGCTGCGGGTCGTCATAACCTAACTTAGTATTAAGAAAATAAAAATAATATCAAAAGTCTTCGAGGAGAATAAGTTGGTGGAGCCTCCACTCGATAATTGTGAGATTCGAGTCCCAGACACCACTTTTACTATGAGGAGCAATGATGAACACTTTGCACTGATTTCCATAAGAAATAACCCAATCCAATGCCATCAATCACTACTTTCTCATCTCAGTTGCTTTTATTTATCACAGCCGTGAAAAAAATTAGAAAAAAATGAAATTTTTCTTTACCAAAAACAATATTCCTTCCGTCAATATATGAACTTTTGCGTGGGTATGTGGTTCATTTTTTCCAGTTCAAAATCTTAAATTCTATTTATCAATGAATAGCACATCCCCGTCTTTCATAAATTTAAGGAAATTTATTGTTTTTGAAGTCGTACCCACAGTTCAGGAATATGGAAATTAACTTACGTTATTAGTATTAAATTATTAACGCTATCGATGTAGTTATGGCATAATACCAATGTGATTCTTAGTGGTGGTGCGAGGCTCTGCTCGCGTTCAATTAATATCGACCCCCGCCTATTGCAGCGAACGCCGAGATTCGGATGAGAAACTTTAATTAAAAATTTGCATATCTTCTCACCTCCTCCTTCTCCCGGCTAATTTAGATGAAGATTTTGACTTTAGAAATTTTTTTAAAATAGAAAGTTAACGAACAAGAAACAAGTTTCAAGGAAACACCGAGTGAGAGAAGCTCCTTCCTTCCTCAGGATGAAATTGTGTGAAATGACCCGCAATTGGAGTTCACTTAATATTGCCTTAATCAAATTGTTTCTCTTGATGAATGAATGATATTCTTATGAACTTGTATCTTCACAAATTTAGTGGTTTGAAGCATGAGCTAATTTTGAGATTTTGAAATACAAAGCGAATGACTGAACTGACATGAATCATTTCCATCCTCTCTCGTACCTCGCAGCTTCCACAAGAGATATTCTTTAAATATATTTACTTAATTTTTCAAAGTCTTATTGTTTGTATTTGTGATGCAAAATTATGTTCGAACAAGTCAGTTTAATGGACATCTTTTGATTGTGTATACATTTATATATGAATGTTTGCACGTAGAATACACACACACGAATCCATCAGATCACTTTCTTTGCTTAAAAATGGCAGACACATTTCCGACCCTTTAACTCAGTGGGCTTTTGTTAATAAAAAATTAGCAACTTTAATTTCGGAGTTAGGCAACCACACCATACACGTGCATTATATGGTAGAAATTATTTTCTTCCATTTCTTTCAATGACTTATATTTTTAGGATTACATTTCATCTTGTTTCCTTCCAAGCATTCTTTTAAATTTAGTTAGCATTTGTTCTAATATACATAACTCCGTACAGTGGGCTAGAATCTAAAAAAAGCTAGCCAAAAATATAAAAGTGAATTTTAACTGTGCGAACTTTGACACTTCGCATAAAGTTAAGTTACTGCTGGATAAATTCCGTACATTGCCATTACTATTATTATTATTAAGTAAATTAATTCGATTCCTTAAGTTATACAGGGAGTTAAAGTTGACCTAATTTTGCGAAAAATTCCAGTCATAGATTTTTTGCAAAATTCTTCAAGTTCCAACCGATGCTGAACCGATTAGAGGAAATTCGTTGAATAAGCACAACGCCGTGTTATAAACCAGCACTTCTTCCTTCATAAATATTGATTTTAATGATCACAGTTGAGTACTTTATGTATAAAAATGGCAGACATCGGAACTTTAGCATGTTTTATATTTTGTAGGTTATCAGCAGCATATCGACTGCAAATTCTTATTCAAAACTGCAAGAGCACCATGTACGAGTAGGCAGCCTTTTCTGCGTGGGCGCCAATTATCAAATCCTAAATATCGAGCCTAAGTATCACTGGTTCGATCTCCCTTAAGAATCAGCTTACAGATATTACCATTGTTTTCTTTTGAATTTTCAAAGCTCAATAGTGCTCTTCCCAAACACAGGAATATGTTTATGAGTGCCTCTACTTCTCGGCAGACAGGATGAGAAGGCCAAAGGCCAAGGCCTTCAGAAAAGGAAATTTTATTGCACTATTCCTGACATCTGCTCCGATAGCTATAAACTGTGGTAATACCAGAATCTCTGACTTCAAAATTGAAGAATAATTCACTGCCAGTTTTTGAAAATACACCTTAATTTTTACTCACGATGCAGAAAATTTCATTGAATAAAATATAACGAACGTTCGTTAAATATTTATTTTCACAATTATTAGGATGATATTTAAAACAATATTTCTTATACCATGTACAGCACAAAAAACTTGCTAAATTACAGTGAAATTTGTTGTGTAGAACATCTTTGTAAAAACACACTGTTTAACGTTTAAAAATTGTCCTCCCTCTTTATCAGTCAGTTTTTTGTCTCCTCCAGCTAGCTCTCAGAACTTGTCCATTAGAAGGCAATTTTAAACCTTAAATTTTATTTTTTTTCCACTTTTAAAAAATATATCCTTCTAGCACAAAGATACTCCTCTCACAACTTCAACCCCCTGTTTAATTTTAATTTGCGGGAACGAAAGTAATTTAATGAATTAAATAGAGACGCCTGGTGTCGAACCCAGGGTCTTTTGGAAGATTGGAATACATATAAAGCCCTGGTAGAAATAAAACTTATTTAATTCAAATTTTAAATCCGATGTCATCAAGTTAGTGGGACTTGTGGAACATGGTTAGAATTTTGATCGCTTATTTATAAGTATATACGGAGAAACGTCTATATATAATAGATACGAGTAAAAGTTGCTTGCATACTGCAAGTATGTAAATAGATGATGTATTTTTGCGCCTACGAACTGTTTAAACTAATGGACTTTGGTCTCTGGTGGTTTAAAAAATTTAATTTCGATGTATCTCAAAGGAAACTCTGTATTCCCTTTTAAATGCTTTCAAACGGTGCTTCGAACCAAGGTCTATTAGAGGATCAGTGCATCTTGTTTTTGAAGCATGTTCATGACCGCTCCACACATTTATGGATTTCAACTTTTGAATGAGATTTCAATCTTCGGGAAAATCGCCATTGCATCCTAGATCGAGGGAAAATATGTATTCATTCCTTTGGAAGATCGAATTCCTCACCGAAGGTACGCCACGCGACCAGAAGAAACAAAAGAGAACCAAATGGCACTTTCTCTGACGTCATCGGAGAAGAGACTTCCGATGTGAAGGAGGGGGAATAAGTAAATCCTCGAATTCCCGGCGCATTATCATGCAGAAAATGTCTGACTGGTCTTCCGGTCAATTAAACACAAATCAGCCATATTATAGGAGACGAATTCGGAGCAGCAGAGATCGAAGGAGGTACCAGCGAATTCCACTAGGGCGGCGCTCTTACCCGCTGCATTGAAACTATAACAGGAGGAGCTGGCGTCATTTTTCCATTGAGATCAGTGATATGTATGAGGTAGCAGCGGTCTCTCTTATGTTTAAGTCCCAGTTCACGAAGATAAAGTAATTCTTACTTTACTCAGTCTGCAAAATTACGCGAATTGTTCATTTTGTAATCAGAAAATATAATTATTTATGAGTAGTAAAACCAATACTAGAATAGGCACTTGAATACTAAGCAGAATTTAGTAATTGCCATCTGCCTTCCCACTAGCATCATTAAATTAATTTAAGCAAAAGAAGAAATGGCACTGATGTTGTACGAATTATATGTTGTTGTTGTATGAATTTAAATTTTATTGCTTAGTGTTTACAATAACAGTCAAGCTAAGTTCCCCTAAGGCAGATTTAGTTGCGTGAATTTGGTTTGAATCAGAATCCCCTAGAATGATATAATTCGACAAATCCATTGGCTGATCAGAGTGTTAAGTTTGATGTAGTATCCAGATTCATTCTGCATTCACATATTTTCCCAGCATAATAAAATCTTTGAATTTATGAAACTACTTTTCAAATACTGTTTTGTGTGTGTTTCTTTCATTCCATCACTTATTTCTTCCAATCTTTAGGCTAAGAATTAAGGCAAAAATAAATACCATTAGCCTTCCCCCACGAACGGTAATTAAAGGACTACTAGCACTTACTAATATATTATTTAAAGTGATACCAACGACGTAGTAGATATCGAGCAAGGAACAGGTCTATTTGAACGTAAGGGAATGATCCCAAGGACTTGAAAAAGGCTGAGACGGGATCCAACCCGGGAGGCCTCTATTCTGCCAAAACAGGTTCTCTGGTCGTTTTGGTAAGTTTTAGGTAAGGGCAAGAAAGGAAGGAGCCAGGAAGGAAGCAAGTTACAACTACAGTGTACTTGCTGCAAATGAATTAAATGACTAAGAGGGTATTTTATATAGCAGGTTCTAATAGTGATTATGGTGCACTTCTAGAAACACAAATTCTATCCACGTTTAGCAATATTTTGTAGACCTGAATTGTTTGATGACTTGAATTGTAGAATTATTTGATGATCAGAGGATTGCGAGGAAATCATAGCCATTTGATCGGAACCTTCAACATTAAAGTGTTTTCAAAATTTTGCGTAGCATTGCTAATTTGTATTATTCGTTTTGCTCTGCCCGTAATTTATACAATTACGGTACGTATGAAAGTTTGTACAAAATGAATTTTGAAAGAGATCATTCGACGATAATTTTATCATCGTCTATAATCACTGTTGATGATCGTCAAGTGCATAAAATATTAACCGCAGAATCGATAAACTCGCCGCCATATGCAATAGAAATTTATTTTCTCGACCATGTATTATTTAGGCCGTTTGAAAATTTATGTTGGGAACCGTGAAATAGGGGCAAAGGAACTCCCGGAGGGAACTTTGGGTCGGAGAAGAAGAGAAATCAGGACTGAATAAATAAAGAGTTCTGGGACAGAATCCAATTGGAGGGGACCACGGAGTCGATTGATATGTAATGGGTGTTGCGTGGGTCGGAAGGAAATGCGCCAAAGGTTCGCTAATCGCCGATGACAGTCTCTGGTTGGTCCATGCCATGAAATGAAGATAAGATACAGCTTCGAATTGTGATCTCTTTGAAGGGAGCGTCGCAACTTTTGCTGGTGAACATCCTCAAGAGAGGAGGGGAAAGAAATTTTGGATTCTCCGAAATTCCTCCAAGTCGAAAGGGAATGAATTCGGTATTTTTATTCTTCTTTCTTGCGCACCCACATTACTGCGCCACCTTTCGAGATGAAACTTAAATTTATTGCGAATTAGCGATTACTCTAAATTTACATTTAAGTAGGATTTCTGTAATAAATACATTTCAAACCATTTGTGTGCACATACCATGTGTTTGTTGTTGCTGTTGCCTCGGTGAAGCACCTCCTGAAAAGTTCAGTAGAGCTTAGGGGGACTTCACCGGTGAAGGGCAACAGCAGTTTAAAAAAAATTACGATAATCTTAATTAAATGCATACAAAACCATGTTCCTTCCGCTAATTTCATGTTCTATAATAAACCCTGCGCAATGGAGCCATCTTGTCTTATGGGTCACTTTAGGAAATCTATCTCGGGTAGACATTTGGGTAGCGCGTTTGCTTTCAGCGGAAGCGGTCCCGGATTCGATTCCCGGTGCGGGCGATGATGTTTACTGAATCAATTGGGAAGTTACCTGAGTTAAAATGTATAGAATGAATATTTTCCAGAGAGAAGTGGTGGAACTACATGATGAATAAAAGTTTTTAATACAAAACTTTTATTCAAATATAATTATATAATACAAAACTTTTAATTTGTGGACTTGTACAAGTTTTGTATTAAAAACTTTCAGCGAAAAGGTATTGATCTCGGCAGTGATCCGTAACCCACGATGAGTCCCCTCGTGAGGATATCGCGCCTTCGGACGAAAACCTGTGACGGCCGAGTGATGCTGAATTATTCCATTAATTATGGCCAAAAGATATCGATTGCCTTATTACGAAGGGGTTTTGCTGTATATTTACGGAGAAGTTACTCATAGAATTCAGAATCGTAGATGAAAGCAGATCTCGCTTAGCCAAGTTGCCTCTATCCCTTCTCAAAGCTTTTACGCATACTAACTAATTGTGGTCGAGGAGCCTTCGGGTTTGATAACTTTACAGAAGTAAACATTATACCAGCTTGAACGTTCTATGATATGATGTGATGATAACTATGATTTTACTTATTTTGGAAGATTAACTTTCAATCAATAAAGAGAGTATATGTTAATTCATATAATCTCCTCACGGATTTCCCTTTATCTTTAGGTTACTTCTCAATGTTTCTGTCATCCAGTCTCTTGTATCTCTTTCTTACTCCTCACATATTGGTGAATAATTATAATATGTGAATAGATATGTTCCTAATTATACATGCCACATTAAGCTAATCGAATGCAAACAGATAAACAAGAAATAAACCGAATGAATGTATAAATATCTGTAAAAGCGATGTTTCAGCAGTTCTTTGTGGGAATGAAAAAGAACTTTATATAAAGTTCGACGAAGAAATTTGGACCCTCAAAGATATGGAAGGACCAATAAAATGCAATAATAATATCATTTAAAATGCAATTAGGATTTATATGCGTATCCGTTGAATTGGAGATGCCTCGTAACCCGTTTTATTTTACATCTTACTGAAAAGTTACGCTGATTTTACAATACATTCGACGATAAAGGAATATTGTTTTAAAACAGTGTGTTATTGCGGCTTCTATTATTGCATTTTTCATTTAGGATTCGTGAATTGAAAGGGTGAATCGAGACCTCAATTCCATGAACAGGGAAACGTTCCTTCTGGGATCGATCTCGTATCATTAGCGGACGAATATTTTAATTATTCTATCCTAATTGATATGATAACGGGTTCGTAGAGATAAAAATGTTAGATTACTCGTTTATATATTTTGTTTATTTTTTATATATTTTTTATTTTTCCATAGGTTTCATTATCAAATTACCAACATCCATGCATAAAGTTTTCTCGAAATGTAATATTATTTTCATAAACACTCGAATTCACTCCCCAAAAACGCGAAGATCCGTTTAGATCGTATAATTTTGCAGACATCGCGGCCTCAATCTCTAAATATAAAAATAGTCATTCTTATAATGGATTAACTGTGAGCAGCAGGTTCAGGCCGTCAGTAGCCTGCTTTTGGATTATTCGATGCTTCAATTATGAATAAGTCAATGAATGTTTAAAACAAAGATGAAATAATTAGTATTCTTGCACGCGATTCCCTCGCAATGTTGACAGAGAAATGATGTCATCTAGTTTTGCATTAAGCCCATTATCTCTAAAAGCGGACATTCATGGATTCTCTCCCTTTTCCGAACCTCGGCCAACTTAAATATGTGCATGTATATATAAAATTTCCTTTATGAGAGTTTCTGTAATAACCCATCATTCCCTCTTCACTGGCCTTAATCCTTAATGGAGCGATCTCATCTCGAATGGCATCTAATCTTAATACAGATGGCCTCTGGCAGATTGGCCTCCGTCAAATGAGCTTCTCTTATCAAGCATTTATATCGAGGAATCCGCGTTAAGCGAGACGTTGGCAGAGTACATTAAGACTGACGCCTGCGAAGGGAGTTTTATTCTCCCTCACTTCCTGCTCCGGAGTTAATACTTCAAAATGGCCGCATATGTGATAAGGAATAATTAGATCTTTATGCATTTTGTAAGGTGTTCTACTCGACTCTGTTTTCCGCCGGCCCAAATTCGTTTTTAAATTCGTGCAATTTCGGCAAAATGATTCCTTTTTCCATAGAAATGATCCTCGTAGATATTCAAGTCAAACTTACTCGTAATTTAAGGAGATTCAGTGAACTCGGTAATATGATGCTTATATAACTCCACGATAACATTGAGTCCCTTCCGAAATAAAAACATGCCTCATATTAATTTACCTCTTTTATATTTTTCCTTTACTCATCTATGGTTCGCGTAAAAGTAGTATCCCTGATGTAAATTAGGTGGAAACAGGTAAATTAAATGTTAAGATAAATAAAATATTATAAAATTCCGAAATTATTAACTTATCCACTATCATTCGGATTACCTTGGCAATTGCCTTTACAAGCAAAATTTAACAACAATCTATATTCTCTTTTCGATACATTTATAATTCATAAAAATATGATGATGAAAAAAATTATATGCTTCTTGAGATAAGGAACTATGAATAAATATTCTTATGGAAAGAATTTTTCCGTACATTTCTGGGAATGAATCCACGCTCTCCTATTTCCAAGTTTATCCTTCTCTGCCCACAATTCCGATGAATCCGGTCCTCTTAAAACCCTTCTTCATAAAACTCAATATGCTTTTGCATCATCACCTCCGATGCCTATTCCAATATTCTCTCCAAAAATCTCTTTATCTCCGAAAATATTTCCCATCCCTTTATCTGCGGAGTTATTGCCCTTATCTTTTGCTCCTTCCAATCGCAGATGGAAATCCTAAAGTTGAGCTTCCGGAATTCCTCGCGTGGGGCGCTGAGTGCATCCGCGAAGGGTGGAATAATAAAATGATCTTTTTGCACGCTCCATTAAACACTCCAATTCCGGGGATATTTTTTTCCTATCCGTTGGAATCGTTCATTGCCAGCTTGGAAATATATTTCAGATACCTTTTCGGGTGAATGAAAATGAAATCATTTCCGCGGTTTTTTAATAATTCGAATCGGCTAATTTAGATAATCCATCTCGGTGGATGATCTCAGCGATCGTTTATTTCGAAGAGAGCTCTTTCATTGGAATTAACAGAACGACCTCGGTTTGCTTAAACTTCGCAGGGCTTTATTTTCGGGGGAAAATGTCGATAATTAATATCATTACGGGAAATGGAAAATTATTTCCTTGTCATTAATTGTTCTGTGGTTAACAACTGCATCGTAGAATAGGAATTTAAAATAATTCTCGAAAGAATAGAACCCTGAATGAATTCACAATGAAAATTAATAATACAGAAACGAAGTTCGGAAGTCCTTTCGCATTGTGATTGTACTGTTGTTTTGCCTTTTTCGAATAATCTTTGATTATTCCTTAGGTTTACACCTTTTACAAGTACGTTTTTCCTTTTGAATGTCTTTGTTTTGCACACCTAATACGTTAGTAATCTTCATGGTACCACTCAGGGAGCAAGGGCAGATATGCTTTTCTCAATTTTGAACGAAGAAAAAATTTATTCATTGGGTATTGTAAAATTAACTTACTTTAATAAACGAATTAAGCATTTTTATTTTGATGCATTCGTTTATTTATAGATTTTTATATAAATATTCTTCGGTGAATTTTCATGGGATTTCCGATTTTACGATCGAACCGATTTAATTACATCTCCTTGGGTTTATACGAACCATTCTGTGATCTGTTTCTAGATTATTCTCATAAAAATAATTGGTTTCTGGCGTATCCATTGTGTTTTTTTGTGTTTTAAGTAGATATGCGATATATGATTCTCAGAAAATATTTTTCTCTATATTTTTAGAATATTGTTTGGCATCAGCAATTTCAACATCACCCAACCGAATGTATAACACTAACGTAAGAGAGGCACACCGGTGCTTAAAATTCTTCCTTCACTGATTCCTTATGATGCTGTACTGATAATGGATGTCTTTTTTAAGTTCAATATTAAAAATTATAAGAAAGTGAAAAAAATTCTCAACACAGCGCTATAAAATTAATTTCATTAATCTATTGTCTACAGGGCTAAAAATTTGCAGTATTTATTTTATATCTCTAGAAAAAGATTCCGAATGTAAATATTCACTGAGTATTTCCTAACCTCGTCAAAGTACGGCATAATCATTATAATTATTTTGAGAAATATAACTTTAATTTCAGTAATGCCGATTAAATATAGAGTCTAGATTGTTTCGATTGCTTGCCGTCGTTTCCAAAGTGCTAGAGAAGGTGCAGTGTGTTGTGGGGAGTACAACTAAGAATAGTAGTTTTATATCTCAACAAATTTAGCGACGCATTGGCATTAATCTCTACTCTTACGAATTGTATTCTAATCCACATACAGCAAAGGACAGTTGCGGATTATCACCGGGATATACAGTTCATTAAGTAGGAAATCGAATTTTTATGTTCCAACTTTTATCGTCTCTCTCTCAGTGGATCAGACATTCTCGTCCAAGACACTTTGGATTCGTTGTAGAAAGGACGATCAGCAGACGTTCTGCGTTGACACATATTGTATCGGTGTCCCATCGATGAAGAGGGAAATGGCGGTTGAAATGAGCTCCGATCCTTCGATCAGGCACTTCTCATCTTTTTCTCTTTAGCTATTCCGATTTTATTTAAGAGCTCAATTATTCCCCCTTTCTTCATGCTCTTTGGCGATATTCCGTTATATATTTTGGAGGATTCTTCGACATCGCTTTCAAACAATCGTGAACCGTGAACAATCGTAACCGACGTCTTACCACGTATTTGAGGACGTACGGCTTTCTGAATGATCTTTTGGTTGTACTTCACCGAATAAATATTAAAATCTAAATAAATATACGGAAGTAAATAACATTCTAATGGACATGGAAGTTGTCCTTCAGTTTGTAGCAGTTGTCATAGTCATTTGTCTTGTTTACTCATCGCATCTTTTCGTAAATTTGCAGCAGCTACAGATATCTCCTGTGAATATTACACTCAGCTCTTTCTCGGATTTCCTTATGTTTCATTAATATTCCAAATTCTCATTCTAATACTTCTTTCTCGTCCGATTTAACTGTAAATCAGTTTTCTATTCACATTCTCTTATGTAATCTGATTATTTTACTTCAATATCTGATTCATCTTGCGCATTTTTCATCTCGTCTGTCTAGTTCATTCTATCTGAATTCTCTAAGACTTACGTTTTACGTTACAGTTTCGAAATATTGTGAATTTTCCCATTTATGCGTGATGCTCATTTAAATGAGATTTTTATTCAGATGTAAACATCCATGAAAACAGTCGTTTTTATGCTCAGGTATTATAGAAAACTGTGTACATAGTTGCTGTATTCTACACATAATCTTTTGGACAATACCTTTGTATTCGTAATAGTTTTCCAGATCTAAACCAATAACTTTCACTATTTTCGACTAAAAGAAGAATTGTGTTGCGTCTCCCATTGGAACATCCCTGCGAAAAGAAGGGAAAAATGGAAGTGCCCTTATCTGGAGTCATTTGGCTTCCCCTTTCTACCTTCTCCTCTTTTATCCTGCCCTGAAGTTGGAAAAAGGGTTTGGAATGGGTTTTTAAGGGATGGATGCACAGCGTCTGCTCAAGTAGCCTTCTGTTCCCATCCGAGTTTTCCCCGCCGGCCATAACACTTGAGCTTACTATCTATCCTTACACGGTGCACACATCTCTAACCTCCCTCGAAGGAGGGCCACGAATGGGTCTTTTAGCCTCGCACTTTTCCTCTGCATTGCTCTATTATTCGACCCCGGCAGCATTTTTGTGTCGGTATTATCCCCCGTGAGAGTCTATTTTCCCTTTTCATTCTAATCTTAATTTTAATCCTCCCAACAAAGAAGTCATGGCGGTCGTCGGCAATTGTCTGGGATTGGCAGAGACTCGCGAAAGGGGATTAACCTTTTTTTGCCAAAACACGGCGAATGCAACTTACCAAAGAAGATCCAGTACATTAGGCACGCGTAGCTGCGGTTCGTTTGACAAAATATATTCAGAAAAGTCGCCATCCAGTTGCTTCTGAGCAAGTATGTTCTTATACTACGTTTTTGTATTTGTCAAAATATTATTATAATCTGTTTTGACCGAAACATTTCCTACTTTTTCTGCATTTGTTGGGAAATTCCATTTCGTTGAGAGGTGTGTACCATTCGATATGAAATCATTAATATTAAATTACCGTAATGTGCTTGAGATCAATTCAAATAGTACAAAGACAAACATATTTATTACAGAGGAATATTAATGTCATCTCTAGATAAACTTATGTTTTTTATTTAATTTTTTCTTTACGCTGTGGATGCGATACAAAACTATTTACTCTCCTTCATTATATTCAAGGAGAGCTGCCAAACTTAAGGGAGGCAATTGCATGATTGAAAGAAAATAGGAAACTTTTTTATTTCCTTTCCTCCTCGGAAATTTATTTAATAATTATACAATTATTTACTAATTATTAAATAATTATAAATAATACAATAATTTACTAAATAGATTTTTTATGACGACTGGATAAATGAATATGGACACTTATAAGTCTCAATGTGGCCCAAAATAAAGACGCTTTAATTTATTATTTTTTTGTTATCAAATTAAAAATTATTCCGGACGAACACAATTTTGTAATTCACTGTTGATTCTCACTTGTTTATTCTGAGTGCCACCATTAAAAGTACGTTTTGTCGTTCACAATGAAATGTCTATCTATCAAACATTTTGCAGCAAACATTCATTCGGTGCTGTATCCACTTGCATCTTTGAGAGACGCTGCTCGAGGCAGCAACTCTGTCTGTGTATATAATTTCGTCGATGTACGCTGATGTGCACGCAAGTGGAAAATCGCTACCAAATCGAAAGTCGTCAGTCAAAATAAGTTAAAGCATTAGATACCAATACATACATACACACACACAGTACAGATTCCAAACAACAAGGCATAACGTTGCCTCAAGTCTTACTTTATTTACTTCTATCGAAGGAATACGGAGCGAATATATATATCTACACCGGTTAGGAATATTCATTTTATATATAAAGATTTTTTACGAAATACTAGGTATTTAAATTTCAAATGTTATAAATTGCACTTAATGATTCAGACCATTCTAGTATTAATAAAATTCATGATTCGTAACTGCTTCTATCAATTTAAATATTCTCAAGTATACTGCAAAACGCTGTACAAAAGATTTTATCTAAATATTTCGATCTTCTCGTTAGAGCGTGAAAGAAATTAGATTTGAGTTCATGACACGAGTAATTGTTTAAAATTCATTATTTTACTCTATTGCATTGAATAACCATTTAACTGTCCCAATAGTTAATTGCAATACTGCAATCAATAAAATTCTGGTGACAGTCACAGTGTGAATGGGTCACTAGATTCAGGCTTACTGGAATCCATAATTATTATTTTATAAATATCCTCATTAAATCAGAGTATGAAGTGCTAGAGGAGATTGGTAGCAAGCTTTAATAGTATATAGAATGAAGAAGAAATTTTTGGTCAAGTTGAATGTGAATATATAAATTGTTTTCTCTGCGTAGGTCATAAATGGAAGAAAATATCTTGCGCCAGCTGTAAAACAGAAATAGCTTCCCATAATATAAAGATCAATTGTATGAAGTAATTGTAAGTTTTTTACGTAAGAAGAATTCCGAAACTTGTGTCCTTATATAATAATATTTTTGTGGTATACTCAAATAGTAAAAATATAGAAAGAATTGAAATCTGAATTACAAGCGCAACTTAATTAATTTTAGGCTAAAATATTCGAAGGAAACAGGAATGATATTTAAATAACTAGACTCTTTTAACTCTTAATGTTTGAAATGCTTATTCAAACATTTACGTGATGTTATTCGAAGCAAAAAAGAATACCTTGCGAAACCGCAAGAGTTATGTTATGGTCACTTTGGCACAATAGTAAAACCTTTAACCATCTAAATTGTACCCTTTTCAATTCAAGTATTGATGAATAAACGTCATCGAGGGAGTCATCATTCTTAAGGTGACATATGAAATGTGACTATCATTATTTTTAAATTATTTGCACCTAATGATTAAGCAATACTCTGGGAAAAACCAGAAGAACTCAATGGTGTACCTTTATTTTTTTATCTTTTCAGAATTTAATTGACTTTCTTCGATGTTTTCATACCTTCTCTATTCAGAGTAATTATAATCTCATGTCAAATAAATTTAACGTTTGAAGGAAATAAGGTCTTCTTGATGAATACAAAAATATAAAAAAATTTTGATGGAAGAAATTGTCTTTTTAAATGTAATGCATAGCAATTGATATAAGTATAATTACTATATATAATTTCTGTTTATAAATTCGAGATTCAGTTCGAGGTATATCGCAAAAGAACGTCGATTTTTTCTAGAGCTCAAAAGATCTATTTGCGACAGATTAATTCATTATTGTGTATGTAGTCTCTTCATTTTCACGTTTCAGAGAAATATATTTCTAAATATTCTTTTATGTTCGAATTTTTTCCTCGAAGCGAAAAAAGGCTTTGGCGTTGTCTGGCTATGAGAACTCGAATTTCCCCCGACCGAATATTCTGTCACATATCTCGAAGATGAGCCCTATATTTCGTTCATATAGAGATGTTACAAATATGTCATGCGTTGTTCTTTTTCCTTCAGATATCCCGGAGGCTGTTCTCATCCTTGGCAAATCATTGAATCCAGACGACATCCGCGAGGGATCCGACGTCTACTTCGACTGCAAAATATCCGCCGTGCCTGCCGTCTACAAGGTCGAATGGAGACACAATGTGAGTGCAGACAAATTAGTGCCAAAAAAACCAGAAGCGGAAAGAAACCATATCGGAGACCATGTCGCGTAATTTTTTTGCAATTTAATATTATTACTAGATAAATAAATTAAAATTCTGTTAACACGTAATATTTTTAATATCGTACATACTCAAACTAACGCAATAAACATTCCTATGTAACTAATAATATAAAAATAGAATCTCCTTTCCCTCAAAGGGTATGGAGTTACGAAATAGTATCTTAGTGTAGTATATATCGTGACTTATAAGGAAGTATTGTAATAACTTAATTTTGTATGATGAAGCATCTCTTCTAACCCGTATCAATTGAAAATATACGTCCAAAAAGGTAAGTTAAAAATATCATTGAGCCAAAACAACCTTAACGGCATTTAATAACTGCGAAAACCCTTAGTTAGATTTTTATACGAGGAAAGTGAAAATAGGAAATTTAAATAAACAATTTTTGTGGTCAACAAACAAATTACATCTCCCTTATTTCATGATAACAAAGTTTTACTGATCGTCGACTTAACTCGTAGTACAGCCTTATTAAAATGCCATTATCTTTCTGACGTATTGTAAAGATATTTTATAAACCATGTAGACACTAAATCCTTTGTCTATAGAGAAAACATCTCACATTAAACCGCAATTTAAGACGAAATAGGAAAGAAAGGAAATCAACATTTTCGTGATCACTTTGAAATAATTACCATGCAACTTCTTGCTTTGCTGAATAAGTGAATAATAATTAGAGAATGCAGAGAGTTTAAATGTCCCAAAACTCGAAATATCCAGATAGAACTATTTAAGAACTATAGCAAATTTATTTACAGTAATGGTTGTCCTAAATCAACGTAAAATACTAGCACTAAGTGCAATGAGTTGTAAGAAATCCACTAGTAGTTATATGGCAAGCATTCCATAGCTCGGTGTTTTCTAATAAGTGACAACTATGTATGCTCCGTCAACCTAAGTACTCAATTTAATTCTTCTGGCAACGATATTTCATTTTTATTAGTATTATTTAACTTTTAATTATATCAAATACTAGCTGAAGTGCCCATTGAATCTCGAGGGGGTAATAAAAATTGATAAATACTATTGTTGCAGTCTTGATCGTAACACATTCCTCATAATTTTAGGTAGCTTGCAAATGCTAGGCTATAATTATTCCCAAACCAATAAACAAAAAAAAAGAAAGTTATAATTAAGTCTACAAGGTCACCAAAATATTCAATCTATCCTTTGAATGAACAAATTTTTCGATTAAGACAACATTCGTTTAAAGATAAAAAAATATATTTGAATACAAAATTAGGATGAACATCATTTTAGGAGTATTTTTCTGAAAAGCACAAAGGTTTAAATGAAACGAAGATTAAACAGAGGAAAAAGAAACAAATGTCACTCTGAAAGCAACCGATGAATATTTACTACGGATAGAAACTAAAACACCACATAAGCACTGAACACAATTAAACACGAATGACAGGAAGAATTCTTTTTTACACAACCCATAAAACAAAAGATATAATTGTTTAACCTTTTCGGTCAGGTTTTTTCTATGACTAAACACTCGCAGGTCAACTCCAAAAATGATTTTAAGCACAAAACCAAGGGAAATCTTTACGTAGTTAAGTACCTCAGTTTTCCTCAATCGCTAAACATGCATCGATGCAAATAGATTGCATTCAATATTTAATTCAAAAGATTATGTGAAAAAATCTGCAACTTACCATGTTATTTATACGCATTCAGTTGAATTGATCGAGAGAAAGCAGTTTGAAGTAACACACTTCTAACCAGCGTTTTAATTTCACGGTAAATAATTACGTTGATGTAAATAAAACTTGATTGCTACAGAAGCTTAAACGAAATTCGAAAAATAACCTTAAATATTCGTGCTCGTGTGTTTGTTTACGCGATTCCTTTCAGGATAACGTCGATAGCTGCAAATTCTAAGCATTTAAATTAGTTTTGCTTCGTGCAATTTCTATTCCTAACTATTTTAATGCATCCGCAACTCAAAAGTGTTCCTCGATTGCCATTGGTCCATCTTCGCACCATCAGATCTGTGCTCGCATAATATTTTATTATCATGAGATCATTCTTAGTACATTAGTTTATTAATATCTCATCTGCAATAATAATAAGATTGCTGATTGATTGATAAAATCCGTTTGTATTTAGTTCGCGAATGATTTCCGTGACGGCATTGTGTTTGAGGCTTTTCAGTTCAGCAATTTCAGACTCGACGGTTATTCCCAAACAAAAGACAGTCTGGATTTCCCAGGGGAAGAGCGTCTTCCCTTCCAAAAAAGCAAACGTAATTGCGCTACGCAATGGCGTCCGTCCCTCGGCTTAATTCAACGCACGGTGCACAGAATTATGGGAGTTAAAGGAAGGGGACATCCCCTAATCCGCAACCTGCCAAACCAAAACCCCGCTACGGAAATCGTCGGCTGTATTAGCCGGGCTTCCGTCACTCAAAATTGACCCTCGCTCCGATATTTTATGGACGGCGAACACGTTTGATATTCCGGGAGCGTGGACGGGGAGGGACACCATCGGTCAGGCCCCGAGGAGTCCTATTGAATATGGTCGGAGTCCCTTTCTTCCCCCTGCTCACTCATCGCCGTGGCTAATCTCGATCGCTTTGGTCAGCACTTATTCGCTGAGTGGTGCATTTCGTTCTATTGCTCACGAATTGCTCCTATTGCTACGGAAATATTTAGAACAAAAACGGATTTGGAGACAAACGGTCAAAAACTAAATTCGGAGATTCATTGCGTTTTTCCCCTGTTTAAATCTGATAAAGTGCTCGTTCTCAAAATTAATGCTTCAGCCATAGCTCATGAGTGAGCGAGCATCGAGCGCATTAATATCATCACCGCCATACAAATACTGGGACGAAAGGAACAGTTTCACTATCCTGTACCATAATGATTGATTGTGTTTTTGTGTAACGCCGATCTGCGAGAAAGGAATAGATGCGGCGAATAGACACTTCAAAATGTATTTTTTTCGGGAGCAATATGCGACAGTAGCTCAGTACTATGCGTTGACCCAAATCAGATTTCAGGTGGAGACACGCTCCTGTCACCCAATCTAATTCTTTTATACACGCGCCTTGTTGTTTGATTCACCTATTTCATTGGAAAACTTTTGTCTGCCCTATATTCGTTGCTATTACCTCTTTACTCTGCTCTATTCATACTTTCCTTTCAATTTATAAGTTCTGTTCATTGAAGTGGTATCATACTTCTGTGGATCCATCAATTGCGCGTTGAAGCGATCGAGTGCCAAATGTTATTAGAGAAAAACAAACTTGACTCTCATTAATCTTTCACCAAGTTTCCTTTCAATCCTCAAATACTCGACCAATTAAAATAGCATAATATTTATTTTATCTTTTTAGTTACAATTAAGTAACTGAGTCATTTAGTTTTGATTCCAAGAATTCCTTCATAAATTATTGATCGTAGTCTTACTCACATCGTCATGTAAACAAACGCGAAAAGTCCAAGATTATAAACCTGTGTATGTATCGCTTAGTCAAATTGATAAGTTTTCTGGGTTAACCACATTTTCAAATTACATCATATTCATAGATAGTACTTAATTATTATGATTGTCTTAATTGGATTAAACCGCGGATGAACACCGAGAATTTTTATCAAAATTCGATGCATATTTTCAACTTAATCAGCTCCTAGTTAAAATTACTTATTTCCAGGAAGTAATACTCGAGGAAATTAATTTAATTTTTTAAATATACACGATTTGCATCACGAGGAAGTATTATAACTGTGCATTAAAAGGTTTTTTTAATGTGAAATTTTCTCAAATTTCCATAATTAGTGACATTTCAGTATCTCAAGTTTTAGTTATGATTCTACCGAATAAATGGCAATTGTTGCTAAGAATTATGATTATTACCACCAGAAAGAATGGACCAGTTAGCTGACTCATCCAAACATGAGATTGCAAATAACTCATAAAATGACAACAATTAAAAAAGTATTATATAGAGCGGAGATGATACTTATTATTTCCGGAGGACTTAGTATTCTGGACGCTGGTGGACTGGTGTGGAAGGAATTCCACACCGTCTCCCGAAATCCCAATTAACCGCTGCGACTTATTTCTAGTTCTGGGAGGCCAATGCTTTTAGAAACCATCTCGGAAGCAGTTTTTGTCTGCCCCACATTTTCACAAAGCTGTCATCTCTTGTTGTTCTCCGAATTAGCTGTTGTGAAGGAGCCACAAAGTTCATTGGAGTCTTAGCTTAAGGCCATTCTCGGCGAAATTGGGTCATTTGCGCTGCAGAAATACGCTCGGGTCTGCGGAAGGTGAATATTCCAGTAAATAAGGAAGGCAAAGTTGATCCTCCGGCCACTAAGAGGCTCTACTGTCGCAACTAAACTTCCTTAAATATTTCGACGTCTAGCACCGACGTGTTACGTCATAACGACGCATCTCTTGAGGTAATTCATCAGCAAAGACGAGTGATATTCCGGAGGAGATTTATCACCCAAGTACAAGCACTTCCTCAGAATTTTAAAGACAAAGATGTTGTCATTTTAGTTAATAAACAAAAGTCCCTCATTCGCAGAGCGTGAAGTAAATTACTTGGGCTATGAAATAGCAGTTACGTGGGGCACCATCAAGGATTCTCTCCTAGTGCAGACTATCTTTCACCTGAATCTAAAATTGAGGAAGTTCGTTATTTCGTTGTTCTTCCGATCGATCGATTCGATGTCTCGTCGATTAGCAAAATATCCTTCAAACGTAATTAACTTCACTTCTCAGTTTAAGATAAAGAATTTAATTTTGACTTTCGGATTGAAGATTCTCTCATGAATATGAAAATACGAAATAATACCAAACAATAAACAGAAAATTAAATTTTATGAAGTAGTACGAATGTAAGAAGCGTAAAATTCATGTAAAATCTATTACGTGTCCCTTCTATACTGACAAATAATAGAAATCCTTCCCTAAATAATTATTTTCTGTAAAATTTGTACTTTTATTGCTGAATTAACGACAACATCTGAGTTATTGGTAGTTTGCTTAGTTATGCTCAAATTGCTTCGGATATAAACTGTGGTCTCCGACTGAAAAATTTTAAGAATGAATTTATTCTTTAATCATTTTTACTTTCTCCCTATACGTAGTATAGAGAAAGTATTGTATTCGCTAAAAAATTCGACTTCCAGATTACGACGGAAATAGATGTTTTGGGGCCCATAGAGCTCGTTTTCGCTATTTTCCTGAATATGTCTGTCCGTGTCTGTCTGAGGTAAAAAAGATTGTGTGCGCTCTATCTTAAAAAGTAATTATCCGATCATTTTCAAAATTCATATTTAGTATTTTCCAAACAATGCCAAGAGTTGATTAGTTTTTTGTGAATATCGCTTAACCGGAAGTTGCGGTTTATCCGGAACAAAATGTCGTTTCTTAAATATCTCTGTAAGAATGTAATGTAGGTATATACAATTATGTAATAAAGTTATAGACAATGTATTTTACTACAACTTTTGTATGAAACATTTTCCTGTAACACTCATTGTTTTGGAGTTATTTACATATTACCGGCATATGCTTCTGTTTTCAATAAACACGAAGAAAGTCATGTGTTGGCCACATCAGATTTTTAAAAATAAATTCATGGTTAAGATGTGAACATAGCCAACGCTAATCATTTCTCTAAAAATATTAATTTGTAACACAAAATCAACCGTAGAATCCTCGAATATTAATTCACGTCATATGTATTACTATTCAACCCACGTGTGAATTAATACGCATTTAAAAATTTACTTTGTTTTCCAGGATGTGGATTAAATTGCTCCCTTTTTGCAGGGTCGGCCATTGTCCCACAACAACCGAGCAGGTGTGATAGTGAGTAACCAGAGCTTGGTGCTGCAAGGTGTGAGCAGGACGAGCGCCGGAAACTACACGTGCGTCGGCTACAACAGCGAGGGCGATGGCGAGAGCGAGCCCTTCTACCTCAACGTCCTATGTAAGACCCAATTTCATTTCCCATTTTACTCAGAGGGGCTAATTTAAGGGAATGGTGTCATTTTATAACTTAAATCTTTGTTAAAAATATCCCAGGAAGGCTCCCGGATAAGTCATGTGGACAGCGCGTTTGCCTTTGGTGAAAGCGGTCCAGGGTTCGAATCCCGGTGGGAGCCAATGTGCGAAATGACCTAAGCTGTTGAAGCAATTTTAACAATACTACTTCTACCAATATCCCAGGATTGAAGTGAAGCGTACTTAATGTGTATTATAGCGCAACGTCGCGAGTTGGCTGAATTCGAATGACAGTAACTCAACAAGGACAAATTTAGATACTTATACCATATAACATTATAACAATTCACAATACTAAACATGTTTCACTTAATCTAATCAAATCATCCTATTGGATATGCTGTTAACTTTTACACTGAACAGAATACCGTATCATTTCATTGAAACAATAGTAACACCCTGTGCGATTGCGATTATAAAAACTGATCAAATGGAATAACTTCCCATTTTACAAATAAACAGTCATCATAACTAATCCGAAAAAATATGTTGTGTAAAAAAATATGCACACACACACAAACTACAGTAGAAAGTTACATGATTAATCATATTTTCGTATTTTATGTTTTTAAAGAACTTAATCGTTTCCAAGCCTTCTGAAAACGTCAATCGTTTTGCTTTTAGCAAAGAAAATGTAACTTTGTCACTTTAAAAAGATGATTATATTTTTAAGAAAAGGTATAAGCATAGAATTCGGCAAACCATTTTAATTTGATACTGTTCTGTTAATGAAAGAGAATGTATTTGTATCTTCTCTGCGGTCCACAATTCTGATTCCCACAAAATTTTCGAGGATAACGCCATATACGGATCGAAACGAGATTCTTGTGTTATCTGACACTTTACGCCAGCCATTACATTTTCGGCATTAATTTTTAAATAATGCACCGATTAAATCCTATTCCGATCCTACGCTAAAGAACAGAAAACTATTTTTCACTCTCTCGTTTCTTCGAAGGACTGTATAACATTGCACGAGCTCCCTCAGTTTCACAGTTTCCCATTTGCCATGAATCAAACTCTAATTTCTCCTCACCTTGTAATAGGCGCGGAAGGATTACGTGAAATGAGAGGCGTTAAAGGAGAAAGGGGTCGAAGTGAGGCGAGCATTTTTTCCGATGGTTAATAAAAGGCGCTCCCATCTTCACTCCCTTAAAGAGTGAGCCATAAATTCTTCCCACAAGTCCGGTAATATTCGCTTGTCCATTGCTCCTCCGAGAACGATAGCATCTCTTGCGGGGGAAATGATTACCTCCGCTATTCCTTAGGCGCCGATCTACGCTGAAAGCAGATTGCTACTTTATTCCACACTGTGCCTTTGAAATTTAATCAAGTAGGAGAAGCGATGGTATACGACCCGAGTTGCGATTGGTGAAACAGCATCTGACCGAGCGTACGCCGTAGAGGACTCATACGTAAATGTATTATATATACATATATATACATATATATATATATATATATATATATATATATAAGTTTTGTCAGATGATTTAATAAGGGTTAAATACCTTTCTTGCTTTCAAAATACATCATTAGGCTTTGTTTAACTTTCAATAATCAAGTATTAAGAATACTCTCTCCATGTTTTCCAAGTTCTGGAGAGGATTTTTTTTATTGCCAAACTTTGAGATACCACTTGTGACACTGCTACTTGAAATCGACCATCTGAACACAATAGGTTAGGTAGAAATCCGTTCCAATACCCTCAAATATATTCGTACGGGCTTTAAAACAAATTCTTCGCGAGAGTTTCAGTAGTCGCGACTACTGTAGGGTGGGTGTAGGTGCCCAGTAGGGTGAAACTATCTCTTCGGAAGTACGATGTTAAAATACAGATGGCATGGGCTTCTAGCCAATTTTCTCTGCGGTAAGATTTCTGAGTAGCGCAACGATTGTTGAAGAAGAATATTAATAACAAGATTTTCAATTTCAGTGCATACTCATTCATAAAATGGTCAAATGAACGCTGATATCTAGTAATAACATGCAAAAATAGAATTGATGGTTTAATGAACATCTTAAGAAAGTATGAGCTATCAAAAATAGGTTGTGTGGCAATTGAAAATAGCTTCGCTTGAAGAGAATTCTAATTGAAAGGTCTGCATTCCGTACTTCTATTCGCCTAATGTTACTAGAATATTATTAAATGCGCCAAATCTGATAAATTAAATTTATTATAAAATAAAGTTATACTCAACAATGGGATTATATTGGCCCTCTATGTAAACAGATCCTCCATTTCTTGGATTCGCTCTTCATAAATATGCTTTGATAAAATTCGTTTTCACCTGATGATTTCAATTACTCTTAGAAACAGTCGTGCATTAATAAAACAGCGGAAAAATACTTTTCTTTTCCTATTCATTACAATAAAACACTTTGGACTCCTAAAAAGTCATGTGGGCCTCAGCTTCGTCAAAAATGGCCCCGGGTTCGATTCCCGGTGATTCCCGCACGTGCGAATTGACCTGAGCTGTCGGAGTCCAATTAACAATACCAATTTTACTAGGAAAAACACGGAAGTGCCTTCTTAATGTGTCAGAGAGGTATGGATGCGAGAAGTAATGATGTAAGGAGGAAGATGGATAGGAAAATGTTTTCCCAGGAGATTTATGCGAAAAGTAGGAACATTTCCAAGTACTTAGCGAGGAGAATAAGAGTTTCGCATTTCGATTACTTGTAAATTAAGTAAAGTAAACACAGCTTCCTCCGCACTTACGAGAAATCTGAAGATTCTGAAGCTGATAAAGTATTAAAATCATCTGGCCAGATGATGTTAATACTTTAACAAAACCGGTCTCAGATTATACATATGTATGTATATATATATATGTATATTTATATTTATATACATATGTATAATCGCTGTATCTCTAAAGATAATGAGACATCTCTTAATTCGAAATTCTCCCAAAGGAGAAGTGAATGCGGTGGAAAATATCCAGTTTCCGCGATTAATGGTCTTCCATAATGCGCACATGTGTCCTAGGATTAAGCGTCATACTCTAATCCCGGGCTTATGTCCAAGTGTACCTGGAATGAAAATCTTTTGTGCTTCTTTATGTATTAAGACAATTGTAACTATTTCGTGAACAAGATTGAATATTTTGAACTAAACACATGGTCGTAATACATAGCTGCTATGTCTGTGTTTCATCATTAGA
Source organism: Sympetrum striolatum (assembly GCA_947579665.1). Lineage (NCBI taxonomy): Eukaryota > Metazoa > Arthropoda > Insecta > Odonata > Libellulidae > Sympetrum > Sympetrum striolatum. The sequence continues at coordinate 7,168,158 of OX388351.1, forward strand.
GCTGATGTATAAAACATGTTCATACCGATCGTATTGACGTGTAGATATGATTAACTAGTTCCCATTTGCTTCCCGGAGTTCTTCTTTGCTCTATTTTCCCAGTGAAACGTAACTACGATGGGAGCTACACTATCAACTTTAATACCGCTCATATTTATCGATTTATATTTTGAGCTAGTACAGTTTCACCAGTATACATACATACCAGTATTCTTGCTTTGTTAATTTACTTTATAAACTAGGCACAGTCCACTGCAACCAGGGGTTCCGCTATTTTTTTCTCGCGTTGCAGCACTAACTTATCCTCGATTCTTATTTTTATCGTTCCGTCAGAAAGTATCCTCCCTCTCCCATCTGCTTCAAATGGAATGTTCAAGAATTACTGTTAATATCAGACATCAATGCCTCTTTAGATTCCCATTTAATCTGAACGCCACGGGATGCTTTGCTTTTTCCTAAATCCCTTACTCATAGAAAACATTAAGAGAAAACAAAGCATTCTTTCTATTGCATTACGTGGGATTTAATCGCTATTGTACCCTTTCAAAGCGAACCTGACTCTGGAAAGGTATTGAATTCCTCGATTGCTTTTTCGGGCGAATTACACCGTTTTCACCGATGACCCATCTCCACCTAGAAAACGGAATTTTCGATCCGAGGGAAACGTAGGGGAAAAAAGCATTTTCGATTCGAGCGCATTTTCGGGAAAATTGACTGAAAGTGGCGGAATTAATAGATTCTGTTCCCTCTCGACATTCGTCACGCGCAGCCAATCAAAGGAAGAATAAAAAGCGCGAAATTTGACGCCTTTTTTCAATGCGGAGCTCCTCGGATGCGCGTTTGGATACAAAAGATCGTCTGCAGAAAAGAACGGATCTCAAGAGCCCCTTGTCTCGCGCAAGAGATTAAAACCGAAGCCGTTTCATAGCTTCCGCTAAGCCATTACAAGGAGTTCTCTTGGGTTTTATATCCCTCCCCTCTTCGCAGTCTATTCCTTCTAGCGTTGCTTTATTACCTCTAAATCCCGCCTCTAATCGTCTCCTCTAATAATGCGTCACATTCGAGGAGACGGGAGGACCTTTTCTAACGTGATCTGCCGTTCTTTAGCTACGCAGAGAGTAAAAGGAATAACAAAGCATTTGTCGATTCCTTGTCTCCTTGGAAACTCGAAGCTGTTCACATTGCGTTGATGGAGGACTTCGAAACCAGAGGACTTTCCTAATTAAACATGAGAAGTGATGGAGATAATAGCTGTACTTTTCCACCATGTCTATTAAAACAAATAATAACAAACTCACGACTCAGCGATTGATCGCCATCCCAATCTGAGGATGAAAAAAGTCGTACACTATTTGTTCTAATAAACACTGTGGAAAAAGTACAACTATTCTCTTTTCATCGTGACGTACTTCAACCAGATATCGCCAGAGATGTTGGATTGCTAATGATCAGTAAGTGGATTGGGAAGTAGGTTTTGATGAAGGTGCGTCAAGTATACGCGAACATAATTGAATAGAGAAATTCATCAACAAGAAGAGTTGCCTCGGAAAAATTAAGAATTGGAGGCAGCTTAGCTCGAAGACATTGCTCCGCCTTCGATTTTGGCGACTGGGCTGCAATATTTCATCTGTATTATTTCATTACCGCATTATAGGTGCATATTTATCGATGTATGTGATCGAATTCTCTTCAGATTATCATATTCTACGCCATTCTTGAGGTCAACACTCTTTTCTTCATTTATTACCTGGATGTGGTTACTTATTAGTTTCCCTTTTAACCTCTTCTTCTTCTTAATTTTTCTAGCATTTCTAGTTATGATAAAGATTCAGTTGGAATGTCAGTTTCGTCTGATTTAATCCGTTCACATACGGATTCATTCGATGCAATTCCCCTCTCATCCGGGTCCCTCCTCAGATTAGACAGCTTTTGCCATTTCCGCTTCCGCCTAAAGAAATCAGAAGGACGAGCGAAATGAAACCTTCGACGCCAATGACAGTTAGAGGTTTAAAGTCTCCAATGGCCGTTTTGTCGGCGTTCCTCTTCTCATTCTCCGGTATTCCAAGAAAACAAGACAGGACTTTCTGTCTTGTTTTCTCGGAATACCGGGGAATGAGAAGAGGAAAGCCGACAAAAACGGCCATTGGAGATTTCAAACCTCTAAAACCTTAATAGTCGTGTCCCAACTTTCCTTTCTTATCAGCCAATGACAGTGGAGACGAATCGTGGGTGAAAAAACGAGTATGGACACTGTTTAGCTGCGTCTTTAATTGGGACTCTGCCTGAGACACTCAATTATGTCGATTTATCATCAAAAAATACTGAAAAGGAAGAAAAGAAGCGAATGCTGTACTGCTGGGTTATCAAAGCAATTTTTATCATTAAAGTTATGGCTTAATGAGTGGTTAATCATTATAGACAAATATATACGATGATTCTTATTATTGAATGCGAAAGTGCTTTTGCAAAGTAAAGAATCTCTCTGCTTAGCATGTTACTGCGACTGAAGTCAAATCAAGAAAATGAACTCGATTGGATCAGATCGTTGTAGTTATTTCTTGCTAGTATGATCAGTTTGCTGAAATAGAATTCAAGCTGACCAAAATGTATAAAAAGTTTCGTTCGTAGGGGGGATCTTAGAAATTGGCCCAATAATTCAAACGGGGCAAGTTTAAATCAACAATGAGATAAAACAGCGATTAAGTCACTGATTTGCGCTTTTAGATTCGTCGTGGTCGTGTCTTTATGCATTCTAAAAGCACAAAAAAAGGGCTCTGCAACGATTAGTCTGACTGCAACGGAATTATTTACTTCGAGAGAAAGAAAAAAATTTTAAAAAATGAGAATTATTAAAATATGAGAAATTTCGCAGGTTCGAAACAATTTTTATTCCGTTTTTTTACATTCACCCAACGTACTAAAATGTTTAAATCAGTCCCCAAATATTCCTAGAGAACTTCTCTTCGGATGAAAAACTTTTATGCACATTCCTCGGACACATTTCATGGAGAACGAAAGAATGCATGTTCCGCATAATATGATACAGCATATAACATGTTCCGCATAAGATGGAAATATAAAATTGGCGAATGATTGAAGACCACGTTCCGTCGCTTGATTTTTCGAGGCGTGTTTGTTTTCACGATCCGCAGTTTGGCTTTAATTTAATTTCCACTTGAGATGTATTCCTTGAGAAGAGGTGAGCTCCATTTTCCTTTCAGCTTTTATAACATTCGCTTTATTTCCCTTCGAATAGCGTCATGTTCCAACCCCGAATTTTAGTATCAATTTCGATGAAAAAAAGATTTCCGTAAATGTACAGAAACTGTTGTGTATGTACCGTTCCAGTTAAACTATTTGGTCCTTTTTTGTCTCTTTCTCTTTTCTGTAACAAGTTTTCTTCTTAGGTAAATTAGCAAATGCCATTTGTAAGAAAGAAGTTTAATTAAATTAACTTCCGCGTGGTTGACTACATACCCTTCGAGTATTTCCTTATTACAGATCAAAAACGTGGAATGGCTGCCATATAGGATTCCTGTTCATTTATATAAGTTTACATTGCAAGTTGACCTTCTGGCCAGGTGGCAATGTTAAGGGGAACATAAAAATGAATTTAAGCCTGGAATTTGCCCAATGACGGGAAGGAAACCACTCCAAAAACCTCCCGTAGGCTGTTCGATTTGTTTTAGGATGTGGAAGTTCATTTAGAGTCGTCTAAATAAAGTAACGACAGCATAATTTTGAGCATAAATTATTCAACCGAAATAAATTCATTTTCAATACCTGATACTAATATTTGCTTAATATCCTCTCATTCGGGCATTTTCTTTTGAGGAAAAAACTCGTCCCGTGAAGGAGCAATTCCATTCTTCCCGCCACCGTTTAATTCGATTTGATAAATCGTCCGTAACACGAGCGAGAAGATAAAAAGGAGTAAATGTTCCTCATAATCAAGGGCCGCAATTTAACTGTTTACGAGAGACGTACGCATGGATGCGTAACTGAAACCAATCCTTACTTTGAGAATTCAGCGTAACTTCTGTTCACGATTATAATTCATCCCTGAAAGCAATCCGAAATATTCCAAGTCAAAAAGGAATCAGCGTGAAACAAATTAATTCCTTCCAAAACCCCCTATAATTGTTTATCAAATCTTTTAAAATAGCGTATCTGCATGATCTTTCCGAATCATTCCGCCGCACCAGTTTTTGTAGTGACGTCGTATCACCTGCGTTCCAATCAGGATGGATGTCAGGGTGTAAGTCTCGTATTGACAGCAAATCCTGAAAGATCCTGCAACGCCGGTATCAACAGGTTGACCATTACGATGCTAATTAGTGCACACGTTTCACCTCACCAGAGTAATGCCCTACCTCCTGCGAATGGTGCATTCGTAAACCTTGCTACTTACTCCTGCTGCAAGTGATGACCCTGTGCGTTGAAATATAGGTACTTATTGTGATATATATATATATATATATATACACACATATATATGTGGATTTTCGATGTATTTTTGTTTCAACCAATCAGTTTCACGATCTCTTTCGTCGACACAACCTTGTCGACAGTCTTTTTCGCCAACTTGCGTGTTTGTTATTCGATACACTAATTCTAGACGGTTTGGCGGTAAATCTGTTAATTAACTAAGTTTTAGCTGACCAGAGATGTGAAAAGAATGCCGATTAAGGGCAGAAAAGTGTGTGTGTACTAAATATGTATTACCTAAAGAGCGTAACAAACCAACGCATTGCACTCTAGCACTTAGAAAACGGTTCCTTTTCATGCGCATCTGCTTTTGCACCTCTGTAAAGATGAAAATCCCTTTTGCAGACTCTCCGACGTGTGCTCCGAACCAGACCAGAGTGCATGGAGTGGCGAAGCAGGAGAAAGCCAACATCTCGTGCACAGTGGAGGCCAATCCACCAGAGGTGCACTTCCGATGGACTTTCAATAACTCTGCAGAGACCGTGGACGTGGCGGCCGCTCACATCGGAAGAGGCCTCACTGCACCGAGGACGTCCACGCTGTCCTACACCCCGATGACGGAGCACGACTACGGCACTCTGCTCTGCTGGGCCTCCAATCGCATTGGAGGGCAGAGGCACCCCTGCGTCTTCCACATCATCGCTGCCGGTAAGTACATTTCAATGAAATCGAAAATAACAGTAAAATATACCATTGTTGTTGTTGGCGTTGTTTTAAACAAAATTCGAAACATCTTACGGTTACTCTCCAATAATATGTATAATTAAATGATCCTGTCCATATGATCATGTAAATCATATTATATGTTACCGTGAATATCACGATATTTACGTTTACATGTAATATGATCACAAACATATCGATTTTCACGTTATCGTGAAGAAATAAGAGGATATATGAATATCATCTCTTACATCACTCAAAATAAGAAACAAAATCTTGAATTTTCTAGTGAATTAATTAGTGCTGGGTTGATATTAAGTACGATTGCGATGAACAGTAGTTGTGCTTTTCAATTGACTTCCCTATCTCTATATAAATTGGACCTTCGACTATCTGCTGACTTGATTAGAGTGTTCTGTTTCGCAGATAGTTTGGCAGCACAATGAACGGTTGGAATGTGTGTATGACCTCTAAATCTCGGGCTGTCCTCTTGTGTCAACAATTTAGCACAATTATAATTAATTGATTATTTGATAATTGATCTTTTAAAGGATGTCAACACTCACTCCCAATAGGTTAGAAATTTCAAGTACATACTATTGTATTGCAGGATTTGAAGGTGAAAAAGTTCTGCAGATAACAGTGTCTGGAAAGCAATATTAATTGGTTTATTTTTTAAATGATATGATTGGTTTAGTTATAATATCACTCATCCCTCATTCCTTTACCAGTCATAGAATTATGTCTTTGAATAAATTTTAAAGAGCTCTATCGAATGAGGGACCATGATTGGTTCCCTCAAGATCTATACTTACGCCATCTTCGAGAGGCTGAAAAAGGAAAGCGAAGCAGGGGAAAGCGAAGCACGCTGCTTTCAGAAGCCCAACGATGTCTGGATCTCGCCGTGACACGCTTCTTATCTTCCCCTAATTCCTTCCCCCTGCCGATTTCCTTCACCTAAAGATCCCACTCAAGAGTTGCGCCAAAAGAATCTTTTCGAAGCGCACGCCAATGCAGGGGTACGTACGCGCCAATCCGCGCACGTCACGCTTATGACGGTGTTTACTCAGAACACTACCTTTAAAGGGAATAGATATCGACCTCTTCATCGATAATACTCCACCAGTCATTCAATGTTCCGCCTTACTGGAGAGATGCTTTCGTAACCTAGCTTACGGTTTTCTCGGGTGCTCTACATTCCTCCAAGTCTCTTTGCTCGTTCTTTATGTTGTCTTTTATTTAAGTTCGCCCTATCATTGTCTTCTTTCACCTTCTATCATTTTTTCCTCCTCCAGTTACATTATTTCCTTCCATCATTCTTTAGCCCTTGCATAAATACTTCAATCAAATTCTCTTCTTCATCCTCACATTTATTAATGTACATAGTAACACAATTTACTTTTACGATTCAAATCCTCAGGAAGGCCTTCAATATATTTACGTTCTCCTTTCATAGGGTCTACAGTTCATTTCCATAAAGCTGAACAATCCAGACTAGGAATAATAGAACGCATCACTTATGGCAAATAAAGTGCAAAAGATAATTCCGGGAGAGATGCCCCACCTAAGGAAATTACTTCATAACAATGACTTCAGCGATGAAAAGAATGTGAAATTGCGTAATATACCAGAAAAAATATTGATTATTAACACCATATAAACAAATTTTGTTCAAAAACATTTTCAAACAAAATATTAAAGTTTTTCTGCAACCATGCATTTGGCCATCTCTCCCGAGTGTCCGGGTGAGACGCCCCACCTCTGTGGGAGAGGTACCACATTAGCTTAAACTGAATTTAATCTGAAAAGCGCTTGTCATATACAAAATTGTTAAATATAACTTAAAGTCAGGACCAAGGAAAACGTTTAAGTTAACTCTAAAACCTTTTTAAAAGTTTCATTTGCAAAAACTTTTGGAGGCATCTCAGCCCCCTCTAGAGGTATATAAATAGCATATTGAGGCTTGGTCATCATTTTATTTTGCAAGTGACATCTTCTCACGCAAAAATATTGTAGATTCAACCGAAAAAAGTATGACAATTTTGATGTTTTTGTCGAAACTTCAAGGCCAAAATTCTTACAGAAGATATTTTTTGACTTCGAAAAAAATTATATTTGTACTTTCAATGTGGGTGGGCCACCTTTTCCGGGTATTATATTTCGATCAGAAAGAAAGTGGCAAAACCACCCTAGTGCTTACTAAACACTACATCATCTTTTGATCGTGCGTAAAATGCATTAGACCGTGGATTTAAATTTGAATTGAAATTTAAATGTATATAAGAAACGTTTTCCTGTAAAAGGCCTTAATCAGTATCACCTTTAAGTTAAATTGATATTAATAGGGCACACACCTAAAGATAACACTAGGTGGGGCGTCTATCCTTTCAGTACGGGAGAGATGCCCTTACAGCCAGTGGGTTCACACTTTGTCCAAGATGACCAGTCACTTCACGTGGATAATAGATGAACCTATAGATACAAGTTTTCGCCCTTTAATTCAAAATATTCAAACATTTAAACCGATGCCACCAGAAACATTATGCCCTATCTTATAAAAGCGCGGAAAAAACATTGCCTACTTGAAATTATGTTATAAAACTGCCTAAAAAGAATTAATCACAGTTGAAATAATTCAGATAGAGGGGCGCCTTCCAACTGCACACCGTCAGTAGAGCAATCTTGTGGTTTTCCTTAAAAATACTGTGTATGCTCCCGGTGGGGCATCTCACCTGGAATTACCTTATCAGTGATCATACGACACCCTGCCACGGACTAGAACTAGAAGATGTTCTACGCCAAAAGTATGCTCAGAATCATACATAGATATAATGATATAATTCGTAGACCGACAGATAGTAGTTTCAGAAACACAGATAATTATATTATTATAATCTACCATGAGTCTAAAAGATCTAATTCATTTTTTATTCTATAAAGGAGCCATTCAATACATATCAGCATTACAACACTTCCTCGAATTATGGGAAATCCTTTCTAAGGTATAAAACGCCGAAAAAAATACTTCCCAGTATTCCTCTAATTTTTTTATTCAAGGGAAGTATTTTAGCATAAAACAATCACAATTTCATGTAATATTGATTCTCCAAAATAATTATTAATGCCTGATAAATACTTCAAGATCCATTAATTTTTACATGATTTAGAATTGTGATTTAATTCGAGAGTTTGACGGGGAAATTCACAAAATACCATTTTAATGTATATCTTAAGATTGTGATTGATAATTTATTAGCGTATCCTTCAATCCTCTCAAACTGTGCATCTTCCGTGTTTTCCATTTCGTTAGAGAAATGGACGAATAATGAAAACTTCCTCAGCGGATGGAAAATAGTAACCCCGTCCTTCCGAAATATCCTTTGCGTCTTCCTCGAGACGCCGAACAAAAGGAGTTTGGTAAGAAAGGGATAAAAGGCTCTTCAGAAAAATTTCATTTTCCGAATCTTCCTACGAACGAACACACGTGGACTCGAATTAGCGGCATTTTTTCCTTTGAATGAAACGATGCCTCTCTTTTGTTTTCTCGATATTGCAAAGCGGTCCTTGACTTGGAGCACAAACACCGGAAATGTTTTTAGAAGCGTGTTTTGGAACGGCTATCTACCGATTCGAAGACATATTTCTTCGGCAATCATTTTTGCTAGAGTGGCAGTCTAAAGAGTGCATGAAGAAAGAAATTCTAGTTGTAGGTGTAGTGTAAAGAGAATTGGAAATTTCACGCTACTTCATTTGAAGAATAGTTCTGTCAGAAGCAAAAATACATAGCTACATAAAATTGAACTTATTCAATTATATTTGGTGCATTTACAAAGCAAAATATGATTTATTGCAACAAGATATCATCTTCGATAATATTTAAAAACTTGTGCGAATCTAGAAAATAATTGTGAATTGTATTTAATTATTAAATTGTACTTTACGGACTTTCTCGCTGGAAAAAAGTAGTTTGAAAATTACTGCAGTATCTTCTGGTCGGAATTCTAAACATTTGATGAGTATTCCACGAGATTTTATCATGAGTTGACCGCATTCTTAATTCCAAATGCAGTTTGAGTTTAACTGATTTTTCTACCTGAATTCAGCAGATTTTCTGCGTTGATTCTCATGAAAGGAAATCGTCCGATTTTCCCACTGATTTATATCAAACTGATCATATTTATATCATATTTACGTCAAGTATGCCTGCAGCTACTTTAATTCGTTGAAAATTTAAAATTTATTCGTAAAATGTATTACATCTCAGCATCGAGTATTTTTCAAATGTAAGCTTTTAAAGTGCCTTTCTCTTGAGTAATCTTTTTCCCAGGCCTTGCTTATCAATGGAAGAAAAGATTCAATCTTGCCTGAATAAATACGTATTATTATTATCATCATTACATTAATTCCTTTAAAAGATAGTCTTTTATGCTAAAATTGCAGTATGAGATACCTTAACGACAGAAATCTTAAATCCACTTAAATCAGGTAAAAGTTAATTTTCACCAAGTAAAGCATCTTTTGAGCAACAAAAAATTTTATCAGGAGAAATATCCATTACAGTTTTACTGCTTTTCCAAGGGAATAATGTGAACGGGGTACCCGTAACTGAGGCAACCACTTGATATCGAATACAAAACTTGGAGTTAGCAAGTTGAAATTCTCTCAAGTTTGTATTACCTGGGGGCTTACGACTTCAAAGCACAACTTCCGCCATCAAACCTGTAATTAATCCTCCACCAAGCTTTTAATCAGTTATCTACGGAAGTCTAAGGATGATTCCACTTAAGACTATCATATATTAACACAACTAGTAATTTCAACCGGCGAATTTGGAGAGTCGTATCACTCAACGCGACTAGCTCAAATACGGATATCGGAAGAAAAAGTGACTGAACACAATTAGAAAAAAGAGACCATTTTTTATGTTATACCTAGAATAAGTGTTTTATCTATGTCTGGCATCGAATAGGCAAACAAAATAACAAACATGCCGCTGAAACTTAAGGCCGAAGATGAAACGGAAGTAAAAAAAAAACAGCAGAAAGTAAAGAAAATGAAATATAGAGGCACAGAAAATAATAAAAGTAAAACATTTATCAATATCTGCAATAAATGTTAGAACAATAACTATAATTATTAACAAAATAATTATTAATTGAAGTTAAAACAAAAATAATAATTATAAATCGTCTTTATTTGGGGGAGATTGAGAATGAAATATATAATATAAATAGGGAATATCTAGGGAAACTCTAGAAAGTAAATCGTACTCAAGAAAGCGTATGGACCAAGTTATTAAGTCGAAGTACGATATCGACGACAATTTTGAAGACGCCTTATCGAAATCGCTCTCTGAAATGCGTTCGACAAGAAATCCTTCAATTTCAGCAAAAACTTGTGCGAAGTTGATCCGCTCGTTAATCGTAATCGGGCGTTGCCTCCGATCCGTTGCAGCCCATCGCTAAATGGGAAGGCCCCGCTGAGAGGCTGCTATTAATCTCGCTTTAGAGTTTAATGCTATTGCGATGTTCGGGACGATTGTCCTTTGTTTTTGTGCGCCATAAAAGTACTGCGGCGTATAAGTAATGCCTTCCCGAGCACTATAGCTGCACCTTCAACTTTGAACACCATTTGGAACTTTGGCAGTGAACGCCGCGTTGTTTGGGCTTTATTTATATGTCGAATGGCGATGCTCATTTGTTTGGCGGCCCAGTCGTTTCTCACCTCTTTAAATTAATCAACAGGCATTGTAGTAAAATACTGCTTCTGCACTAACCTTTAAATTTCTTTGGGATTGATCGGATAGCATAAAATATAATTCAATGATTAGGAGAGGGGATGTTTCAATGAAACCTTTCCTGGTTGTGAATTCTTTCTCTCACTTTAGGTCTGAAAACTTTCCTGCAACGCCATATTGGTCAAAGGATGCCCGACGTTTGTCTTTTTTTAATTAAATCACTTAATTCGGTCCCAGTCTTGTTACTGTGATTCGTGCGAATCCATCGAAATAGTTCGACGCTGTGATATTCTTATTTATTTTTTATTTTAATGAATAACTCATTGAGTCATTGTGGTGGAATTCTGATAGTAATCTTTGTCAGTGCGGAAAGGCTATTCGGTGAAAGCACTTCGCCCCTCATTTTAGCAAGTCTCTCCAATTCGAGGGACCTTTGGCGGATGATTTAGAGCTGTAAATAACATTCTTTGGCAAACAAATTAGTATAAATCAGTCCGATGAAGTGATCCCAGTGCTCATGTGGATCATAATACTTCTTTGGCGTTCGTTAGTCTAAATGTGCGACGAAGAACGGCGTTAATATGTTTCTCCGTTAAATTGGAAGAACAGCATTTATTTCCACTCCCAGATATTTTTATCCAAACTTAACATAATCCGCCTTGTGACTTACTTCCCGGAAGCCCTCTCAATATTAATGGACTGGTATTTCCCGGAAGCAAGACAAGCAAATTGGCTCTTAGAAACGCTGAGCGGGATACTTATCTCGAAATAACTTCGGAATAGAAGACATTTTAAATTATTCGTCATTCCACGTCCAACACAGCTGCTTTTCTCACATAAAGTAAATCCTAAGCGATGATAAACCCTCTCTCCCGGGCTTCTTCACATTTTGTTTCCGCAAATTTTAATATAATTGAACAAAGTAGCGCTACCATTTTGTGTGTTCCGTCCAGCGAGATTCAGGGCCGTATTTATAGTCAACTCCTAGGAGTTTCCCAGCGCCTAGCAACCCCAAGGCCAAAAACGGTATTTATAGTCCTCTTCCCCTCACAACCCCCTTAGAGACTCCCAAGCCGTGAAAAGCTGGGTGGCCGAGATAGGTGATCCAGCGCACCCCTAAAGCGTGATACCGGTGGTGGCAAAACTGCGTACTAATTTAGTAAACAACAAACATGGCGGATAATCTCTTCGATTCGCTCGATTAGATTCAGCAATTGATGTATAAAATAAAATAGTGGCCTGTGAAATCCTCAAAGTTTCTTTGAATTAAAGTACAAATCAGCAGAATATGTTGGTATACATTTATTTTATCCTAATGCATTTAAAACTATCTAACGGATGTTTTAAAACCTCAGCTTGGGCAGTCGTTAAGAAATGTGAAGTTATTAGTTTTATTACGTAAAATTTTGATTTCATTGAGGTTGAATTTATTGGCAATTACTATACGTATTAGTAGAGATATATTTATGTTGTGCACGGGTGATTCCTACTCTTGATTGCTGATTCTTTGTGGCCTTTCGTTGTCGTAGTCGTGATACATAACCTTTGACGCAGGAGAAAGAGTAAATATTTAAAGTGGAATGCCACAATGGTCAGTATTAGGCCTATTACTATTTTTAATATATATCAATGATATATTTTCTGTTATAAAGTGCTGTAAATTATACTTGTATGCTGATGACGCTGTATTAATATCTGTTCACAAATACTTCAATGAGGCTGAAAGAGCTCAACAAACTGACTTAAATAAAATTAAGAAATAGTGCCATGATAACAAATTAAAAATAAATGTTCACAAGACAAAAGTGATGAAAATTAGAGTTAGAGAAGAAATAAAGCAGAAAGTGGAACCTTTACAATACCTTCACACTTACATCCTGCTTACAGAAAATTACTTTTCCAATAAGCACAAGGAAAAGTTTGCTACAAAACAAGGCTTGATAGGGAGAGATAGAATAACGTACAATGTACCAAGTTATTATGATATGTATGGCAGGAAGCGACTTGATGTCATAATACCTATGTTATTTAATGACTTACCTTATAACATACACTTAAATTTTGTACTTAATTTGGAAAAACAAATAACAGATCCCTTGGTACATACTATGATATATGTCAAAAATCTATTGAGTTGATATTGTACATTTATTGCTCTGACTATGGGATGCTAATGATTGTATCTAAGTTTATCTCTGCTGTTGTACTTTGTGATTTTATATATAATGCTTTCTATAGTCTTGTGTATTACATACTTGTTATATGTTCTATATTTATTGTGAATCCTTATATAATTGCTTAATTTGATATTGATTTTCATATTATAATTAGTGCAATAGATAAGTAGATGCAGTATTTACAATTTTTGGAATCATAAGTAGTATTTTGTGATTGCTTTTGTAAACTTAATGCTTTATTTTGCTAGAAACGTTTGAAAGTGTTTTTAATTTTCATCATTAATCTAAAAAATACTCCAAATTTTAAATAATTTGTAATCTTAGGCTTGCGGTTATTTAACTTCTGGCACCTCCTGATGAGCCTACATCTGGCTCAGGAGGACCAAAAAGATGAATATTTACAATCCGGTTTCTTGAACTTAAATATCATGTAAATTTATTTGTAAGCCGTTCCCAGGCAGGGGATATTATTTATATTGCATTATTGTATTGTTTGAACAATACAATACAACAAAATAATAATAACAAACAATTTTTCTGAATAAAATATTCTATTATAATCATAAACCTCATGGTTAGAATCAGTTAAAATTGATGGGGCGTGAGAAAATGTATTGAATCAGGATTTATCACTGATTTATCTGTGAATGTGAAGGAAGTTGGTGAAAAGTCTCCTATATATTATCTTATGAAGTCGAAATTTCTATTGTTTGTGTAACTAGATACCGGAATTTGTTAAGCATTAGATGGATGAAGCAGCTGCTTCATTCATTGATTTTTTATTTAATCGACTTAAAGTTAACATACCGGCTTTAATACGTTGTGTTACGCTAACTGATACATCGGTGACGGGAATTTTAAAATTCAAAGCTATGACACGAGAACTCGGTTCGTGGAAGATTTAAAATTTCACAAAATGTCCTTCTTCAAAAGCCTTCTAAAGTATAATCGGTTAAATTGAAATTATACCGTATAATCACCTCTTCCCTCACCTTTTAAAAAAATCACCTAAAGGACGCAAATTAAACATTCATGAACAGTTGGAAATATCACACCAAATGCAAAGCAACTACAACCTCACAAACGTTAACCTGCTATTTCTATCTTGATTATAGTAATGCAGTTTCAACAACGGCTGCCTTAGTAAATTGTTGATACTTTATTATAATTTTAATAGTTTTGTTGTAAATTGAAGTTATTTTTTATTTATATACATTTCCTTTCTTGGTTGGTGTAAATGTCTTTAACAGGAACATTGAGCTCAACAGAACCTTGGTTTAAACATGAAAATAAATACAGGTAGAGCTGAAAATGGATGTGGACAGACATGAAACTGATTTTTACTGTCATGCAGAGCTTAATTGTTATTAGAATTTACAATACCTATTCAAACTTTGCCATCAATACAAGATTTCATGTGAACCAAAACAAATTAGCAGAAAGGAACATTAAAAAAAAAACTGAACAGCGAAACAGGTTTTTGGAAACGCTGTTGCCAAATTTATCACGAGTCCGTCTCCTCGTCAGAGGGCTGCTGGGAGTCGTTTATAAATACCAATAGGTACCGCTCGCCTGGCAGCTTACCCATAAGGGGTTCGTTAGGTATAGGTGAAGGAGTCGACTATAAACACAGCCCATAGACTAGTGAGTGACCCTGATAACGAATTTCTCGGCTGTCGATAATTTTTTGAATCCTCCCCAACATCTTCTGCACCCAATAGCGGTCTTCTCTTGTTAAAGCCTTCAAAAAATCATATCGCAGCAGTAATAGAGCAGGTTATTCACTGTGTGACTAAATTGATCATCACAACAGCGTCTTCAAGTGCCTCTTAGACGGGGATTCCACTGTTTCCTGTCTTTATACCAGTGGCATTCATTCAGGAATTCGATCGTTTGCTTCGAATTCATCGAAGAAAGCTCTGAGAAGAAGCGAAGGGCATCGTTTTATTTTAGAGTTACTCTCCTCTTGAAAAGAATAGTTCAAAAAATTCCTAGTCACCGAATCGACAAATGCGGCTTAAATGGATTATTAAAAAATATCCGATTCCTTTGTAGCCTTTAAAAAGCCTCTCTATAAAATGAGGCAAAAAATAGGAATGAATTTCTATTACTAAGTTAATCCCATGCACTCAGCGGAAGAAATCTAGCTCCGTCGTATTTTTCTGTGTTCTTTCTTTCTTCGCTGTGCACGCCGAAAAGCGCAAGAAAGTTACCTTTCGACCCTAATTCCTCAGGATGCATCGACACATCTCGGACGGTCGACGATTTAGAAAAGGATGAAAAATGACGAGCGGGAAAGAAGGACTTTCTGCAGCTGGAGGAATAAAAGTCTTAAAATCGTTACAGTACTCCGTTAACCATGGCGCACACACGCTGACTAAATAAAGGAATGCACTCACATTACGTGTGATGATGATCTTTTCTATTAACCCCTTCTCTGGTAAAAACTCCCTCCGTTTCAGCACCACTTAAAGGAAAGAGAACCCCTTTGAACCCTTGTATTCATTCGAATTTTATGCTTCCGATTTATTGTTTCGAGAAGGGAGGGTTAAAGAGGTCCCTTAGTGATTTCGCCGATACGGGGATTCATTAATTTCCCCTCAGAGCTTTCGTATGCAGCACGAACGCGGGAAAGTTTCCTTCTCGGTATTCTGTTTGTTGACTGCTTCCTTCAACTCCATATTTAACTTCGACGAAAGAATCCCGGAAAGAAAGGTAAAGAAAGAAGAGAGTGGGGTTATAATTAATTTTGGATTTACCTTTTAACTCGTATTCTCGAAGTCCCGCTATCTCGCCCAGCAAAATAAAAATAGATAATAAATTAACAATTATGTAAGGGTAAATCATGATATTTTTACTTATATACATTATTTATAAATTCAAATAATAATATTAAATGAAATACATTTGAGGATTAATATTTATTTATAGCTTTATTACGGATTAAAAGAGTGTGTACGGTGGAAAGCTACTTTGTTATTTATAAACAATTATGCTTTGTCTTCAATTAAAAATTGACTCGAGCGCAATTTTAATCGAACTCAAAAATAGATTTTATAATGCAAAATAATATATTGCATAGAGGATATGCAATAAAAATAAAAGCAATCGTCCATTTTTACACTCGTAAAAAAGTAAGTACCTCAATGTATTTATAATTAAAAATTCATAAAAGAGGGGGAGAAAAAAGGAAGCCTAAAGAAAACCACCTCATCCGAACAGTGGCATTTCAACTCCAACCCATAAACTAGCTTACAAATCACACAATATCATACGAAAGTTTCAATCCAACGTATGGAGTCGAGAATTCAATCGAATCGACTCGTGCATTTGTTGACAGACTTTTTTTCCCTGAGAATTCGATCTTAGTTAGCTTTGACTTAAAAAGTCTTTTCGGATCCATCCCGACTAGGGATCAGCTGAAGCGTAGTTTCGACGGCCGAGCTTTCTTCAGGACGGGCTGCAGTCGCCTCGACCAAAGCGAACAGATTCATTCAGTTTTCACTCACTCTGACCAGCAGCACTTACGCGCGGAATTTGAAAGTGAAGATTCGAGTACATTTCATATGAAATGATGTTTATAGGGATTATATCTTATCACTATTATTATCTATCAGTTATGAGAAGCATGAATATCATGTTCGCAGATCACGATTTATGAAGATAGAGCCTTGGCGACGGGTAAACGACTAAGTATAAGTCTTTTTGCCTTTCTAATTGAGTGTCAAATATTCCTTTAATATATATTTATGTATAACATCTCTTTTATTATGTTATGCATCATATCGATACTAAGTCAAAAGGCGTATATTGAACGAATGGTTGCGTTTTTTACCAGTGATGGTTTTTAAAACTGCTAATTTTTTATTATAATCCAATATATAATGCATTGTTTTCCTCAGTTGCTCTTTGTATCTTTGTACTTAAATTAATCACCTTTTATTAAGTTTATAGGAACCGAAACTTAACAAAAAATTGTTTAGGAAGAAGGTGACCTCAGAGAAAGTTCGCCGTGCAACCCAATTTATATGTCACTTAAAACTTTTTATTCCGTTCGACATTAAAACGGAACTGAGGAAATTTGTTATGCAAAGATAAGGTACTTTCGCTAATTATTAAGTATAATTCAGTTTTTATCGTTGCAATTAATTTCTCATCAGCCTCTCAAGCCCCGTTCTTTGAATTCCCTCCCGAGATATTTCGCACACCCGCGCTAGCCAAATCTGCATGGAACAATTCGCTGTTTGCGAGTAATTCTGTTATTTTATTTTCATTTTCTTTTGTTTCATTTTTTCTTGCTATTCGCTGATAAGAGCAATATTTCCATTCTTGCACCCGATATCCGATTGAAAACCTTATTTAAAACCAAATCAATGTCGATGACGGAGAGCCTCACTTAACATATGATGAATGGTGGTTCATAACAAAGCTTTCGGGAATCCTTTGGTATTCGCTGGTACTAATTACATTAGCTGTCTTCTTAAAATTGGTATTAGTCCTATATAATAGCATTTGCAAGTGCTATTTTTCATATAGGGCTTGTGACGACTGTCCTAAGAATGCAAAAGGAACTTGCATTAGACTAATTCAAGATTTCATAATTAAAATAGCGGATTTCTTCTGGAATTTAATTAATACACCAATCACTAAGTACTTTATAGTTGTTGGTTGGATAATAAAACATCACCTACGACTACATATACGCCGGTCACTCCTTGGTTAATGGGAAAGTTTCCAGAGTAACCATCTTTCTCGACGTCACCCCTAATCTTGAACATAACTCAAACCTACCATTCATCCAAATAGGGAGGCATATTCGAAGACAAGCGTCCTTCAGTCGGAAAACGATAATACATTTGAGGAGAAACTTATGTCCTTTAGAGTGGGCACACTAGACTGTGGCCGTGTGTATGTGTATCGGGAGACTTCCCTTGATTTTATACCATCCAAAGCGTGGCACTTGCGCTTAAGATTTCAATATAGTTGTTTTAACCATATTTTTATTTCGTTTGACATTAAAACAAAACTGATTTGTTATGCATGGATGAGGTTCTTTCGCTAATTATTTAGTATAATTCAGTTTTCATCATTGCAAGTAATTTCTCATCAGAGGCCCCGATGATATTCTTTGAATTTCCTCCCGAGATGCTGGGTGATGTTAGTAAATTTTCGCGACTGTATGCGGCTCTAGTGCTCTAGTGTAGATAACTCATCACTCCACCACCGATGGGGTGAAAAAAGGAAGCTGGGTAACAAAAGAGTGATTTGAATTTTTAAATTAAATGACTGCGTCCATTTCCAAATTCTGATTTTTCCATTAACTCCTTGTATTTACCATTTTGAGGTCTTCCGCACCGCATCGACTGATCTGCGACCCCTCGATGGAAGGCCTCAAAATGGGAGCCCCTCATATAATGCGACTTTGATCCTTCGATGGCCCTTCGTCGGCATTTATCATTTCTCTATTCCTATCGAAATATGCCAAAAGTTGTGCAGGTAGGAATTGGGTTAATTCATGCTAGCTATTGTAGAAAACAGTTGCCCTAGCTCGAAAAACAATCCTTTCTAGGGATTCTTTTCATAGATCGTTAATTGGTGAATTTCTGAAATGACATTACCTGTTGGAAAACTGAAGGAAATCCATGTTTAAAGTATTAGTTTTGTCTTTATTTTCTTATTTAGTAAATTTCAATATTACTTACGTGGTAATCATGCAAAGTTATGTTGCAGCTTTAATAGGAAGGGCGTTTCCATAAAATGCACGTTAACTTCTTTTTAAGAAGACTTTATTTCTTCTGCAAAATTAAAGTACAAAGAAGTCGCAAGTAAATGATACAAGTACCACAAGAATGGAAAATGAATTCATAATCTTATTTTGAACACGGTCTTTTATTCAAGATCTCGAGAAATTCGATGGAATAAATGTGCTCCATATGATGATGTATGAATGAATTAATTGTGAAATATCCATGACAACCAACGCCATTGTTGAAGCCGAACTTACACGTTTTAACGTAATAAAGAAATCCACTCCATTTTAGAAATGATGGTATTGTTAGGGACCGAAATTATACGAAGGAGTACATTCTCTGAGATTACTCATTCTAAGTCAATGAAAGCTAAAGGAAGTGCAAACTAAATGATTCATACATGAGAGTCCATTTTGTCAATTTTGATGTTAGTACAGATTTCTGTCAAAATTCTATTCGATAAAAATACCCCATTTCGGGCGTTCCCAATCTCCGTTTCTAGCACAATATCTCGATGAATGTAATATTTCTCATTTGCCTTTTCGTATAAATGCATCTGCCGCCTACTAATGTCACGTCTTGATGACATGGAGGTCACTGAGGTACGTGTCTACTAATGGTTCTAATTAAGGCTCCTTTTATGGATTTCTCTTTGACTCCAGTTGACATTGCAAGCGCAATCCTCTGAATACCTCATATACTAGTAGTGAATCAGTGCTCGAGCACCAACAGAGCCAAGTCTTCCTCTTTCATTGCTCCCCGCTGTTTCTTATTTCTCTCTTTGTCGTTTCTCTCTCTTCTTTCGCCTCTATAATTTCCCCTCTTTCTCGTCTTAATCCTCCGCTTCTCTCTTTCATCCTTTCCCAGGAATTCGCATCAAATTCCCACTTTCTCTGTTTTCCGATGCGAGTGGAATCCAATGTAAGGGAAAGTGAAAAGTCATCCAAACGTGTTTTGCTAATATCTTGAATAATTCAGTGAAATGGTCTGTAAGAAACATTCGGTACACCTTAGACGTTTATTTCCACCAAATAAAACAATTTTTATAGCATTTTCTTAGTTTGATTTTTTAAAATCAAGTATACTCTTATGTAGCGAAGAATTGTTCCGAAGAGTTTAGTTAAAGTTCCGTCTATTTTTTTCATCAAAATGCATCGATTTAGATGGGACAGACTTATCAACCGTTCCTCACTCTTGTAATATTGCTTTTTGATAAGGAATGGATAAACCATTATTGTCTTTGGAAAGCGTCTCATCCGTCATTTAATTTTTTTAAATTTGGGACTAAGTCACTCTATGGCGCAATAGCTGCCTGGGAACAGAAAAAGAAGTCTGCGAGAAATAAAGAGAAACGCTAGCGAATTTTTTTCCAAACTCCGGGGATATAACTAAACCCGGTCTCGGTGGCGGAGTGAATAGCATTCCATCTACGCTATCACTCCTAACCCAAAGGTCCCGGGTTCGAATCCCGGCTGATCGCACTTTTCCGTTCAGGGAATGGTCGTGTGTGATCGTTGTTGCTGTTGCCTGATAAGTTCCTGAGGGGGGACCACGCCCCCGAAGTATGCTGACTGTACAATCGGCTGACGCCCTTAATGTCCGCAGCCGCGAGATGGCAGCACTGAAGCTCGCCCTTTGAAACCATAATCTCATATGGAGTAAATGGAAAACAACAGCACGATTATGATACTTTTTCCCTCTTTTTCTTTGCGGGAGTAGTATATACCAAAGATGGAATTCAGAGTTAGTGATTTATCCATTTATAAGTACTTAAAACAATTGAATAAAATGGACAAATTAGTAAATCCGAAGAATAAGTGCAGGTTGCCTTCAGGGCACACCACAAGTAACTCGTGAAAACATTATTCGTAGATCAGCGAAGTATTCTGCTTGGACACACAGAAAATAATAGATCCTTAATAAATTACCAACGTTACATCTACTTTCAACTAGGCCATTTAAATCTAGAATCGCAGGATTTACATGGGTGGTCTGAAAAGTTTCCGACATCTCAACATTTCTTGACATGGTTTCTGAAAATGTTCTGAAGATGTCTGAAGAATCAGGGATCGGAAACTTTTCAGACCACCCTCGTATATACATTTCCTGAAAAAAATAATCGAAGTTCCCAGAAATATTCTCCAGGAAATGAGTAAACGGTCAAATATTGTTGAAACATACGTAAATCCAAAAGTATCAAATTTTAATGACTGGCGTGGACTGCATTATATCAAGATATAATTCAGTCCACTCCAGTCCCTCAGAAGGGAGGCTGAAATGTGAAGTTAGGTTATACGATATACAAACATAAAGGATAGAGAGGTATAAAAAATCTATTGACCAAACATTAAGTTTTAGACAGTTTCGCAATTTTCCTTTTCGATGTACTTTCTTTAAATTTATAAACTTTGCATGCTGTCTAATCCTCATAGTTACATAATATTTTATTATATATGCTATGATTTCACTTCCGTGCTCAAAGCATGGGAAAGTTATCTCTTCATCACCTTCAAGTAACTCTGTAATTATGCACTCAAGCACATCATTTGACTCACAGTGCTTTACAAATTGTTCCTCCACTTTGAGGATGAAAGTACGAAGGTTTACATTAGGATGAACCAAACCCCCCATACTTTTCATATTTGTTAACTTTGCTACTGGATGGCAAGATAATGCCCCCGGAAGAATTAATGCTGCCTAGAAAACAGCACACTTGCGGTGTTTCTTTATCTGGTGCAATACAACGATGACCTGGCATTTTTAAGATTACGGATACCTTAAGGATATCATAAAACATATCAAAAGTCTTCAAGCGCAGTAACGACAATGAAGATCTCCAACTCACACAACGTGGCCGCAACATTCTAGGTACGGTTCATCGCATTTCAGTGATTTACGAATAATGTTTTTACGGCGACAAAGTTACCTGTGTTTTGCACATAAGGCAAGCACCTATTCTTCGGATTTGCTAATTAGTCCGTCTTATTCAAATGTTTTGTATTCAATTCAAAAGTACCAATTGATGGATAAAACAATTACTCTTAATTCCATGTTTGGTAAATATTATTCTTTATTAAATATGTTTCATTATCGTGCTTATTCACCGTTTACTCCATATAAGATTATGGTTTCAAAGGGCGAACTCCAGTGCTGCCATCTCGCGGATGCGGACATTAAGGGAGCCAAACAATTCCAGCAGTTTCCAGTCCTAAAATTTCTATGTTCGTGGGGGAGACATAAAAGGCAACAGCGGCTGAGCATGAAGAAAAAGAATAAATAATGCCCTACTCACCAGTCACAATTTTATACAAGTTAGAGGGCGATTTTAACTTAGATTTTAATTTTTTAAGAACGAAGTAGCGAAATCCAGTGGATAAAGTTTTACAAAAAAGTAGGCGCCACCACGAAGTATCCCTGGTGAGGGAGAGAAGACGTCGTGTCGTGTCAAAAGATTAAATAATGCCCTCTTGCTATTTAGGCTCCATTTTACTGGATCTCAAATATATTTTCTCTGACTTCTAATTGGAAACCGGATTTATGAATTTCTTCAAATTTTTCCCCTGTTTTATCGATGATTAAAGCGTTTGCCTCCAATGAAACATGTCAATTGTTCCAATAGGGTGTATAAATTAAACTCCTAGAATGAAGTACGCCAAAATCAAGAAATCCAAGGCATCGCACAGGAATTGAATCGAAAACCAAAAACGAATAACAGGTAATTCTATCGTTCGGAATACCTATATTGCTGAAATTACACTGATAACGTTTAATTAAATTGTTCCGATTTTCGGTTTATTTAGTTCAATCGTTGTTCTATGTTGATTCGTCCAATCGTAATAGTGGGTGACGTAAATGCCTTAGTGGGAAACACCCCGATTGAAAAAGTGGTTTCGGAGATGGTATATGTAATGAAAATGACTTTGCTCATTTTAATCAACTTAAAATTATGAATGCTTTTCTCAGAAAGAAAGACATACGCAAAGACACATGGACAGTGTGGGGATCAATCATAGGCTATGTAATGAGAAATCATTACATTTTAAGTTCGAGACACGAGTATAAAGGTATATATAATAGATATAGGGATCGACCATTAATATCAATAATTTATATCTACGCAAAATGGAGAAAAACTGTTAAAAATCTTAATGCAGGACAAACAGAAGAACAAGTGTATATGTACTTGAAGTTGAAATTAGGTATTATAAACCTGTATGGAAAGCGAATGAAACAGAGCTCTGCAATCTTAGTACCAAAAGGATACGAAGGAGAAAGAAGGAGACAAAGTGATAAATGGAAAAAACTTAAATAATACTGTAACAAAAGTAACGGGAGAAGTTCTGGGCAGAAAAAGAAAATATAGAGAACACAAAGGTCTAAAAATATGCACAGATGAAGTAGAAATCGCTATTAAAGAGAAACAAGAATCCTATAAGAATTAAATTGATAATCCTACGGAAGAAAATGACTAGCATGTTATTATTAATATAATTTATAATTAGATGCTAAAGGGATAACTCGACCATCTTTCGTGGGATCTCTTTATTGATAACCAGAAAAGGGATCTATATGGTAGATAAGTCAAGTAAACACTCAATCGCTGGTAAAGGACAACATACAACTAAATAACACTGAGGATGATAAATGGATAGAACATTACAAACTACTATGGTGTGGTGAAAACATAATTCGTTCCACCCTAACAGACAGAGGAGGCCAAAATGGACTAGATGATCTCCCAACGATCGAATATACAGAAGCATTGAAAGCTACAAAAATTAGGAAATAGGTCTGAATAGCATTAATGAAGAATTATGGAAATATAGAGGTGCGTTATTACATCAAAGACTTCATATTTAACGAATGACGGAAGAATTAAACGATACCAGAAGAATGGAAGAGAGCAAAAGTGGAACCCATTTTCATAAAGGTGATAAAAATAACTGCAATAACTATAGAGGAATAAGTCTTTTAGACTCAGCTTACAAAAGAAATCCAAGCAAAGATCCTGAACGCCAGACTAAAAAACATCAGTGTTAATTGGAGAAGAGCAAATGGGTTTCAGAAAGGGACGATCAATTATCGATGGAGCCTTTATTTTACAATAAATAATTGAAAAACATCGTGAATTTAACAGAGAAACTCATTCCGCATTCATAGATTTTGAAAACACCTTAGATAGCGACGATAGAAAAAAGATGGGTAATATAATGCAAGAACAACTCCGCATATCATAAACGAAATCAAAGTCTATACACAGAAATAGAGACAACGGGACGACATAACCTGTTAAAATCGACAAAGAGCCATCTCCCCAACTCTTTTTAACAATAACATTGATGATACCATTTGAAGATGGAAAATAGCCAACAAGAAGGAAAATGTTTGAATAAGAGAACTTTACCAATCGCTATGCTGATGATCTTGGGCTCATAGAGAGGATGACTGAAAAGAGCTGTTTACAAACTAAATCAAATATATTTCGAATATAATCTAACAATATCGGTCGATAAAACCAAAGTTATGGCCTCTATGGGAGATGAACCAGTAAGTAGTACAATAGTAATAAATAATAAAATTTCAAAGAAAACGAAACATTTCAAATATTTAGGCTGCGACTTAACATATGACTGTAGTCGGGACATAGCCAAATAAATTGCATCGCATTAAACGAATATAAGAACACTGAAAAATAAAACAAGTAAAGAAACGCAGTTAAGATTAAATAAAGCTACACCGACAGTTACTCACGGAAGCGAAGCATGAATAGCAACAGAGAAAGAAAGAAGTGGAATACAAGCTCAAAAAATGAGATTCTTAAGGAAGGTGAAAGGCAGTAGAATAACAGATCGTTTAGGAAACGAAGAAATAAGAACTGCCTACAGATATTTAACCAAATTGAGAAAATAGGGGCAAATGGAAAAAGCCCATAAGCAGAATGGATAAATAAAGATTTCCCTAACAGGCCCTAAAGTATAAATGCACAGGAAGAAGATAAGTAAAGGAAGAGATGGGTGCCGTAACAATTCCTAATGCATGAAGTAAAGAACAAGTTATTCTATTATTTATCCTCACATCAAATATTAAAACGTTTTTAATTTTCGATCTCATACTTAAATAATGTATTAAGAGTTTCATTCTAATACGTAATTTTATTTAATGCTATAAAATTACCTCCAATCGAAACTGCTCAACCGGACTTTCATAACTCAATCTCGGTTTGGAACGAGTTTGAAAGAATCGAAAATATTTTAATGGAAACCGAATCGGAACATCGAACCGGAGCAAAAGACTTTTATTTATTTAGTCGAGAGAGCTTGGTTTTCTCACTCTCGTATTCATTTGACGTACCAAATCGCTTTAAAAGGCTGTAATTAATTAGATTTGTTTTGAAAATTTGGCTGATTTCTTTGAAACGGATAATGTGGGTGAACGAGTTGTAAGCGGGAGTGATGATGCTCCCGCTGGATTTTTCTTCGCACGGTCACTACGGCAACTTCCTTCGTCACCCCTTAAATATCCAGTCGGACGATTCCCACAAAACAAGAAGTGCGAACCCTATTATAAATGGTGTTCCCAAAGTTCCAAAGAAATCGTTAGAGGAGATCATTCGCTTATAAGTTTCAGAATGTCTGTGTTCATGTCGAAGGCCCGAAGAATATTCCTCTTTCACTTCAGTTTTCCTGTTATTTACTCCTGCTTTATTAACTGTTACTTGTATTCAGACCTTCAAGTTATGCACTTTTGCTGAATGGAGTCAAAACTTTGCTTCGGTTCATACGGAGTTTTAATCCTTCGTTCGTTATGCTAATAATTTCTTGCAGTGTGTATTTATGGATGTGGTTCATAACGCCTTTTCCTATAAGTTGCTCTGATGACACTATCCTCGTTTAGTTATAATTAGAGTTTTTGGTGCGGTAGTTCTCCATTTCTTTCTCACTCACTTTCTTGAGCCCCTGGGGTTAGATTCTGCGATATTCTGAGTAACGGTTGTCATGATGAAACTATAAAAAAAATCTCTTTGGGAAGAAGCGGAATAAAAGTAATGAGGAGCCTCTATTCAATATTAGCAAAATATTAGGGAATACTAGGAAAATAGCAATAACCGCGGCGAATTCTGGGCAATAAAATCTTAAGGTATCCTTTGATAATGCATTAATAAGGGGCTTAAAAGTTTTCCGACTTATTGTATTTAATTGATATGACAAAGTTAAAATGGCCGGTGGATTTCTTTCGGCCACCAATTATTCGAACGCTAATAAACCACGATAATTACAGATTTGCATTCGAAAATATTTCCCCGCTTCAAAGTTGATCCAGTTTTAATTTAAACATTCGCATTTAATTACATTCATTAAGGTCCAGTTTGATGATTCATAATATCGCCACTGTTTTTTTCGAATCGTTTTAATTGCTTCCGAAATTAATTCAATTTCGTCGATACTGCCTCTCAGCGAGCGGTTATTAATTTATTCGGAAACAAAAAACCATCTGCTCCGATGAATCTCCAAAAATGAAAGCTAAAGCAGGTGTTTTCGGCGCTAATCAATTTTACAGTAACCGCTATTTTTAATTCAAAAGACCGGAGATGAGGAGGAAAAATGGAATTTCGTTTTGATTCCATAGTTGTTGGGCGGAGTTGTTATTCTCCATCCGTTGAATGCGATAATTCAAGTTGCTAAATCCTGATTGGTAAATTAATTTTCCGCTTTTTCCTAATCGATCACGTGATCCGAAAATGTAATTATGGTCGAAGACTAAATTTTTAATAAATACTGTCACTTTTAATCGAGTTGAAAGGAGGAAACTTCTATGCCGTGCGAGTTTAAGCGAATGTCATATGAGAGGATAAAATGCCGCTAATTGATGTTTCTCTATCAAACTTTTGCAATTGTAGATTAATGGAAATATGAAACCGTCATCGACAAATTAAATGAAAAATCTGTTTCTGTGATCAATCAAATTTAGCGTGCAAAAGAAAGTCGGTCGATGAAAATGAGTTGTAGAATCTTTTTAAGGTTTTGCATTCTAAAATAAGAGGACAGAGTCACAGATTGTTTATTACTACCACCGGATTCGTCGACGAGTTTTGGTGATTCCACCAGAAGATGTCAACTTGAACCCAATGAGTCCTACAAAGACATTTTGTCAGTCAAACGTGATCCCATTTTAAAAAGAATAAAATAATTTTAAGTCAACTAAATATTAACTGAATCTCACCAAATTTGTAAATCGTATGAAGTATTTCGAACTTTCAAGCAATTCATTTTCGAAATTTCCAGTGAAATTCGGTCATTACGTACATGGTAATTGTAAGGTATACCAATATCTGAGGAAACTCGATGTAGACATTACATTGTAAAATTACAATAACTAGCAACCATTTCCTGGATGCCGATAGCACTAGTATTCGGTTAAAATTTTTTCTACTGCAAAACGTGCTTTCGCTCCAGATTTCGAAGGATGGGACATTTTGCACCACTAAATCTAAAGCAGAAATTGGGCAAAAGATCAATTCTTTAAACAGTTTCTAATAATTCTACTTCTTCGCAGGTCATCCCGACCCAGTGCACAACTGCTCCGTATCCAACGCCTCCCTCCACTCCTTCGCCGTCCGTTGCGCCGAGGGCTTCAACGGCGGGCTGCCGCAGGCGTTCCTTTTGGAGGTGAAAGAAGCAGAGAGCCAGAGACTCAGAGCCAACGTCACTTCTCTCCGAGCACCACGCTTTGAGGTGGCGGGTCTCGACCCCGGGCTCTCTTACCACGCGACCGTGATCTCCTTCAACCAGAAGGGACGGAGCGATGGCGTAGTTCTGACCGCGTCCACGGTGAGGCTACCGGAGAGGCAATTGACAGTCGAAAAAGGTAAACTACGTTATTTATGCCTAGTTTATCCCTAACTAAAAGTTAAACCGAAACAAAACAGTTTACTGTGGTCCGATGCAGTAATTGTCTAAATGAACGTGTTACGCGTATACTTAAGTGTCGCAAAAATTTCTAATAAGGAATTATAAACAGCACATGATGATTCGAAGAAAGCATTACTTAGCAGCTGGTAAAGAAATAAACAGTAACTGGTTTGGATAGATTGAAAACGGTTATACTTAAATCGAGTTATTCTGACAAATATCTAAGAAATACAAGAAAATTTACAGCGGTTTATTCTTTTGAATGTATCTTTCTGAAAATCATTATTGATATTGAAATACACTATGACTATTCATGAGGAAACATTGACCTTTTTAAGCTCATAGTTTGAAAATATGCTTCTTTCATCAAAGTTTCTCTTGTTCCCTGCCAGTTGTTCTACGAGTTCCTCTTATGACTCAAATATTTTGCTCTAAAAATTCATTTTTACCGTTACCAATTTGTGTATGCCGCGGAAGCACTTCCTAGTGATATTTAAGATAACTGTAAATTAATGTATTCTTTCTTGAAAATAAAAATACTCTCGCTTGGCGAGTGCTTATTTTTTAAGTAGAGCGGTTCAGATTTACTTTTACGAGCATTTATCATTGCTCTGTATCGCTTGATTCCGATAGCTATTTTTTTGGTGTAACGTATTAAAAAATTTGAATATTTTTATAGCTGTAAAAACATAAAGCTACAATAAATCACGAGTGAAAATAATGATTCATTGATACGAAACTTTAAAACAATGTTATATAATGGTTAATTTTTGAAGGATCAGGTTTGATGGAACACGATAATGATACAGTAGCGCCTAAAATAGGCATCCAATAAAGATATGCAATCACATTCACATAGAGAAGTGCAGGACTTGAAAAAAATAGATGAGAAATTAGTGTTTATGAAATAGCCTCCTCCTTGGATCGGTTGTTTAATTGACTTTGTCTCCGCAAACCCCACCTAAGAGGGTGCGCATTATACATGGAAAATCACGGTCTTTAGCATCGATGTCTCTCTTGTGTGACAGAGCGTCCTCGGCCAGGCTTCCGCTTCACCCCCATGATGAGCGTGCTGGTTGGTGTGGTGTCGGCTCTGTTCATCGTGGCAGTGGTGGTCAGTGTGGTGCTTCGATTCCAGTGCACCGGCAGGGGGAGGGAGGTGGGGGCGGGAGACGGCGAAGAAGACGGTGGGGAGGGGGAGGAGAAGAGGCGGAGGAGGAAGAAGGGGTGCAATGCAGGAGACAAGGCCGCCACGGGCCCCACCACCACGCCACTGGGGAAGGCGGACGGAGGAGACGGAACAAACACTGACAGCGACGAGAAGAATCCTGACATAATACCGCAAGCAAACGGTAGGAATGAATGAATGTTCTTATCGAGTTAATCAATAGAGACTTATTAGTCTCAATATCGCCAAAAGACGTTTATTTTTATTATGCATTACGTGCAATAAGCTAGATGGTCATTTCTAACGCTGTATCGTGACGGTATATTTTGTACTCGTCTTTCTATTCTGTTGTGGAAATTTTATCTTTGCTTGAACTGCGTTATTTTTAAGCTTTTGCTCAGGGACGTGATGATAGTAATCTTCGCGTACTTTCTGTTTTTATTTTACGAAAAAGTACCGGAATTATTCTCATCTTGCCTGAAACATTCCTGAAGTTCACAAATTTCTGCTTCGCAATTAAACCTTGTCGCGATTATACGATCGCATTCAATTATGTGAATATCGTCTTCGAATATATTTGCCGGTTGTAAGTTAATTTTACGTTGTTCGCTTGAAAATCTGAATAATGCTTGTGAAGAAAGGCTTTAATTTTAATTAAAAAGTTTCCATTGTTAGTTTGATTTCAATTAATGATATCAAGTGAGTGAAACAAAGATATCGATTCTGAATACAGAAGTGTTCAAATAATGACAAATACTAAATTATGTCGTGACTAATTTGTTTGTCTCCGACGAGCGGAGCAATTTTCATAGGCTACGTGATGGAGGAAGTCACAATAAAAAAAACCTTCTTTTGCTCAATTTTGTATATACAAATATGGTTGTATGACAACTGCTTAGGTTTGAGTGACAAAGAGTGATGGCGTTGAACTAAGTTTTAATCAATAAAAATGTATATGGCTTCTCTTTCGCGTTAACTACACTGGTTGATGGAGAAAGAGCAAACCAACTCACTCTTCATTCCCTTTCCGATTCATTTTACTGTAAATGGTTGATGGCTTGAGGATCAGTGCTCGGCTATAAGTGCATTTGAGTAAGTGCGAAAGCCGGCACACTTTACCCTTTGTTGGCAATTGCTTCTTCCTTCATCTGGAGTTACATCGGACGTCGTCCTTCATCCCCGCTTGGCCTTATGGTGGGAATTTGTAGCTAAGGTGACTTACCACATCAGTTCTTTTCTAATTTCAGTGAAACTGTTACTTGAATTTTATCAAAGTTTTCGCATCTGTTCTTAATTATTGAAAGCACCGTTAAAGTAATTCTTTAGCTTTTGATACAGTTCGTGGGAAAAAACCTACTTTACTTTTACACTCGCGTGCACTACTTTAAATTCAAAACACTTGTTTAGAGGACTGTCAAGAATAGTATAATATTTATATAATATAGCGATAATATTTATCGCTAGAACTCATCATCTTAAGGGCTTAAAAGAGCGTCACTGTGTGTGTGTACAGCTTCTAGTTAACCAGCTTAAGCGACCAGCGTTTATGCGACCTGCCCTGTTATAATGTGTTTTTACTTCTAGGGAACTCAATTTACCAATGATAGTATATTTAATTACGCAAATTAAGGTGGTTATGACTTGTGCTGTACTGTAAAAATCATTTTTGGGTTTCCTACCTGGAAATTCTAAGATCGTTTTGTCTTTCTAATTGAGATAACGGTCGAAATATCTTTTTAATTCTAAAGAAATCATTTTATTGACTATGTTCATGATGATCTGCTAATGATAAGTGATTTTTCAGTATGAATGCATTATATTCAGTATAATTAAGGTCAGATACCATGCCATGCACGAAAATAACGAAGTGAGCTTTCCTTCCATTGCTTTAACCGCTAAGAATTGCAATCGAGTTGGACTATTCAAGTAAATTCTGTGAATTAAGCGATAAATGTTGGAACGCCAAAAAGTAAATGCTACTAATTTTGTTCAAATGCTTGTAATTTCATGCGGTCCTATTCAGAAATTTAATTTTTACTCGCGTAGATGTGTCTGTATGAAATTCATTCTATGAATACACTGAAAACGGGAAAGAAGTGACAGTTACGTCATATTAGTAATTTTACGTCTGAAATTGTTCAAGAATTCGTCAACAGACGTGCATGAGTAGGAATGATTAGCATTTTTTGTTGCGTCAGTTTTCCTTTGAATCCTCATAATAGTAATATTAAATCGTCTTTATTTGGGCGAGATTGAGACTTAAAAGTCTCTTTATTCTTCCATCTAACCCATCATCATTAATTGTCAAATTAGAAGTAGAAGAAATTAGAAGAATTGTGTATGTAAACAACCTTAGAGATTCTTAGGAAAATATCCGCTGCAGAAAAACACCCACAAGGAGGGGGGATGTGAAAACCTGCGCAAACCTACCAATAGTAATAACTAAAAGATGAGAAAAATAACATGACCAAATATATAATTCACTACCAGTAAGTACATGCATGCGATACGTAAATAAGAATCATTTCACATTTTAAAAAATATTGTAATATACAAAATAACATAAAAAAAAACAAAAAAGAAAAATAATGAAAAATTACATGGATTTCCATCCAAAACGTATGTACAATATGAGAAAAAGCATATTATTAAAAAGACAAAAACATGAGAATTATTAAGTACAAAGAAGGAAAAAAATTCGGTGGGGGAGGGATAAGTAGTTTTTTGCATCCTCTTGTGTTATGGTTGTGTACTGAATCTAAACTTATGAATTCGTTTGCGATGTATTCGGGATGTGTGTTTGTAGAATGAACAAAGAATGTGTAGCTTTCTGCGAGAATCTAACTTCAACAGCCTAAATAAATCTCACGGCTTCATTCTGAGCTCGCTGCAGTTTCATAGTTAGTTCACCGGACAAGTCTGGGTAGATAATGACTTCGTAATCAAAGTGAAGCATAATTAGACCAGCTGTGCTTTCAGAGAGGAAGGGAGAAAATATCCTAAGAGATATTTCCTGATTTTGAAGGGGTATATATACTATCCTACAAATATTTGTTACTTGCTGATACCATTTCAGATTTCCATTTATGTATAAATAAATAAAAAATAAATGAATCTCGACATTTGGGACATTGTCTCGTCTGACTCGTCTCCATATTTTGTGTAGTTTGGAATGATAAAACGTCGCTTGAATAAAAATAAAGAGATGTGTAAACCTTAGTATATTTATGGTTAAACAGCAGGTGACAGCAGGTAAACTCCCACTGAGAAGGGGTGTGAAACCTAACCTAGTTAGTAATTAACATAACGGATTGAGGTATTAGTTGGTGGAACTCCTTCATAATGACAGAGCAAGTAAAACTCATTTGGCAGAATCCACAAAAGATATATAAATATATAGAGATATATATTAATATGTCCTTAAGGTTACATTTAACTGTGCAGTAATTTAAAATTATAGTATAACACTTTTAAAAGAAGAATTTTTTATTAAAAACAGAGCTATCACTAAAATGTGAAGTTTCAGAAGGAACATCTGTGGGTCCACAATTTGTTTCAGCTTTAAAAAACGGAAGTTTTTCAAAGCTAACGCTATCAATTTCGTCGAAACACAACAAAGGCGTTTGATCAAATTCTCGTCAGCCTATGATTCAGCCAAATATGTCGTGGGTGAAATGGCGAACTGTGATAACGTTCCTCAGTCTCCTGAATTCGTGGGTTCTTATTTATACACCCTTAGATATTACACTGCCGTATCATGAGCTTTTATGATACTATATTATTGCCCTGTTGATTCCTCATTGGAGAAATACGCTCACACGCATTAATCATGCTATGCGAAAGACAGCTCAACTGATTTTTATTGCAGTATATAAAATGAATATAGAATGAGAAATTTGCTCAAACGGATTCTGAAATAAAATATCACGAATAATTTACCGTTTCTCATTAAATTCGAATATCGGAACTATTTCGACTTACGGGAGGAATATTCCTTGTATCATGTTTCTGGAGGGATGACCAAGGCTAACCAAAAATATTAATTTCGTACGAAATAGTTCAGCCTTTCAACCACGTATCCCCGCGAGATTCGATTGCTTTCGAGTCGTTTGCGGAATAGAGAAGAGAATACCTCGGGATTGTTGTGAGAGAGGCAAATTGGGATTCAGATACCGAATTTCAATCTGTAATCGTGGGAATCTTCGGTCCCTTCGACTCTGCGTTGAGCTATTCCAGCCGTGGACTCGTCCAATAAATATCTTTCCTGCAAAAATAGCTGTGAATGGATAATTTTATTTGCCACTGAAAATGTAATGCTATTAATTTCTTAAAACGAGCAACGTTTACTCGAAATCACAACGTGTAATACTGGTCCTGTTTGTAATGACGACCTTCATTCGACGGATAGTATAGATGCTGCATAGATCCTGTTTTTCAATTTGACTGCATTGTAAGAAAAGCCGCACATTTGTCGCATAAAGTGACATATATGACTCACGCTATACTTCCTTTCGCGTTATTCATCTATTTATGATTTTCCTCCGTATTCTTGCAACAACTTTCTCCTATACATACATATAATTTACATTTGTTTCTTCCCTCTCTGTATTCGTCCTTTCTTGTCTGTAAGGAACCGTTCGCATTCTTCAGTTATTTTCCGCAAAGCCTATGTAAAACACCCGTCCCTTCGTTCTTGCCCTTCTCTTCTTTCTTGCCCTTCCCCCTTTTGCTCCTCATTCAGCAAACTGTGAACATAAAGTAGCGGTGCTCGAAAACATCGGCTTAGAAAACGCTAGTTTTCTTCAAGCGTAAATCACCTTTGTGAAATCTTATCATCACAATTTTTCGAATATTTCACATACTGAAAACTAATTAACTTACTTCTCGAGCCAGTCAGTATTTAATGTAGGTGAATATGTTCCGAATTGAACACATTACTGAATAAATAATAATTACTTGAGAAATGATTGTTTCATATCTTGCGTTCATAATTATTTAACCGTCTTAATAACAGAATCACTTTATTATCAAATTATTTTTGGAAATGCTTTTGATGAAGATCATTTCTCTTAAAGTACTTAGAGTTATAACCGATCTTTATAATAAACCTGTATTAGAATCTAATTCATTTTCCTAATATTATATTATTCATGGTTCTTTTAAATCTGACCGACGGTGGTTGATTCATAATCTCAGTACCATATTTTTTTATGGAATTATAGGAATTGATTCGTCTGACAACTCCTTATGTTGATAGGCTGAAGAAATAAGGTGAATTATAAAATCCGGTGGGTGTTCCATTTAGCATACTTTAGTGCAATTCTACCACAATTCGAGCAGTTTCAGAATGTCTCCCAAGTATAAATAACGAAAAAATAAAGAACAAAATGTCAGAAAGGACAGAGTACGAAAATAATTTACGTTATCTTCGCTTATGAACGAAACAAAATTCTATAATTGAAAAGCTACTCATACATCACTGAAAGATCTGAGATTTGAGTGAGAAGCAATGCATGCCATTTGTAATATTTTGAATTTGGACACGTAAAACAACCATTACACTTTATCGCTTAATCACATAATACTCATTTGTGTTACTACACCGTTATGATTCTCCAAATTACGACCAATAACATAAAGTAAAATTCAGTATTTTATTATTGCGTACCCTAGTATTATAAGTCACTGAAAATTTCAAAATCTTGCTGGAAAATTATTTTCCTGAAATATAGGATGGGATCACCTTAAAGAGAACGTTTTCCAGGAAATGGTATCCTCAAATAACTCTGCTTCATTTATGTTAATAGCCTGACTTCCAAATTACGTCGGAATAACAGGAGGAGGTATTTTCCCCCTTCAAATGCTCTCCCTAAAATATTCTCCCGGGAAAGATGAAAGGGATGTATGGGTTAAAGGAGGTATTTAAAGGGCATCTTGAAGAGAACTTTGATAAAGGATGCAATCTATTTCCTTCCCTCTTTCGCCTCCGCAATCCGCTCTCCCACCAATCGCATGGATATAATTATCAGTAGACTCTCTCTTCATGTTGGATGTTCTGCTTCATCGAGTCAAAGCAAGAGCAATTTCAAATTGTACATCGCAACAGAAAACGACTTCCAACGCATGGCGAAGTTGAGAACATTGTGTTTTAATTTTCTCTCATTGGAGAGACTGAGAAACAAAATATAATAAGGACGTGACACAAAGGCTGCGTGGGAGCATATTGACGTGAATTTTACTCCATCCACTGTCGGTTTTCTACTTTCCGCTTTTCCTTCAGTTAATTCAATTAACAGCTACGTAAAAATTAATTTGAAATCTATATAAATAAATTGAATTTAAATGCTTGATAAATAAAAGACTGTTAGTCCTTGTGTCTGAATGAGACGACGACCTAATCATATTTGTCGGAATGAGCCATATATGATGTCAGTTTTCCGTTGCTTAAGGAAAACTTTCTGAAATTATTCTCAATCATTTTTATTTGGCAAACAACGGATTCAGTTGCTCAGAATGGTATAAACAAAGTTTAAGTTTGTTTTTATTGTCCTTGATTCGGACGTCTGATTTCCTGAGTGAAATTCTTTCTTGTGTGCTGTCACGAGATGGACTGCTTACTACGATATTAATACACTGAATTTTCAGAGCCCGAGGAGCAGGAGTTCCTTCGAAAGAGGCAGCACATATCAACGATCGAGACCCAATCTCCAGCCCGTCTCCAATCCCCGGGTTCCTTCTCTGGCTACTGCACTCTCAGGAATGGAATGCCTCTTCAGGACCTCAACAACATCGGCAGCAAACCCAAGATGGTAAGCTGGGACCCAGTAACCATTTCATTTCTTACTTTCCTTTATTTTCTGTATTTTACTGATAATGGCGGCAATGCTGTCGTATGTAATTGATATCGATTTATTTTCATGCACTGATCTTCTACCTTCTATGCTATGTATTATGCTTTACCAACGCTCATGTCATATTTGAAATACTATAAATACCTCTGTTATATATTTGTTTGCTGAATTGCTTTCCGATATTTTAAAACACACATACACGAGTGTAATTGGTGTTCTTGATTCTCCTTTCCAACAACGACCATACTTTTACCAAACGCACCGATGACCGATTTTTATTTGATAAATCTTTTTTACGTTTCATTTTAAACAGCTCTTGGGCTCGTAATAATCCGTGGATAGTTCTTTGTGAATAATTATTACACTTCAATTGTATTCGATTTGTGAAAATTCTGGCAACATTAAAATGACATTTAGCGCTAATTTTCACCATAAAATATATTATTAGAGATCGCGTGTCCCCGATTTCAAGGGATAGAAGTGATATTGCTCCTGTCGTCGTTAAAATGAACTGCGGAAGTTGACAGGGCTGAATTCAGAGGAGCAGTGAGAATCCACATCTCTTGACGTTTGCAGCTAGTGTTGGCTGTCATATAAGAATAGGATGCATGATATTTTGCTGAAACATTCGTAAGATGAAATATCTGCAGATATTATGCACTATGACATTGCAAAAAGACGTTTTTTGCATGAAAATTGTTATTTTAAGAAAGGAAGTAAGCGATAATTTACTACGGGTTAATGTTAAAGATGATGTCTTCGGAGCTTATGAATGCGAATCATTGCGAAAATTCCCGTTCAAAAGTAGAAAATACTCTAAGTAAAGAATCATTTCGTTCATACTGTGAAAGAAGTTATTATTAGGTAAACAAATTCATTTTTACCATGAAGTTTATTTCGTAAAACTATACCCATGGCATATCTTCAAATACATTTTGTGCTGAGACAATTAGTATAAAACTTCTGATTTTTGGTTCTTCGTTGCCAATAAAAATTACAACCAACAAAGGCAAAGAATTCTAAAATTTAAACGAGAAAAATCTCATTGGTATTTTCAAACTTCAACTTCAAATTTTCAAAATATTAGAATAACGCCTTAGCAATGTGGCTCTTTAATTTTGAATAACCTTACAAACTCCTCTTAAGAACAATATTTGAATTATTGCAGCAGAATTCTAAATTATCTCTAATTTTGCAAGGTATGTACTAACCATAATATTTATAGTAATTATCTTTGAATGGTGAAGCACTTAAAATCCATAAGGGGCAGGTGACGAGATGCAACTCTGCCAGTTTTACAATTTTAAGAGCACACCTAGCTCAGGAATCCACGATCATGTCATTCAAGGAATATATAAATATAGATTTGAATTATATGCATATCAATGTCTCTAACATTTAATTCTATCGCTTGGAAGAAGATTATCTACGCTTTAATAATCTAAAAGTCTCATATTTGAGTTTAA
Organism: Sympetrum striolatum; assembly: GCA_947579665.1. Lineage (NCBI taxonomy): Eukaryota > Metazoa > Arthropoda > Insecta > Odonata > Libellulidae > Sympetrum > Sympetrum striolatum. Next base: position 7,205,367 of record OX388351.1, read on the forward strand.
GCAGTGCCACATCTAATCTAAAGAATCATGTGAAAATTACGACTCTTTATTCAACGGGCAGCATTGATATATGTCGTATGATTGAAGGATTATCCCTTTTTAAACAGTTTTCACCCACGCTTATAAAAATTTATTACCTCGAAATAGTATATAAGGAGTCAATAAGAGCAACGTTTCTTTGCTGGGAAAACAAATAATATGGATTAGTCGTCGAAATTGACTTGCTAATGCGAATGTAGTATAAAACGTCTCCTCGCGAATCGGTTTAGCCCAAGGGCAGAGTAAAATAGCCGAATCCTCAGGAGAACTCCCAATTGCTTTTCCGTCGACCACCCATAGTGGAGGGTGCGTCCATCAACTCTATGACGCTAAGTGAGAATTCGCTGGAGCATTCGCTTAATTCGTGCACCCTCGGGACGAATCGGCAAACGTCCTGAAGAATCGCATATTCCCATGGGCGCTATTCTTCCCATGCGCCAAGGTGAAATACTGACCGTCAATCTCCCCTTCCGCGTGGGTCATTCTCATTTATCGCCTTCGTATTCCCGAAAGAATTCCTCGTCGCCGCCGAAGGATCGTAGCTTTTTGGAGATTACATTAATATAGTATGAGAACAGCCAAAACTTTCGTTTGAATTCAAAGAACATCTCCGGTTCGAAATTATGAGGATTTTATATACTTTTTGTATCAGATATTTCCCCTAAAGCCGTTGGGGAAGAGAGCTATGTGATGACCGAGTTCACAGCAAAGTGCGTTCTCTTGCACTCACGTAACGGCTTAAGGAGAACTTTAACTTTCTATTTTAACAACGCCGTGCACAATCAACCTCTCTTATTCTACTTAGGAGAATATTGGAATTTTTCTTTCAGTCGGATATATTTTTTCATATCCTAAAAATTTAATCTTGAAGAACATTAATACCCGATGATTCCGTGAAAATGGATTTATTTCAAAACGGTCTTAAGCTGAATTTGAGGAAGGTCCGTCTAATTATTACACGGAACCAAAAGGGAAGTACTAATTTAAGATGAAAACACATTTATATACTTTCATGAACCTTTATCAATTTTAAGGTTTGATACCAATTACGGTGCTTTTACATACCCTACGTATTTCTTGTTTTCAAATAAGTTCCTTTTCCAGTAAACGCCTTTCCAACATCTGAATAACTTACCTAAATTCCATATTAAAGTATTTTCATCGATAAATGATTGTATTATAGAAAGAAATGTAGGGAAAGTGGCGGCATTCCCTCTGCTCCACGAATTTTCATGTCTGAGCTCTGAAGAATAGCCAAAGATGCTTTCATCAAACTTCCCAAGGAAGTACGGACGTGAAAAGACCTGTCTCTCATGTTCTGGCTCTCATTTGAAGAGCAACTGACCGGCAACAGAAACGTCGGGGTTCGAGTTCCGGTCAAACTTTTGTCTGTTCTTCCTTGGGAATTTTCCTAGGAGCACCAACTCATTGAGCAAGTCACCTTTCCTTCCTCTCCTCTGTCCTTGTAGCTGATTAAATCCTCAGTGAGTGGACTGGAATTGTGGACCAAAAGAAGTCGTTAAAAGACGCTCGAGGCTTTCATATCATTGCAATATAATAAGTTGTTTGGCTTCTTCATATTGGCATGGTACTTCATTGGTTTTACCAAAAATATTTATTTGTATTTATTTATTTATTCAACGGGATGTACCCTTTTGTTACAAAAAATGTCGCAGCACCAATATCACATAGCAGAATTTAAAAGTATAAAATACAATAAACAATAGGATTTTATAAGTATAAAATATTACAAATATGGAAATTAATATCACAAATTATTCGATTTTAAGCATAAATATCACTATCATCACTATAAATAATAAAATTTATGTATAAGATGTTACAAGTAATAAAAATAAACAGCATTTGTGAGGAGAATAATTATTTAAAGCTTTTATGAAAAATAATAGAAACAGAATGCCAAATAAATTTTAACATATATGATATAAAATACAAAAAAATACATATGAATGATACAATAACATATTTTATGTATTATTTACAGTGAGTGGTTAATAATTCTTTTCTAAAACTATGTTTAGTATTTAATGGGGCTTAAATTTTTAATTGTATGTATACTAGTGTGGAATATGTCTATATTTTTATAGTGAGTATTTGCTAATCGATATAGCCTATTGAGAGGTACATTATAAGAGTAATTAGTTTTCGAAACAGGTATGGCGAATAGGTCTTGACCTCTAGTAACATGGGATGAATTTAATATGTTCTAAAATTGATGGACAGTCTATTTTATTGTGGAGTAGGTTGTGCAAAAATTTTAAGTCAGATAATATACGTCGATGATGAAGAGGAAAAAGTCTTAGCTCTTGTTGTATAACTTCATATGATATATTTTGTACATCATTACCCTGCTTATAGTTAATAAGCCTAAGAAATTTATGTTGTACTCTTTCAATTAATTTAGTATGTTTAGTATAATATGGGGACCAGATTGTGGATATATAAGGATAGGATATACATAATCAAGGATAGGTCTCACAATAGTACAGTACAATACTTTTAAGGCTATTATGTTATTCATGCTTTTGGTATGCATGGTAATGACTCCTAACATCTTCAAGGATTTATTGCTAACAAAATGAAAATGTGCATTAAAATTGAGGGATGAATCTAGTAGCACACCAAGACCTTGGATTATCAATTCCCTAGCAAGTATGTTACCGCTGATGCTGTATGGGTAATTTGTTGGCTTATTTGATTTTGTAAAGGATTCAACTTTGCATTTATTTGATTCTAAGAACATTAGAGTATTTGAGCACCATGTTTGTAATTCTATGAAGCTATTTTGCAAGGCAACAAAGTCCATTCCACTATTTATTTCTTTAAAGATTTTTAAATCATCAGCAAAGAGAAGTACTTCATTAACATTTGTAAGATTGAAAGTTAAGTCATTTACAAATAAATTGAATAAAATTGGACCAAGGTGAGATCCTTGTGGAACCCCTGATGCGGAGTGAAAAGGGAGAGAAATACATTTTTTTACTTTTACTGCTTGTTCCCTGCCAGTTAAGTAACTTGATAACCAATTTAGACATTTTCCTCTGACTCCCATGATTTGTAGTTCCATGACCAGTAAGCAGTGGTTTACCTTATTGAATGCCTTTTCAAAGTCAGTATAGACTGAGTCAAACTGATTATTATTTTAAATTACTTGTAAATCTGTTCAGCGTAGACCATTAAGTTAGTGGTATTAGATTTTCCTCAACAAAAACCATGCTGTTGTGGACAAATAATACTATTAAGTTGTGGTGATATTAATAATAAATCAAGTTTTTCAAATAACTTGGCTAATGAGGACTGTATGACAATTGGTAGGTAATTTTCAATGTTTGATTTGTCACCTTTTTTAAAAATTGATACTTCATAACTCATTTTCCATCTCTTTGGGAAAATTCCAGAGGAAAGAGACTTATTGAACAAGATAAATAAAGGTAGAATAATGCTCTCAGCACATGATTTGATTAATATAGGAGGAACATTACCTGGTCCAGGGCCTTTGTTAGTTGCCATTTCAGAAATTGCCTTCATAATGCTGGCTACACTTATATTTAATGAATTCAAATTAACAGAAGTATCATAGGTAACATTAGTATCTACATTGTTTAAATCCTCATAGACTGAAGAGAAGTATATGGCAAATAAATTGACAATACTTTTACAATCTACACCAGTTTCTTCATTCAGATACATGTATTTTGGCATTGATTTATTAACCTTCAAAATATTTATATGATTCCATAAGGTTTTGTTGTCAGTAACAATAGATTTTTCAACATTTTTTAGGTATTCTGGGAAACAATTAACTGCTAATACTTTACATTCTGAGCGTAGTTTTGCAAAACAAGAATAATCACTTGCTGACTTACTTTCCTTGTACTTTTTATATGCTAATTTCTTGTTTACAATTAGTTTTTTTCAGTTTTCCAGAAACCATGTTGGGAAAAAACTATTTGTATACACAACTTTGGGAATATATATTTCAATCCTCTAGTAGAGAACTTCATAAAATGAACATGTGGCTTCATTTACAATTACATTGTTTAGCATACACCAGTTAATTGACTGTAAGAAAATTGAGAGGCTCAAGTAATCACCCTTATTAAAGTTGTAGGATGGTTTAGAGTCATAGGTTAACATCCTCTTCTCTGAGTTTATATTAATTTCAATTTCTAGTGGTGGATGATAAGAGTCCATTTTGGTGAGGGCTTCATTAGCATTGGTAACATGTGCATCAGAAAAATTAGTAATAATTAAATCTAGCATCCTATTATTGGAGTTTAAAATAGAATTTACCTGCACTAAGTTTAAGTAATCCAATGTGTTATTCAATAAACATAAGTTTTCATTTGCTTCTTGGTTGTTTAAATTAAAGTCACCAGCTATTACAAAATTGGCAAATGGATTTGAATAAAAAATGCCATTGCAAAATTCTTCATATAAACTAATTGGAGAATTTGAAGGGAAGTAGACACTAACCATAATAATATTAATAGAGCATATCTTTTTATGAACAATTAAACTCTCTACATTATTATTATTTCTTGCAATTTCATGGCTGGGGTACTGGTTTGATATGGTACTTTAATAAATTAATAAATGGTATTTAATTAATACACCACCACCATGTTTCTTTACATTTGTTGATGCAGACCTATCTGTCCATCTATACTACACACTTAGTAAATGATGGTTCAGATAAATTTATATCATCATTTTACCAAGTTTCAGACAATAGTATACCATCAAAGTTTAATAAAGAAAGGTTTGCACATATTTTATCTAGTTTAGTTCTCAAGCCTCTAACATTTTGGTAATACAGTTTTATCCTGAGAGATTTCTATTATGTGCACTTTCTTGTTTGATTAGCTTTGAGGCAAATGAAGTCGAGCTTTCTGAAAAAAATGAAAGAAATGAAGAAAAATGTTTTGGGGCCAAAAAGAAGGTTGCAGAAGTATATGTTTAAATTCCTCGAGTAAAGAGATTCTGAATGAACTCTAGTTTACTTTTGTTACATTAAGTTAATCAACTTCAAGATTTTCTTTACTAAATTCTTTAAATTCAGTACTTACTTTTTGTTCAACATAGTTCATAACATGCTCTGGGGTAGTGTTTGCATGAAAGTTCCAGGCATGTGTATGCACTGCTCCTGGAACACCCTTTAATGAAATGTTATCACCTGATGCTGCACAGCCTACAATGGGAGGGCTTCTTCTTCTTTGTACGGGAACGAAGTCCTCATCTTCCTTCGGCAGCTGGTTCCGCTTTATTTAGCAAATATTTTAAAATAAGTTCACATTCGTCTTTTTTCCCTCGCCCCTCCTGGGGTCAGTGCCATGGATTGAAATATAAAATAAATAAAGAAAACGGGAAATTTCCTTATTAATCTCCAAACCATTATTTTTCGGTTTCATTCTTTAAATATACGCATAGCTCTAAGAATTTAAAGAAATTCCACTCGCCCTATTTTAACTCTTTTTCCCAATCCTTTAATGAGAGAGTTTCGTTTCGGTAATCTCGTAATTAAATGGCGGAGGGATAATTGTAGCGGTTGAGAAGTAAGGCTTCCCAAAATGATTAAACCTTTAATGTTCAGCCCAATGTCTGCAAGTAGGTCACTCTCTACCCACATGTCATTCGTGTGATATGATTCAGGCGAAGTTTTCGGTCCCAATTTAATAATGTCGTAAGCTGTTTAACCCGTCTGCAAAGAGTTCAAAGTCCGCTGTCGTTGGACTGGCTTGAGAATATACCTGGTCAGAAACTCAAGATTTAGTTGGTAAAGGGAATCAGTGATACCAGCTGCAGAATATTTTGTTTAGAAATTGGGAGTTTCGTAATAAAATATATCCATAAATGTATTTATTTAATAATAAAATAAAAATCATGGGTGGATCTAGTAAGTAAATTGATGGAGATCACGTTGTGCAGTAACTGTGTGGAATTCCCATTCTGAAGAAATTTTAGCAAGTCGCGTGTTTTAATATAATTATTTGGTTAAGTTATTTAACATTTAATTTACGGATAGCGGAAGTTGATTCCCGTCTCTTCAGTTACATTATAAACGGGATGTGTGCTTCTTTAACATTGTTAACGAGATTTTTATACACTTCTTTTATTAAGATATCCTATGATATTGAAGTAGATTCAGTAAAACTTTTACTTTAGTTTGGTAAGTATTCGTGATTTTTATTTCTTTGATCAATCGTGATAAATTTGTTCCACTGAAATAAATATTATACTAAACCTTTCCTATATCTGTCCTTTTTCTCAACGTATTCGCTAATAAAGAAGTTAAACAAGAACTTTAAGATAAACATCGCTGCTTAATTAATGCCGGTGAGAGGAGAAATGTATACTTAATCATTTGAATCTTCCTTAGCTTTCAAATAACGAATCGTTCTGTAAGGATCAGTCAAACTAATCTATATTCATTCGATCAGTGTCATAGTAGTCCTAGCTAGGAACGTGGTAAACAAATGAAAAGGTTAACCGCAGGAAATCCTCACATGAGGATGACTCCATGAGTTGGTCGTTTCCGAATAAAATTCCCTGCGGTTAGTTAAATTTAATCTTTTCATTAGTTCCCGTCTAACCGAGAATTCACGGCCCAATCAATGATTGCCTACACTCCAGGATTAGCACTGAATTCATAATAATTTCCTTGGCCCAGCGTCCTTGCATGGGAGTCCTTCTTGCTCCGCTCCTTACAAGGGCCCTTCTCCTCCGTATATACAAGTGTGAAGGTTCATTTGGGGCCTCGACAAAGGAAAGGCATTTAATGGCGATTCTATCACAATTCTCATGGAATCTATCAGAGGGCCTTTCTTACTTTATGGCCTATTTATAATAAAAATATTTTTAATGAAAATTCAATACTTTTTAGTTTACTAAAGTCAACTCATCCTCAGATTGTAACTTTGCTCTATACTTAAAGGCTTGAAGAATGCTATGAACTCTTAACCTAAATAACACATAAGAAACTTAATTCATCTAAAAATGATCTATCTGAGAGATCCAGCACGTCAAACGAAATGTTGGAAATCTTAGAACTTGAATGTTGGCATTTGAAATTACGTCCCATTTCCAATCAATTCAAATTAACTGTAATTCATCAAAATGTTGCAATTTATTACGGTTCATGGAGATGAGCGAAGTTTACAACAGTTATCTAATTCAATTAATGTTAGCAAATAGAAATCTTATATACGTCCCTTCCTGAAGATTAGAATTGCGATTGAGTCGTCTATTAATCTCTAATAACGTAGGATATTAAGTTCGAAATATTTACGAAAAATGTCGCAGATAAAACGACTGTTGCAAGTGAAACGGATTTATTTCCGAATAGCAAATAACAGCTAGTCGTTAGCTCTTGTAATTTCAGACATTCGAACTAAGATCGTGAAAAGTGGGAAGGAAATGTGATTCCCCTTAAACGCGTTCTACGCTTCGAAAAAGCAACGATGTATGAATTTTATGAGAGTACTTGGAGCGTGATGCGATTAAAGCGTCGGAAATAGGTTTGGATGAATTCGAAAGAGAGAAACGGCTAATTCAGAGAAAGAGGTTCTCGCATCTCACGTAATCAACTCATTTACGGAAAAGCACCGTCTCCGAGATGTTCCTCGAAAGAAAAGCATCTCTTGAGATGCTGGGATTCATGGTTCGAGGCATTCAACCACTTCCGTAACTGGTTGAATTTTTTTCGGAAATTGTGTGTCGAACGAATGCACGCAATCCGAAAGCAACTTTAAAACAGACAGCTTCCATGACTTATGGGTTTCGTCAAATTGAATACTGCAACTCGGAGGAAAGAGATTCTTTCGACGATCAGAGTCCCCTGTACGGTTGCAGTTTAACCTATTGTCCGATGTTTGATGCCGTCTTCGTGCACTATTTTACAAATATATTGAATCTTATGAAGTAAATTAGATATTTCATTTTTGGACCTAAATTTTTGCAACATCTCTTATCTTCTATTAAACGTCTATATCTAGCTAAAAATGGCAGAATAAGGAAACGTTTTATCGAAAACATTTTCGAAGAAAAGAAAAAAATATGTCCCACATCCCAATCCCAAGCAGTAATACCAAGCTTATTTGGTTCATTAACCCAATAGTATTTCAATTATTACTACTCTTAGACGCTCAACCTCATTCTTGGCGGCTTTTCTTCAGGCGATTGATTAGCTGATCACGGTATGAATCAATATTATAATTATATACATAAGTATGTGAAAACTAGGTTTGTTAATTTCTGCGATAAAAATCAAAACTGCAGAAGCTTGCTCTATAAATTTCCAAATGTTACCACCAAATTACATTTATAATTTTCTTTGATTATTTTTACGTGCCTTTTTCAAACAAGTAATCTACAAACGAACAGAATATCAAGAATTGTCATTTTCTGTAGACAAAGTCAAGGACAATATTCTTCAAAATATGATTCCGAAGTATAATTTCCTATCAGACATAAATGCATTGGTATCTCTTTCCAAATTTTGTACTTTAAATCAGTGGCTAGCCGTATAGATTCATGAGATAACGAGAATTCGATAAGAAATTCTAAGATTAATTACAATTACGAGACCAGGAGGAGGACTACAGCCAGGAGATATTGCCGCAGCAATTTACGTTTTTCTTTAACGGAAACGTGCCATAAAAGGAAAGAGAACGTCTTATTGGCCTCGTCAGATGCATCATCCCTTGGTCCCATTAGAAGAGAGAAACTTTATTCTGCAGAGTAAGCAGTTAGATCATCTTCCCGACCTTTTTTTTCCATTTTTTCCTCTTCCACGAATCCTCTATTCCTCGTCAGCCTTTTGGAAATGGTTTTCTATCAGATGAGTGGCGTCTTAGAGACAGTAATTAGGAGAACAAAGAGGCGAAGATGAGATTCTTTGAAGCTTGAAATTTTGAGAAGGATTATGCTGATAGTGTTGCATTGATTGAAATAAACGAGAAATGAGCATTGATATTGAGAAATGACGGAAGTCGAAGTTATCAGAAATAATGTCGCGTTCTTTGGGATCAACAAATCGAGGTAGATGTATAAGATAGTGGTATAAGTAGTCACGTATAAGGGAATGTATATCGGAATAAAAGGATGAATGAATGTAGAGAATTTAGATTAGGTTCGAATCTTCAAGAGTGTAGCGAAAGAAGAATTTGAGAGGTTATTAATATAGTCATCCCGAGGACATCATTTTAGGGAATCGGGTTTTCTGCCGGGTCAGTTAGTGGCTTCCACAGGCGACATCTTCAGGACCTTTAAAATGTTTTTTCCATAATCCTAAACATAGAACATCTCGGCACTTCGTCCTGAGGATGGCGCGAAGGGAGGATGTCGACGGCAAACCGGAAGGAAACCCGAGAAAACTTCCTTCGTCATATTCGTAGGGAAAATGCGAGACCCTTCTTTATTTTGTATGCATTAGTATTTTCCCATACTTTAACGCATTCCAATTGTGAATTGAAGGAAGACGCTAGCCACAGATATAATGAAGAGAACGAAAATAATGTACTTCCTGCCGTAATTTTCTCAGCAGCTTTATGCTACACAGGTGTTTACGAATTCAACTCACAAGTGGGGACCGTTTCTTAATCCTTTAACTATTTTACGACGCTTGGCTTGATTTGAATGTAGTTTTGCATCATTCATGTGAATTACGGCAGGCCGCTAAGTAATATATTCTCTATTTAATTTTCTTAAACATTTTTTGTTCCTAAGAATTTGCTGTTAGCCAATGAAATCCTCCTTGTGAGTAACTATGGACATTGTATACCACAGAAGAGGAATTGAGAGCTCACTAATGAGCGAGGGACGACGTAGTTTCGAGGAAATATTTCGAGAGGAAGTGGTGGAAGGTTTTCGCTTATTTTGGCCATGAATTACGTTCATTGGCCGATTAAAAAATTATCATTGCGAATTAACGAGAACACAACAAATCCTTCATGTACAGAAATATTTCTTTGCAACAATGCGTTTCGTTCGAATAAAATCCTTTTTCTAATTACTTTCCGGGGTAGGCCTCAAAGAATGAACATTTGGATGAATTAATGTGAAGTCATCAGAGCGTATATGTTGGCGTATTTATTCGACTGCTAAAACATTTGGTCGGCTGTGTAATTGCGTACTTCTCTTTCGTTGGAAAATAACGACCTCATCCGGATTTTGGAAAGTTTTGCAGGTGAATGCGATGTTTTTGTTTGCAGTTAAGCGAGCTTACGCAGGATTACCCAAAATACTATTTGCAAGGGATTTTCTCTCTGAAACAGGCATACGATCCTAAAACATCACGACTTTCTTTTTCGTTAAATAACGTGCGTTAAATAGAGCGCGTTCCTTGTTTCGATAAATTATGTTACAAATATAGCAACATGTCCGTTTGGGCTCGTTATGAGCATCTGTAGTTAAATGAAATGATGCTGAAATTTAATGAATAATAAATTAATAATAATAAATAAATTTAGTTTTACTGTACCCCGGTCATACTGACATGATGCAACGAACGACAAATTTTAATGCCGTTTTCGCTTGTTTTTTTTAAATTTCGTCATGAATCGTCAGGGAAATTCCGCGAACGATTCTCAACGTGCACCGTACTTGGAGATTACTTAGAGACGCGCCATAAGTCGTCTTCTCGAATAATTCACTGTTTCATTTGCATTGATCCACGGAATCTACGCCACCCGAATCTACATATTTTATACAATTGCGTTTTCGAGTTCTTGGATCCCTCACGACCGCAGAGACCTCTTTTGAACACCTTTAGTACTTCGGAATTGGATTCGAATTTTAGATTCGGTGGACAATGAGTAACCAAAGGGAGATCAAAATTAAGAGACGCTCAATTCAATATGCACCAAAGAGAAAACATCGCTTTATATTCCGTACTTTTAGGAAAGTGATTTTCACTTCGATCTCTCTTTTCCGTCCAATCGAATCTTTTGAGAACATATTCAGCGGGACTTTTTTCTTTCTAAAATCATTTGAAGCAAATATATTTTGGAGGAAAACACAACACATTTAAACCTCTATGACAGTGACCTTACACGTGACTAAGGTAAGAAAAAAATACTAAGTTATGCAAATTCGTTGGGATACAGGATTATAAATCTTTTTAAAAAGTGAGAAAATATACCCGTTTATTTGCTGAAATGGAAGTGCAGAAAATAACGAAGCACGTTCGTTAAGTCGAAGAATTTAAATGAAGTGTCTCATTGTATGACTGATTTCTCAACATAGCCTCGTTTTACTAAGTGTGTTTTTCTCCAACGTTTTTCGAACTTATGGAAGCCTTCCCAGGAATACAGCTGTGCAAAACAGGAGTTGGTTTCAGTCATTATCTCACATAAAAATGAGCCGTTAATCTTACTGATAGAAAGTAGTTAAACGCTAAATCGAGTGGAAGCAGTTAGTAGCACAACTTGATAACTGCAGAGAATCTCGTCTACGAGATCATGTCAGAATTCATGTTAGAATGATTCAGGTCCGAGAAACCAACCTGTATTTGGGAGATCAGGGTTCGATTCTCGTTTCCATTGGATTTTTTTCATGTCCATTCCGGGAATTCTTACTCGTCTAACCGAAAGTTTTCCGAACGAAAAACGTATCCGAGATCGGAGAAACGATGGAAGATGCGATTCGAGCGCTATCTTGTGTCCTGACTTATAACTGAATCATCTAGCGTTCCACGTAAACACGGAATAATGAAACGGACGGAAACCAAGAAGCTATGAATCACGAAATGATGATATTAGTCTAAATGAGGAAAACGAATGAGCAATTGAGTCACTCCCCTAATCTGAACGAATGAGTGAAAGTAAGTGAAAAATATAATAAAGCAGTTACGAATAGAATTGACAGAGAAATTACCATCAAATATGTGTATACAGAGGAAATTTTTGGAAGACTAAGTTGGATTCAATGACACAAACATTGATAACTCTTGGTGCGAAGAAGAATTAAACTAATTTAAAATTCCATAATTTTCCATTTGAATACATGGATTTGGAAACAGTAATTGAATTTTACAAATTATTGCAATATGTAGTAATCAATAAATGCCGAAAAAATAACTTCGATTACATCGAGTGGTGTGATAGCGGATTCTTTCTCCATTCTCTGCTGAACATAAATCAAAATGAGCGACGACGAAGAGTCGTTTTTAAGACAAGCACAACTGGAAAAATCATGAAAATGCCTTTAATACACAGAGTCAGACAAAGAAAACTCACTTCGGGAAGAGAAACGTGTTTAAATATTATGATACAGAATTTATTAAGGATTCCATGAGATTAATACGCGATATCTTTCACTCGAAGCGATAGGTTAGTGTGTTTATTAGTAGAGCAAACCACTCCTCGAGTAACCAAGGTCAAAGTATTCATTAAAATAGCTTGACTACGGCAAATTAATAAATGCCTTCAGTCAAATTGTCTCTAAAACAAGGATCTCTCGTTATTTTAGAGGACGAAGCCAATTTTATTAATCTCATAAATTCTAAATAAATTTAGTATTGAATTATTTGTATAATAGTTTCTTGCGCCAAAGTGTTTATACATTTTTTTTGGGAGATCGTATATATTTTCGCAAAGAACTACGATTCTATTGCTCCAAATTTTCCCTCCTAAACTTATTTTAATTTCCAAATCTCGTTAATTTTGTGAAATAGAAATATTTCTTCGCAGTTGTGTCTAAAATGTGTCCGCACTCCTATAACTCGTTGGTTAAACACGTCTTCTACTCTACTCGGATGAGAAAGGAGCAAAATATGGATCCGGAATAAAGTTGCGAGTTGAGAGAAGTCGGCAGATAAGGCCTGTATCTCTTTCCCAGTGAGCATTATCTTCCCGTCATTCATAATATGCGCATAATTACCCTATTTTTGGCTACGAATATATAAACAAACGGTGAGAGATACCTCCAGCGAACGATTAATCTCAATAAAGGCAAGTTGGAAAGTGATCAATCATAAGATAGCCCGAGGGATCTCCCACGGGATTGACAGCTTTCTAAAACGCATTATTTGCTCTTATCGTCCTGAAGTAGAATAAGATTAAATTGCGAATATAAGTAGTAATTACTATAGTACTAAAGTACGCGTTTTGGCTTTACGGCGTAATTCCATATTATATCGGTAGATTGCTCGTAGAGAAAGCCTTTCTTTTGCGTTTAATGATGGCTGTTATCGCTAATACCAGAGATTCTTATACAATCTTTTCATCATCGTTCTCTTCATCGTCTTTTAAGTTCAGGGTACGCGTACGTTTCCATGTTAATGTAACCCAATAGTAAACACGGAGTCGCGCTTAGAGAAACCTTCAGTAACTTTGGTGTTCAATTTCGAATTTTAGTGGGTTGAGCGAACTTCCGCGGCTCATAAATTTGGCCCCAACTTAAGGAATTAAACTTAGCAAATGTGTAAACAAGGAGACCGTTTCCAAGTTACGATTTTAACCTTTTCTAAGGAAATAAACATTCGATCGTTAGAACTTCATGATGAAATTTTACTTGGCACGAGGAAGCGTGCACTTTAAACCCAAAGTTGAAAAAGGAGTGAAAAATTGTGACATGACTGGGACACGAACCCAGGTCTCCCACTTTCCGGGCAGTTGTTCTAACCACTAAACTGCCATGCCACATCAATTCCACTCCTGTTAAAGGGAATTTTAAGGAATTCGATCTATTAAAAATTACAACATAAGAGCATAGTTACAGTTGTAAAAAATGTAATGGACTATAGAAAAAGAAGGGTTTGTAATATTTAAATCAAAATCGAGCAATGGCATGGTATGCACAAGGAAAAGACATTCTGAACGAGCCTTCTTTCTGTGCAACCTAGAAGAATATGGAAGCCTTTTAGCAGCCAAAGACACGAGTCTTAGAAACGACAAATTTAAAACTAATTATTTAATTACGAATCATGATTATAAAAGAAATACGAAAATTGTAATAAGTCTCCGGAGATACATATATTTACGTAAACATCCTTTCTAAAAACGATTAAGTATTCGCATATATCTATTTAGTGCAATTGAAAATATATCCAACAAACAATTGACTTATGAAATGGCAAAATTAATTAAGTCAATGAAAATTTTGTGCACTTTATTTATAAAAAAAGACTTTAAACATCATCACCTTATTAATTTTTATTTCAAATACAATTCTATCAATATCAATTCTTATGTTTTACTGTAATACCGCTTTCAATTCAGTGCTATTTTCATTCTTTGTATTTCCGTGCGTAGAATCTAGAAGCAAAGCAAAGTAGATTAAACGCACTTAAAGAGGTTAATAATGCAACACAATTAACAGGACCAATCTAGAGGAAGAACGATTACACGATCAAGAAGGCGAAGAATGAATTAGGGAAATGTTGATTGAAACAAAAGCGAAACAACACGGCGTGATATTTGGTTTCTTTTTCCGATGGCAATGGGATTATCTCACAAGGGAGCCGCCACTACAACCACTCCTCGAGGAAATCAATACTTCGGTCCAGCTGAGGCCCCAAAGAGAAGAGGGGAGGCAGGGAAAGAAATTGTCATGAAAAGGGAGGGAGGAAAATGGTATGAAGGGACATGTAAATGAAGGAGAGGGTAATAGGAGAGGTAGCGAAGGAATTCTAGCGATAGGAACGAATGCGGCTCGCAAATCAATTCCTTTGATCTTTTTCCCAAGTGCTTTCCTTCCCGTTTATACAGCACAGAATTCCAAAATTGTAATTATTAACTTACTATATATTGCTATATATAGCACTATATATTGTTTATTATAATACACATTATATTATAATATATTATATCAAGAGTCATTATCTTAATTCATGCGAACTGGAGAATTAAGCTTACATAATTTTTATTTTCTTCCCAAATTTGTTTAGTTACACAAATTTGATCACATCCTTTGTTGGCATAATGCGACATATCTTAATGTCAAATGCAGCCACGAATTCGTCATTTCAGCAACGCAGATCCCGTTATTCACAAGGATAAATTTGTGAGCTTTTGTCAAGATAGAAGTTATGATCATTCTTAAGATTTATTTATATATATATATATTTATTATTATCATATTAAAGTCCCGATATTTCCCATTTGAATGCATTGCTTTGATTTTCGGGAATTATTTTAAAATACTTTCCGGATACTTAGAGAATCTAAACTCAAGGAGCCTATAGATATGATCATGATCTATCAAAAACATCAATTTTGACTTTTACGGAAAATATCCTTGGTTCGATGCTAGCATCAAATCTAGCTAGCTAGCAAATCTGTCCTTTCAATACATTGCGGCAGTTTTTCATTATTGCTTTTGATACACTTATGAAATGGATAGAAAATTCATGCTTGGCTAGAATATGTATGTTAAGAATTGATTTAAGAAACAAATTTATACAAGACCGTACTGTTTCTGGGTTCGATGCCAGAGCACACTAAAATTTCTCACATAAGAAATATAAGGGAAAAGTTGGACTTCGTTTGAGGCAGTTGCAGCCAATATTTCTGCTTGAGTTTTCAAACATAGTAAGAGACGGTAATTCTTTGTTGTTCTGCACAGTAATTATCACCAGGAAGACCCGGGTTCGATACCGGGTGGAGAAATTGCAGCGAATTTTAAGAATATTTTCAATCCTTTTGTTTTCTTTTGAGGACCGTCCCGATATGATGCCGATATGAAATTAGTGTTGTCGATCTGCTTGCAGTATGCAAGCTACATTTTACTCGTATATATATATATAACTACACGTCTGACTCATCCATACAAATTCCTGGGCATTTTTAATTGAAGGCTGAAATTTTCAGGGGAGATATATAATTCACAGTCTAGTCGGGAAAATATCGATAATCCTGAGATTTTGTCCTATGTCTAAGCCCGGAGAGGATTATATTTTTCAATGGGATTAAACGGGAGAATCGAAAAATGGCCACGTAGAACAAATATCTTTCGTTCATTAAAATATGAAAAAATACGCGTACAGTGATGAGAACTGGGGGGTTATCAAGGAAGAGTCGAGTAACTAGCACTCGAGTAAAACATGGCTGCTTGCATCGTCACACGCTCCTTCCGAGTCATTATTGGAATATTTTTGGTCGGTACTCGCTTCTCTGTCGACCAACTGGAGCGAGTGGGTCTGAGCACTCGTTACACAGATTTTAGGAGTCAACTGTTGTCACTTTGAACAGTCGCTATTTTTCTGGTAGAGTTACATAATATAATTATATTCTCATTAAGGAAGTTCTCTTCGAATATGCGTGTTTTATACTTTTATATTACGATTAAAATGTAGCTTGCATAATGCAAGCAGATCGACAACACTAATTTCATGTCGGCATCATAGTGGGTCGGTCCTCAAAAGAAAAAAAAATAAGGATTGAAAATATTCTTAAAATTCGCTGCAATTTAATCATCTGGCATCGAACCCGGGTCTTCCTGGTGAATTTACTATGCAGGATTATAGAAGATCACCATCTATCAAAGATCACCAAAGATCATATGTATCTGTGAAATTCAAGCAGAAATATTAGCTGCAACTGCCTAAAACGACGTCCTACTCTTCCCTTATATTCCTTATGTGAGAAATTTTAACGTGCTCTGGCATCGAACTCATCGAACAGCATGGTCTTATCTAATTTTTTTTAAGCCGAGTCTTAATATACATCTTCTAGCAAAGCAAGAACTTCCTATTATTTCGATAAGTACATCAAAATAAATAATGAAAACTAACTCAATGTATTTAAACGGGAGACATATTTACCGCCCGGCATCGAACCCGGGTCTTTCTGGAGATACTCCTTATGCAACACAATAGCAGATCACCATCTCTAACTACACGAGTAAAATGTAGCTTGCATACTGCAAGCAGATCGACAACACTAATTTCATATCGGCATCATATCGGGACGGTCCTCAAAAGAAAAAAAAAGGATTGAAAATATTCCTAAAATTCGCTGCAATTTATTCGTCCGGCATCGAACCCGGATCTTTTTGGTGATACTAACTACGCAGCACAACAGAATTTAACCATCTCTAACTGTGTATGAACATTCAAGCAGAAATATTGGGTGCGACTGATTCAAACGACGTCCTACGTTTCACATATGTTCCTTATGTGAGAAATGTGGCGCATTTTCCAGTGGGCATTCCAAATGGCAGTCCAAGGCTGCCGATAAAACGAAAAAAAATCCTATCTTACAGGGGCTAGTAAATTCATTAAAATAAATGTAAATTCTTTCAAAAACTAAATACATTGAAAATTAGAGGAGTTAAACGCTTATATTGCCAACTTATTACACTTTCCAAGATAGCAGTTTACATAAGCGAACAATTGGAAACTTATCATGAGTGTTGTCTGGATTTCTGGTTTGGATACGTCCAATATCTATTAAAAACTCATTTTCTCTATGCTGAAGTTTTTTAGTGTTGTAGATATAAACTTCCCGAATCTTTGAGAGTTCTTTCTTCCAAGAGGTTGCCAAGTGTGAGGAGGAAAAAATTAGTTACGATTATTTGGCATGCGATATAAAACGTAACATCCACTCATTAGATCCCCCACATTGGCGCGCCCATACTTATTTGAATAGCTTTCGTAATTAGACTATATCATCAGCAGAATTTGGAATTTAATTGAAATTTCGCCTGCCCATAAAACACCATCAATTTATAAAAGTAATGATATGAAGTAAACATACAGCTTATTGCACAAGGTTTGTATGCGCTGTCTCAGAATTTCGCTACAGGAATATTACGTTAATTATATTTGATAACTAAGATATTTTATCAAAAAGAGAATATTTCAATTCAGTAAACACCTAAACTCAGAAATAATGTTTAAGAGTTCTCAAAAACTATGATTTTGATATCAAAACCAAGAATGAAAACTTTTAAATAAGAAAATCACAAAATCGCAGAAAATGTTTCCATGGTTTGTTCAGAATCTCCATTTTAGTTAGTGTTATCAATCTAGGACATTAAAATGAAGAATAAAATCTAATGCATAAAAAATCATTTTCTTCGCCCTTTTTCCATTATTGGAGGAATAATAGAATGTGCAAACGTGTCCTTCAATATACTTCTATGAATAATTTGAGAATTTGGAGTTATCTATTTTCAAATGAATAATCCAAGCCAAGAATGCTGACTCGAGTGAGACTGGTTAGCTCCATTGCACGAATCATTCACTCGAGCTTTCTTAGGAGTGACCTCATCCGTTGTTTTTAAAATTACCTCCTCTTCTATGAAACAAAAAGTCATTTATATCAGATGAAATTTTCTGGTAGGCTTGCAATAAAGCCTTACTCCGTAATTTATGTATTAGCTAAGTTCTCCAAAGTTAATCATGGTAATGAAAGAATAGAGAATTAAGGTCGCCTAATTTGAAATATATCGAGGATTACTGAAGTAGGAATCGTTATACATTAATTATGATTAATCGTCATAATTAATTTAAAGTAGCAACTCCTCATCCTGGAGCCAAATAATTAGGTGAAGTCGATTCCGTAGCATTGGAGTTCCATAAATACTTTTTATTCACCTGCAGCCAAATTCAACACAAACAAGCGTTCTAAGTCACAGCTGTAGTGGTTAGCTAAATGATTTAGTGATCTGGCATTACAGTAGAAGTTTCCTATCTTATAACCCCATCCCCTAAAAATGTCTGTACGCCTCTAAAATATTTTTTTTAGATTTCGCATTCAAACAGCGAAGAATTCGTCCCAAAATGAAGATTGCTCATGCAAATGATGCTCCAGGACTTATTCCTTTGAGAGAAGAACAGCAAATGAAGTTTTACACTTCCCGTTAAACTTAAAGAAAGTTGGAATATTAAATCATTAGATGACCTTCTGGTATTACTTAAGAATGTAGAAATGCAGCTTATATATAGAGAAATTTCGAGAAATAGCCTTTTTGCGATTATTAATCAAATCAAATCATTAATTAAATCTTTAGAATTCAAAAAGTTCCACAAAATTACAAAAGCAGACTCTGGGCTTGTGATGAAGACGCAGCTGATTCTAAGAGCCAAAGACAGCTGAAGATGATGGACTAAATGAAGAGTGGACAGAGTAACGGAAGGAATGAAACATCCCTAGGAAATGGAGGACATTCTACGCAGGAATCACCAACTCTTGGACCTTCTGAACTTCTGTTGCTGATGAGAGAGACATAAAAAGGGAAATTTGACGGCAAAAAATTCCTTAAGCGTTGAAATTGAGGTATCGCCAAATATTAAAGACTTATCATAATCATTTAGAAGTGATCACGAAGCAATATGTCCCATGCTATCTTCAGTTCAAAATTTGGGTCTTAATAAAGAGAAATATATTTCCCGAGAGAAAGAGAGAGAACATCACGGGATTAACACAATATGTAACATCTGATTTTGATGAATAGATGTTGTGGAAGGAAATAGCTTTGTTAGAATGGTTGGGAAAAGCAATCCGTTCGTTAGTGAGTCATTTGTTGAAATGATCTCCACTTCTTCCAGGGGGCACTTGTGAAATCGCTTCTTCTCTAGGAGAGATTCCTTTATTTTGCAATCCGCTTCGTCCTCCCATCTTTAGAAAATGTGTACATTTCAGATTTATATTTGATAAAACGGTTTTCCACACACCATCCCAACCCCTCTAATGTTTTAAACTGAGAGACCGACTGTGACTCGTCCATTCTGAGCAAGCGAAGGAAGACTCGAATTGGTCCATACTTATCTTTCTTAAAAGTTGTTTTTTTTAGCAGATTCACGTAGGTTGGTATTGATCAAGTTTTATTAAAGCCAAGGTCAAGATACAAACTAATACCCTCTAGATTTAAATTTCAATTCAATAAAAACCCACGGTCGAATGTTTTTTATGTGTGATCAAAAGATGATGCATTGTTTACTAAGCACAAGGTTGGTGAGTTTTGCCACTTTTTTCCGATCGGTATGTAATGCCCGGAAAAGGTGGCACACCCACATTGAAATTACGAATATATTTTTTTCGAAATATCTTCTGTGAGAATTTTCGGCTAGAAGTTACGAAATTTCGACAAAAACATCAAAATTGTCATCAATTTTTTTCGGTTAAAACGACAACATTTTTCCTTAAAAATATATCACTCGCAAAAAAACTGATGACCATGCCTCAATGTGCTATTTATATGCCTTTAGAGGAGGCTGAGATGCCTCCTAATTTTTTTGCAAATGACACTTCTAAATAGGTTTTAAAGTTAACTTAAACGTTTAGTCAGAGCCTAATTTCAAGTTTAATTTAACAATTTTGTCATATAGCAAGCGTTTTCCAGATTAAATGTAGTTTAAGCATCTCTTTCACAGAGGTCTCACCCGGACACTCGGGCCAATTGCATGGATCCAGAAAAATTTTAATATTTTGGGTGAAATTGTTTTTAAACAAAATTGATTTATATACTATTCATAACCAATAAATATTATGTTCTATCACGCAGTTTCACATTCTTAATATAATATATAATAATATCAATAAAGTCATTGTTATGCATTTCCTTAGATGGGCATCTCTCCCGGAATTACCTTAATTGAATATAGGAAACGCACTTGATAATTATGAAGCAAAATCTTAGCCATTAATGGAGTAAAATTTCTCAAATCAAGCGAGAAAAATAAATGCGTATATTATTAGTCGTAACTATATTATGATTCGTGATGGATCGCCTTCTCTTTGTTCATTTACGCCGATCCTTTATCAATGCTCAGCAAAACATTAGCATGGTAAAAAGTCTTATACTAGTACTTATAATGTACTTATAAAGTCCCACGCATCGTGTCTTGACGTAGAAACTCTATTTGTTTATAATTCAATAGTAACTTGGAAACTTGTTACACGTAAAATTCGAAAGTTACCCACAAGATTCTTCATATAGCCAATACATTTTATTGTCAGTGAAAAGATTAAATATCGATTGGACATCCTCTATTGGCATTTATTTTCTCACATATTGTTCACTATGAATCCTATGGTACAGTCTTCAGTTCCAGTTTTGGTTCCTGCCGCAATTTAACTAATGAAAATCATTGTTTGAGACGAATACCATTATTACAATTCATAGCCTACCAATGATGGTGTGGGTGCTCCATCTCCCGAAATCGAAGGAAATGAAATAAATGATTCTTGCATCCGGGCGGTGTTAACGATGATTTTCTTTTCTCTCAGCAATTTTCTCGCAGCTCTGTGTGTTGGCGCCTCTTCTGTCCAAATATGGAGCGACCGAGGGTATTAAAGTAGATCTCCATTAATCACTCTAAGAAAAAATTTAGTTTTCAGACATAAAAAAGATTAAAACATTGGTATCGGATATCGAAGAGTAAGTGAATCTTCTTTTTCTTTTCTCAGAAACCAGTTGAGGGAGTTGCCTACCCTCAGTGTACTCTACCCCGGCAGCACTGGCCTTCCTACTCCGGCATGTCCTCCAGCGGGGGGAGCACGATGAGCATGGCACGAATCGGAGGGGGTATGCCCATGGGTCCTCCATCTATGTACCCCGGCCTCATGATGAGTCACCACCCCATGGAGTCTCCCATTCCCATGGGGGTTCGACCCCACCCCTTGTCCCTCCCCCCGATGTCCTCCGAGACCTCCTACTCCCCCTCCCCTCCCCTTCCTCCCCCTCCTTCCGCCGCCACACTGCTGGAGGAGGACCCAGACTCCCCCGACACGCCGCTCATGGTCGCCAAGAGGGAAAGCACTGTATGAGAGGGTTGAACCGAGGACTATCACGTCGCAGAGACGTCTTTCTAACATCGAGCACACTCGTTCGTCGACTGACCAAAGGGAGAAATACGAATTAGCTCGTCGACTTTCGGACGGAAGAAAGTCTATCAAATTCACCAAAATATTACTTTTGAATATTCTCTCTCCTCCTCGTGTGTATATGTTTTGTGTGTACATGTAAAAAAAGAGAAAATCAAACTAAAGGAGATTGCCGTAAAGAAAAATTTTGAAATCCCCCTAATTTCCGAGGTGATTGTGATTTCTTTTATTTTTTTATGAGCCCGGAAAGAAAACGTAGAAAAATCGTTCGTGCATCGAACAAGGGAGGATATAGTGGAGAATCGAGGCAAAAGAAAGCGAAGAAGGATTTTTATTATCTGTAATTAATTTTTAGCGGAAAGTGCCGGTTGACGTTTGCTATTACCAAAGTGACTTCTGACGATTGTTTAGTGTTCAAATATGAACTCGGCAAAATAAACTGATTCGTTAATTTTGTAATAATGAAACAATAAAAAACGAGCCGATGTAGGGAAGACTTTAGCGAAGAAATTCATTTTTTCGAACCTTAAAAATTCCTCATCTTCCATGTTCTCAGTTCCTTGTTCATAAAAGAATCGGAAATGAAACTATTCCTCCTTTACATCTAGTCTGAGGAACGGTTTTTTTAATCCTTTTATGGAAAAATTGATACAATCGCTCGTGTTCTCAGATACGCCGATGAAAACTTTTTTCGATAAAATAAATTTCATCGGAAGGTGTACACATCGTGTATGCGTTCAAGATACGCTCATGCGAGCCTTTGTTGCAAAGGTGCACGATCACATCCTATTGGATAAAAATTCACCGTTGATTTTTCCCCATTTGTGGAGTTTAAAAAAATTTCCTCTAAATGTACATGAGTGGGTGGCTGAATGTGAGTGTGAATCCTTAAGGAATGAGAGAAACGATGGAGAATTTTTTAAGAGATAACGTCTGTGCTTTAACGGAAGACTGACAGATCGCCATGGGTTCGTCATTCATATGGAAATCTTATGTGTTGTGCATTACAATTATACCGTGGCCGTTTACGTGTCTGAAAAAACCAATTGACGATGATAAACATGAAAATACTTTGGTGTTCTGTGATCAAAATGTATGTGCAAGGAGAGCTGCCGAAGCCACGTGAGTGTGTATTCCAGTGAATAGCGTGCATCGGTATCGAAACAAACTGGTTTCCGATGGAATACATTTATACGGAGCACTTATGAACGCTATTGCGAAAAAAGTTGTTAAAAGATATTTTTTTCTTACTGTGCTGTGCACCGACTTCTTTCTAAGAAACCGATTTTGCGGTCGCGGAGATGGAATTCCCAAGCACCCGGAATGGAAACCTTCCGAAGAACGAATCAATTATCCAGATTTAGCATTTCCCGCAGTCGCCCGACTATGATTAGGTACAGTGCACTTCTGTACATTAGTACACTTCTGCGATCCTCAAAATTGAAAGGGACGACCGATTTTCTTCGGTGTGGATCTCCACTCTTAAATGAAGATCATTCCTGCGCCGGGCGGCTGCTTCCTCTAAATTTGGACTTCTTAGGCAGAAGCCCTCGACTTCCAATCAGAAAAAAGAGGTCCTTCAAAGTTATACAGGGTTTTGCCTATTGTCTGGTCCTAACTTTTGAAACATGGGGGCGTATGTCGTATGACGCAATCACCGAGCCTCAAAATTTTCGGTGCATTGAATGTACTCCTCAAATAACGAAAAACTGTTGTACTTTTTTAAGTGAATCTGACAATGTGCGAAGTCATGTAGGACTCTGGAACCATTAAAAAAATCAATACAACAAAGAATGTCCTTCATTAAAATTAAAACCTAACTCTTGTTGGTGGAATGTGTTTTTGGATCGAAACCGAAACAAAAATGCAAAACCGACAAATCCAAAATACTTTTGTTGACTGTGCATCCCCTCCAATATATACGAGTAAAATGTTGCTTGCATACTGCAAGCAGATCGTCAACACTGATTTCATTTTCACACCAATTTCATGTCGGCATCCTTTCGGTACGGTCCTAAAAAGAAAAAACAAAATTGAAAATAATCTTAAATTCGCTTCAATTTAATCGTCTGGAATAGAACCCGGGTCTTCCTTGTGAAATTACAATGCAGCAAAACAGAAGATCAACATCACTAACTATGTGTAAAAATTGAAGCAGAAATATTGGCTGAAACTGCCTCAAACTACGTTCTAATTTTCACAAATGTAATGGCTCACTGGATTCGAACCAAGGACGATCCTGGAAATCTAAAACATGTTTCTGAAAGTAATTTATGATCTCTATCTACATGCCAAATTTCAAGTTTCTATATAATTGGTAAAGGTTTCAAAATAATTCCTGAATATCGGATCAACTTCTGATTGCAGAGAAACCTGGTGTCGAACCCAGGACACATTGATAGCTGTGAATGCCATCGAATAAATTCACATGAATGTGAATTTATTCGATCAAATCTGGATATATTGACAAAACTAAGATCAAAATATAGGAAAAAAATTGAAATTTCGCTAAAATTATCCGTTTTCTTCGTTTTTTTTCGATCATATCTGGAATAAATGACGAAAAAAGGTCAAAATATAGGAAAAAAATTGAAATTTCGCTAAAATTATCCGTTTTCTTCGTTTTTTTCGATCATATTTGGATAAAAAGACGAAAATGAGGTCAAAATAGAGGAGAAAAATTGAAATTTCAGTGAAATTATTCGATTTCTTTATTTTTTGATCATATCTGGATAAAATGACGAAAATAAGATCAAATTAGAGGAGAGAAATTGAAATTTTGGTGAAATAATCCGTTGTATTTGTGTTTTTCGATCCCATCTGGATGAAATGATGAAAATAAAGTCAAAATTGAGGAAAAAAATTGAAATTTCGATGAAATCATTCGTTTTCGTTTTTTTTTTTCGATCAAATCTGGATAAATTGACAAAAATAAGGTCAAAATATAGGAAAAAAATTGAAATTTAGCTAAAATTATCCGTTTTCTTCATTTTTTTCGATCATATGTGGAATAAATGACGAAAAATGGTCAAAATAGAGTAAAAAATGGAAATTTAAATGAAATTATTCGTTTTCTTAATTTTTTTCGATCCTATCTGGATAAAATGACCAAAATAACGTCATAATAAAGGAAAAACATTGAAATTTTGCTAAATTTATCCGTTTTATTTGTTTTTTTTTTTGATCTTATCTTGATAAAATGACAAAAATTGGGTCAAAGTAGAGGAAAAAAATTGAAATTTCGCTAAAATTATCCGTTTCCTTTTGACCATTTCTGGATGAAATTATAAAAATGAGGTCAAAATATAGGAGAAAAATTGAAATTTCGCTAAAATTATCCGTTTTCTTCGTTTTTTTTTCGATCATTTCTGGAATAAATGACGAAAAAAGGTCAAAATAGAGGAGAAAAATTGAAATTTCAGCGAAATTATCCGATTTCTTTATTTTTTTCGATCATATCTGGATAAAATGACGAAAATAAGATCAAAATAGAGGAGAGAAATTAAAATTTTGGTGAAATTATCCGTTGTATTTGTGTTTTTCGATCCCATCTGGATGAAATGATGAAAATAAAGTCAAAATGGAGGAAAAAAATAGAAATTTCGGTGAAATCATTCGTTTTCGTTTTTTTTTTTGATCAAATCTGGATAAATTGACAAAAATAAGGTCAAAATATAGGAAAAAAATTGAAATTTTGCTAAAATTATCCGTTTTCTTCGCTTTTTTACGATCATATCTGGAATAAATGACGAAAAAAGGTCAAAATAGAGTAAAAAATGGAAATTTAAATGAAAGTATTCGTTTTCTTAATTTTTTTCGATCCTATCTGGATAAAATGACCAAAATAACGTCATAATAAAGGGAAAAAATTGAAATTTTGCTAAATTTATCCGTTTTATTTGTTTTTTTCGATCTTATCTTGATAAAATGACAAAAATTGGGTCAAAGTAGAGGAAAAAAATTGAAATTTTGCTAAAATTATCCGTTTCCTTTTGACCATTTCTGGATGAAATTACAAAAATAAGGTCAAAATAGAGGAGAAAAATTGAAATTTCGCTAAAATTATCCGTTTTCTTCGTTTTTTTTCGATCATTTCTCGAATAAATCACGAAAAAAGGTCAAAATAGAGTAAAAAATGGAAATTTAAATGAAATTATTCGTTTTCATAATTTTTTTCGATCCTATCTGGATAAAATGACCAAAATAACGTCATAATAAAGGGAAAAAATTGAAATTTTGCTAAATTTATCCGTTTTATTTGTTTTATTCGATCTTATCTTGATAAAATGACAAAAATTGGGTCTAAGTAGAGGAGAAAAATTGAAATATCGCTAAAATTATCCGTTTTCTTTTTACCAATTCTGGATGAAATTACAAAAATAAGGTCAAAATAGAGGAGAAAAATTGAAATTTCGATGAAATCATTCGTTTTCGTTTTTTTTTTTTCGATCAAATCTGGATAAATTGACAAAAATAAGGTCAAAATATAGGAAAAAAATTGAAATTTAGCTAAAATTATCCGTTTTCTTCATTTTTTTCGATCATATGTGGAATAAATGACGAAAAATGGTCAAAATAGAGTAAAAAATGGAAATTTAAATGAAATTATTCGTTTTCTTAATTTTTTTCGATCCTATCTGGATAAAATGACCAAAATAACGTCATAATAAAGGAAAAACATTGAAATTTTGCTAAATTTATCCGTTTTATTTGTTTTTTTTTGATCTTATCTTGATAAAATGACAAAAATTGGGTCAAAGTAGAGGAAAAAAATTGAAATTTCGCTAAAATTATCCGTTTCCTTTTGACCATTTCTGGATGAAATTATAAAAATGAGGTCAAAATATAGGAGAAAAATTGAAATTTCGCTAAAATTATCCGTTTTCTTCGTTTTTTTTTCGATCATTTCTGG
Organism: Sympetrum striolatum; assembly: GCA_947579665.1. Classification (NCBI taxonomy): domain Eukaryota; kingdom Metazoa; phylum Arthropoda; class Insecta; order Odonata; family Libellulidae; genus Sympetrum; species Sympetrum striolatum. The sequence continues at coordinate 7,232,109 of OX388351.1, forward strand.
AATAAATGACGAAAAAAGGTCAAAATAGAGTAAAAAATGGAAATTTAAATGAAATTATTCGTTTTCTTAATTTTTTTCGATCCTATCTGGATAAAATGACCAAAATAACGTCATAATAAAGGGAAAAAATTGAAATTTCGCTAAATTTATCCGTTTTATTTGTTTTATTCGATCTTATCTTGATAAAATGACAAAAATTGGGTCTAAGTAGAGGAGAAAAATTGAAATATCGCTAAAATTATCCGTTTTCTTCGTTTTCTTTTTACCAATTCTGGATGAAATTACAAAAATAAGGTCAAAATAGAGGAGAAAAATTGAAATTTCAGTGAAATTATTCGATTTCTTTAATTTTTTCGATCTTATTTGGATAAAATGACGAAACTTATGTCGATATAGAGTAAAAAAATTGATATTTCGGTGATTTTATCTGTTTTCTTCGTTTTTCTGATCATTTCTGGATAGAAATACGAAAATAAGGTCAAAATAGAGGCAAAAATAGAAATTTCGTTAAAATTCTCAGTTTTCTTTGTTTTCCTTCGATCATATCTGGAATAAATGACGAAAATAAGATCAAAATAAAGGAAAAATGAAAATTTCAATGAAATTATCTGTTTTCTTTGTTTTTTTCGATCCTATCTGGATAAAAAGACAAAAAAATGTCAAAATAGAGCAATAAAATTTATATTTCATTGAAAGTATTCTTTTTCTTTATTTTTTCCGATCCTATATGGATAAAATTACGAAAATAAGGTCAAAACAGAGGAAAAAATTGAAACTTCGCTAAAATTATCCGTTTTCTTTGTTTTATGTCGATCCTATCTGGATAAAAGTAACAAAATAACGTCATAATAAAGGGAAAAAATTGAAATTTCGCTAAAATTATCCGTTTTATTAGTTTTTTTCGATCATATCTGGAATAAATGACGAAAAAAATTCAAAATAGAGTAAAAAAATGGAAATTTCAATGAAATTATTCGTTTTCTTAATTTTTTCGATCCTATCTGGATATAATTAACAAAAATAACGTCGTAATATGGAATAAATTGAAATTTCGCTAAATTTATGCGTTTTATTGTATTTTTTCGATCATATCTTGATAAAATGAAAAAAAATTGGGTCAAATTAGAGGAAAAATATTGAAATTCGTTAAAATTATCCGTTTTCTACGCTATTTTTTGATCATTTCTGGATGAAATTACAAAAATAAGGTCAAAATAGAGGAGAAAAATTGAAATTTCGCTAAAATTATCCGTTTTCTTCGTTTTTTTCGATCATATCTGGAATAAATGACGAAACAAATTCAAAATAGAGTCGAAATATGGAAATTTCAAATAAATTATTAGATTTATTAATTTTTTTCGATCCTATCTGGATAAAATGACCAAAATAACTTCATAATAAAGGGAAAAAATTGAAATTTCGATAAAATTATCCGTTTTCTTCATTTTTTTTGATCATTTCTGGATGAAATTTCAAAAATAAGGTCAAAATACAGGAGAAAAATTGAAATTTCAGTGAAATTATTCGATTTCTTTATTTTTTCGATCATATTTGGATAAAATGACGAAAACTAGGTCAAAATAGAGTAAAAATGGAAATTTAAATGAAATTATTCGTTTTCTTATTTTTTTTCGATCCTATCGGGATAAAATGACCAAAATAACGTCATAATAATGGGAAAAAATTGAAATTTTGCTAAATATATCCGTTTTATTTGTTTTTTTCGATCTTATCTTGATAAAATGTCAAAAATTGGGTCAAAGTAGAGGAAAAAAATTTAAATTTCGCTAAAATTATCCGTTTTCTTCGGTTTCTTTTGACCATTTCTGGATGAAATTACTAAAATAAGGTCAAAATAGAGGAGAAAAATTGAAATTTCAGTGAAATTATCCGATTTATTTATTTTTTTCGATCTTATTTGGATAAAATGACGAAAATAAGTTCAAAATAGAGGAGAGAAATTGAAATTTTCGTGAAATTATCCGTTTTATTTGTGTTTTTCGATCCTGTCTGGATAAAATGATGAAAATAAAGTCAAAATTGAGGAAAAAAATTGAAATTTCGATGAAATCATTCGTTTTCGTTGTTTATTTTCGATCAAATCTGGATAAATTGACAAAATAAGGTCAAAAAATAGGAAAAAAATTGAAATATCGCTAAAATTATCCGTTTTCTTCGTTTTTTTTTCGATCATATCTGGAATAAATGACGAAAAAAGGTCAAAATAGAGGAGAAAAATTGAAATTTCAGTGAAAATATTCGATTTCTTTGTTTTTTCGATCATATATGGTTAAAATGACGAAAATAAGATTAAAATAGTGGAGAGAAATTGAAATTTTGGTGAAATAATCCGTTGTATTTGTGTTTTTCGATCCTAACTGGATGAAATGATGAAAATAAAGTCAAAATTGAGGAAAAAAATTGAAATTTCGATGAAATCATTCGTTTTCGTTGTTTATTTTCGATCAAATCTGGATAAATTGACAAAATAAGGTCAAAATATAGGAAAAAAATTGAAATTTTGCTAAAACTATCCGTTTTCTTCGTTTTTTTTGATCATATCTGGAATAAATGACGAAAAAAGGTCAAAATAGAGTAAAAAATGGCAATTTAAATGAAATTATTCGTTTTCTTTCTTTTTTTTGATCTTATCTTGATAAAATGACAAAAATCGGGTCAAAGTAGAGGAAAAAAATTGAAAGTTCGCTAAAATTATCCGTTTTCTTCGTTTTCTTTTAACCATTTCTGGATGAAATTACAAAAATAAGGTCAAAATAGAGGAGAAAAATTGAAATTTCAGTGAAATTATTCGATTTCTCTCTTTTTTTCGATCTTATTTGTATAAAATGACGAAACTTATGTCGATACAGAGTAAAAAAATAGATATTTCGGTGATTTTATCTGTTTTCTTTGTTTTTCTGATCATATCTGGATAGAAATACGAAAATAAGGTCAAAATAGAGGCAAAAATTGAAATTTTGTTAAAATTATCCGTTTTCTTTGTTTTCCTTCGATCATATCTGGATAAAATGACGAAAATTAGGTCAAAACAAGGAGATAAATTGAAATTTTGGTGAAAACATCCGTCTTCGTTTTTTATTTTGGATCACATCTGGATAAATTGACAAAAATAAGGTCAAAATATAGGAAAAAAATTGAAATTTCGCTAAAATTATCCGTTTTCTTCGTTTTTTTTCGATCATATCTGGAATAAATGACGAAACAAATTCAAAATAGAGTAAAAAAAATGGAAATTTCAATCAAATTATTCGTTTTCTTAATTTTTTTCGATCCTATCTGGATATAATTAACAAAAATAACGTCGTAATATGGAATAAATTGAAATTTCGCTAAATGTATCCGTTTTATTATATTTTTACGATCATATCTTGATAAAACGAAAAAAATTGGGTCAAATTAGAGGAAAAAAAATTGACATTTCGTTAAAATTATCCGTTTTCTACGTTATTTTTTAATCATTTCTGGATGAAATTACAAAAATAAGGTCAAAATAGAGGAAAAAAATTGAAATGTCAGTGAAATTATTCGATTTCTTTATTTTTTTCGATCAAATCTGGATAAATTGACAAAAATAAGGTCAAAATATGGGAAAAAAATTGAAATCTCGCAAAAATATCCGTTTTCTTCGTATTTTATCGATCACATCTAGAATAAATGACGAAAAAAGGTCAAAATAGAGTAATATGGAAATTTCAATGAAATTATTCGTTTTATTAATTTTTTTCGATCCTATCTGGATAAAATGACCAAAATAACTTCATAATAAAGGGAAAAAATTGAAATTTCGATAAAATTATCCGTTTTCTTCGTTTTTTTTTGACCATTTCTGGATGAAATTATAAAAATACGGTCAAAATAGAGGAGGAAAATGAAATTTCAGTGAAATTATTCGATTTCTTTATTTTTTCGATCATATTTGGATAAAATGACGGAAATGAGGTCAAAATAGAGGAGAAAAATTGAAATTTTCGTGAAATTATCCGTTTTATTTGTGTTTTTCGATCCTATCTGGAGAAAATGATGAAAATAAAGTCAAATTTGAGGAAAAAAATTGAAATTTCGGTGAAATCATCCGTTTTCGTTTATTATATTCGATCAAATCTGGATAAATTGACAAATATAAGGTCAAAATATGGGAAAAAATTTGAATTTTCGCTAAAATTATGCGTTTTCTTCGTTTTTTTTTTCGATCATATCTGGAATAAATGACGAAAAAAGGTCAAAATAGAGCAAAAAAATGGAAATTTCAATGAAATTATTCGTTTTATTAATTTTTTTCGATCCTATCTGGATAAAATGACCAAAATAACTTCATAATAAAGGGAAAAAATTGAAATTTCGCTAAAATTATCCGTTTCCTACGTTTTTTTGATAATTTCTGGATGAAATTACAAAAATAAGGTCAAAAAAGAGGAGAAAAATTGAAATTTCAGTGAAATTATTCGATTTCTTTATTTTTTTCGATCATATTTGGATAAAATGACGAAAATAAGGTCAAAATAGAGTACAAAATGGAAATTTCAATGAAATTATTCGATTTCTTTATTTTTTTCGATCTTATTTGGATAAAATGACGAAAATAAGTTCAAAATAGAGGAGAGAAATTGAAATTTTCTTGAAATTATCCGTTTTATTTGTGTTTATCGATCCTGTCTGGATAAAATGATGAAAATAAAGTCAAAAGTGAGGAAAAAAATTGAAATTTCGTTGAAATCATCCGTTTTCGTTTTTTATTTTCGATCAAATCTGGATATATTGACAAAAATAAGGTCAAAATAGAGGAGAAAAATTGAAATTTCAGTGAAATTATTCGATTACTTTGTTTTTTCGATCATATCTGGATAAAATGATGAAAATAAAGTTAAAATTGAGGACAAAATTGAAATTTCGATGAAATCATTCGTTTTCGTTTTTTATTTTCGATCAAATCTGGATAAATTGACAAAATATGGTCAAAATATAGGAAAAAAAATTGAAATTTCGCTTAAATTATCCCTTTTCTTCGTTTTATCCGATCATATCTGGAATAAATGACGAAACAAATTCAAAATAGAGTAAAAAATTGAAATTTCGCTAAATTTATCCGTTTTATTTGTTTTTTTCGATCATATCTCTATAAAATGACAAAAATTGGGTCAATATAGAGGAAAAAAAATGAAATTTCGCTAAAATTATCCGTTTTCTTTGTTTTAGGTCGATCCTATCTGGATAAAAGTAACAAAATAACGTCATAATAAAGGGAAAAAATTGAAATTTCGCTAAATTTATCCGATTTTTTAGTTTTTTTCGATCATATCTTGATAAAATGAAAAAAATTGGGTCAAATTAGTGGAATAAAATTGAAATTTTGTTAAAATTATCCGTTTTCTACGTTATTTTTTGATCATTTCTGGGTGAAATTACAAAAATAAGGTCAAAATAGAGGAAAAAAATTGAAATGTCAGTGAAATTATTCGATTTCTTTATTTTTTCGATCATATCTGGATAAAATGACGAAAATAAGGTCAAAACAAGGAGATAAATTGAAATTTTGGTGAAAACATCCGTTTTCGTTTTTTATTTTGGATCACATCTGGATAAATTGACAAAAATAAGGTCAAAATATAGGAAAAAAATTGAAATTTCGCTAAAATTATCCGTTTTCTTCTTTTTTTTCGATCATATCTGGAATAAATGACGAAACAAATTCAAAATAGAGTAAAAAAATGGAAATTTCAATGAAATTATTCGTTTTCTTAATTTTTTTCGATCCTATCTGGATATAATTAACAAAAATAACGTCGTAATATGGAATAAATTGAAATTTCGCTAAATTTATCCGTTTTATTATATTTTTTCGATCATATCTTGATAAAACGAAAAAAATTGGGTCAAATTAGAGGAAAAAAATTGACATTTCGTTAAAATTATCCGTTTTCTACGTTATTTTTTAATCATTTCTGTATGAAATTACAAAAATAAGGTCAAAATAGAGGAAAAAAATTGAAATGTCAGTGAAATTATTCGATTTCTTTATTTTTTTCGTTCAAATCTGGATAAATTGACAAAAATAAGGTCAAAATATGGGAAAAAAATTGAAATTTCGCAAAAATATCCGTTTTCTTCGTATTTTATCGATCATATCTGGAATAAATGACGAAAAAAGGTCAAAATAGAGTAAAAATATGGAAATTTCAATGAAATTATTCGTTTTATTAATTTTTTTCGATCCTATCTGGATAAAATGACCAAAATAACTTCATAATAAAGGGAAAAAATTGAGATTTCGATAAAATTATCCGTTTTCTTCGTTTTTTTTGACCATTTCTGGATGAAATTATAAAAATAAGGTCAAAATAGAGGAGGAAAATTGAAATTTCAGTGAAATTATTCGATTTCTTTATTTTTTCGATCATATTTGGATAAAATGACGGAAATGAGGTCAAAATATAGGAGAAAAATTGAAATTTCGCTAAAATTATCCGTTTTCTTCGTTTTTTTTGACCATTTCTGGATGAAATTATAAAAATACGGTCAAAATAGAGGAGAAAAATTGAAATTTCAGCGAAATTATCCGATTTCTTTATTTTTTTCGATCATATCTGGATAAAATGATTAAAATAAGATCAAAATAGAGGAGAGAAATTAAAATTTTGGTGAAATTATCCGTTGTATTTGTGTTTTTCGATCCCATCTGGATGAAATGATGAAAATAAAGTCAAAATGGAGGAAAAAAATTGAAATTTCGGTGAAATCATTCGTTTTCGTTTTTTTTTTGATCAAATCTGGATAAATTGACAAAAATAAGGTCAAAATATAGGAAAAAAATTGAAATTTTGCTAAAATTATCCGTTTTCTTCGCTTTTTTACGATCATATCTGGAATAAATGACGAAAAAAGGTCAAAATAGAGTAAAAAATGGAAATTTAAATGAAAGTATTCGTTTTCTTAATTTTTTTCGATCCTATCTGGATAAAATGACCAAAATAACGTCATAATAAAGGGAAAAAATTGAAATTTTGCTAAATTTATCCGTTTTATTTGTTTTTTTCGATCTTATCTTGATAAAATGACAAAAATTGGGTCAAAGTATAGGAAAAAAATTGAAATTTTGCTAAAATTATCCGTTTCCTTTTGACCATTTCTGGATGAAATTACAAAAATAAGGTCAAAATAGAGGAGAAAAATTGAAATTTCGCTAAAATTATCCGTTTTCTTCGTTTTTTTTCGATCATTTCTCGAATAAATCACGAAAAAAGGTCAAAATAGAGTAAAAAATGGAAATTTAAATGAAATTATTCGTTTTCATATTTTTTTCGATCCTATCTGGATAAAATGACCAAAATAACGTCATAATAAAGGGAAAAAATTGAAATTTCGCTAAATTTATCCGTTTTATTTGTTTTATTCGATCTTATCTTGATAAAATGACAAAAATTGGGTCTAAGTAGAGGAGAAAAATTGAAATATCGCTAAAATTATCCGTTTTCTTCGTTTTCTTTTTACCAATTCTGGATGAAATTACAAAAATAAGGTCAAAATAGAGGAGAAAAATTGAAATTTCAGTGAAATTATTCGATTTCTTTAATTTTTTCGATCTTATTTGGATAAAATGACGAAACTTATGTCGATATAGAGTAAAAAAATTGATATTTCGGTGATTTTATCTGTTTTCTTCGTTTTTCTGATCATTTCTGGATAGAAATACGAAAATAAGGTCAAAATAGAGGCAAAAATAGAAATTTCGTTAAAATTCTCAGTTTTCTTTGTTTTCCTTCGATCATATCTGGAATAAATGACGAAAATAAGATCAAAATAAAGGAAAAATGAAAATTTCAATGAAATTATCTGTTTTCTTTGTTTTTTTCGATCTTATCTGGATAAAAAGACAAAAAAATGTCAAAATAGAGCAATAAAATTTATATTTCATTGAAAGTATTCTTTTTCTTTATTTTTTCCGATCCTATATGGATAAAATTACGAAAATAAGGTCAAAACAGAGGAAAAAATTGAAACTTCGCTAAAATTATCCGTTTTCTTTGTTTTATGTCGATCCTATCTGGATAAAAGTAACAAAATAACGTCATAATAAAGGGAAAAAATTGAAATTTCGCTAAAATTATCCGTTTTATTAGTTTTTTTCGATCATATCTGGAATAAATGACGAAAAAAATTCAAAATAGAGTAAAAAAATGGAAATTTCAATGAAATTATTCGTTTTCTTAATTTTTTCGATCCTATCTGGATATAATTAACAAAAATAACGTCGTAATATGGAATAAATTGAAATTTCGCTAAATTTATGCGTTTTATTGTATTTTTTCGATCATATCTTGATAAAATGAAAAAAAATTGGGTCAAATTAGAGGAAAAATATTGAAATTCGTTAAAATTATCCGTTTTCTACGCTATTTTTTGATCATTTCTGGATGAAATTACAAAAATAAGGTCAAAATAGAGGAGAAAAATTGAAATTTCGCTAAAATTATCCGTTTTCTTCGTTTTTTTCGATCATATCTGGAATAAATGACGAAACAAATTCAAAATAGAGTCGAAATATGGAAATTTCAAATAAATTATTAGATTTATTAATTTTTTTCGATCCTATCTGGATAAAATGACCAAAATAACTTCATAATAAAGGGAAAAAATTGAAATTTCGATAAAATTATCCGTTTTCTTCATTTTTTTTGATCATTTCTGGATGAAATTTCAAAAATAAGGTCAAAATACAGGAGAAAAATTGAAATTTCAGTGAAATTATTCGATTTCTTTATTTTTTCGATCATATTTGGATAAAATGACGAAAACTAGGTCAAAATAGAGTAAAAATGGAAATTTAAATGAAATTATTCGTTTTCTTATTTTTTTTCGATCCTATCGGGATAAAATGACCAAAATAACGTCATAATAATGGGAAAAAATTGAAATTTTGCTAAATATATCCGTTTTATTTGTTTTTTTCGATCTTATCTTGATAAAATGTCAAAAATTGGGTCAAAGTAGAGGAAAAAAATTTAAATTTCGCTAAAATTATCCGTTTTCTTCGGTTTCTTTTGACCATTTCTGGATGAAATTACTAAAATAAGGTCAAAATAGAGGAGAAAAATTGAAATTTCAGTGAAATTATCCGATTTATTTATTTTTTTCGATCTTATTTGGATAAAATGACGAAAATAAGTTCAAAATAGAGGAGAGAAATTGAAATTTTCGTGAAATTATCCGTTTTATTTGTGTTTTTCGATCCTGTCTGGATAAAATGATGAAAATAAAGTCAAAATTGAGGAAAAAAATTGAAATTTCGATGAAATCATTCGTTTTCGTTGTTTATTTTCGATCAAATCTGGATAAATTGACAAAATAAGGTCAAAAAATAGGAAAAAAATTGAAATATCGCTAAAATTATCCGTTTTCTTCGTTTTTTTTTCGATCATATCTGGAATAAATGACGAAAAAAGGTCAAAATAGAGGAGAAAAATTGAAATTTCAGTGAAAATATTCGATTTCTTTGTTTTTTCGATCATATATGGTTAAAATGACGAAAATAAGATTAAAATAGTGGAGAGAAATTGAAATTTTGGTGAAATAATCCGTTGTATTTGTGTTTTTCGATCCTAACTGGATGAAATGATGAAAATAAAGTCAAAATTGAGGAAAAAAATTGAAATTTCGATGAAATCATTCGTTTTCGTTGTTTATTTTCGATCAAATCTGGATAAATTGACAAAATAAGGTCAAAATATAGGAAAAAAATTGAAATTTTGCTAAAACTATCCGTTTTCTTCGTTTTTTTTGATCATATCTGGAATAAATGACGAAAAAAGGTCAAAATAGAGTAAAAAATGGCAATTTAAATGAAATTATTCGTTTTCTTTCTTTTTTTTGATCTTATCTTGATAAAATGACAAAAATCGGGTCAAAGTAGAGGAAAAAAATTGAAAGTTCGCTAAAATTATCCGTTTTCTTCGTTTTCTTTTAACCATTTCTGGATGAAATTACAAAAATAAGGTCAAAATAGAGGAGAAAAATTGAAATTTCAGTGAAATTATTCGATTTCTCTCTTTTTTTCGATCTTATTTGTATAAAATGACGAAACTTATGTCGATACAGAGTAAAAAAATAGATATTTCGGTGATTTTATCTGTTTTCTTTGTTTTTCTGATCATATCTGGATAGAAATACGAAAATAAGGTCAAAATAGAGGCAAAAATTGAAATTTTGTTAAAATTATCCGTTTTCTTTGTTTTCCTTCGATCATATCTGGATAAAATGACGAAAATTAGGTCAAAACAAGGAGATAAATTGAAATTTTGGTGAAAACATCCGTCTTCGTTTTTTATTTTGGATCACATCTGGATAAATTGACAAAAATAAGGTCAAAATATAGGAAAAAAATTGAAATTTCGCTAAAATTATCCGTTTTCTTCGTTTTTTTTCGATCATATCTGGAATAAATGACGAAACAAATTCAAAATAGAGTAAAAAAAATGGAAATTTCAATCAAATTATTCGTTTTCTTAATTTTTTTCGATCCTATCTGGATATAATTAACAAAAATAACGTCGTAATATGGAATAAATTGAAATTTCGCTAAATGTATCCGTTTTATTATATTTTTACGATCATATCTTGATAAAACGAAAAAAATTGGGTCAAATTAGAGGAAAAAAAATTGACATTTCGTTAAAATTATCCGTTTTCTACGTTATTTTTTAATCATTTCTGGATGAAATTACAAAAATAAGGTCAAAATAGAGGAAAAAAATTGAAATGTCAGTGAAATTATTCGATTTCTTTATTTTTTTCGATCAAATCTGGATAAATTGACAAAAATAAGGTCAAAATATGGGAAAAAAATTGAAATCTCGCAAAAATATCCGTTTTCTTCGTATTTTATCGATCACATCTAGAATAAATGACGAAAAAAGGTCAAAATAGAGTAATATGGAAATTTCAATGAAATTATTCGTTTTATTAATTTTTTTCGATCCTATCTGGATAAAATGACCAAAATAACTTCATAATAAAGGGAAAAAATTGAAATTTCGATAAAATTATCCGTTTTCTTCGTTTTTTTTTGACCATTTCTGGATGAAATTATAAAAATACGGTCAAAATAGAGGAGGAAAATGAAATTTCAGTGAAATTATTCGATTTCTTTATTTTTTCGATCATATTTGGATAAAATGACGGAAATGAGGTCAAAATAGAGGAGAAAAATTGAAATTTTCGTGAAATTATCCGTTTTATTTGTGTTTTTCGATCCTATCTGGAGAAAATGATGAAAATAAAGTCAAATTTGAGGAAAAAAATTGAAATTTCGGTGAAATCATCCGTTTTCGTTTATTATATTCGATCAAATCTGGATAAATTGACAAATATAAGGTCAAAATATGGGAAAAAATTTGAATTTTCGCTAAAATTATGCGTTTTCTTCGTTTTTTTTTTCGATCATATCTGGAATAAATGACGAAAAAAGGTCAAAATAGAGCAAAAAAATGGAAATTTCAATGAAATTATTCGTTTTATTAATTTTTTTCGATCCTATCTGGATAAAATGACCAAAATAACTTCATAATAAAGGGAAAAAATTGAAATTTCGCTAAAATTATCCGTTTCCTACGTTTTTTTGATAATTTCTGGATGAAATTACAAAAATAAGGTCAAAAAAGAGGAGAAAAATTGAAATTTCAGTGAAATTATTCGATTTCTTTATTTTTTTCGATCATATTTGGATAAAATGACGAAAATATGGTCAAAATAGAGGAGAGAAATTGAAATTTTCTTGAAATTATCCGTTTTATTTGTGTTTATCGATCCTGTCTGGATAAAATGATGAAAATAAAGTCAAAAGTGAGGAAAAAAATTGAAATTTCGTTGAAATCATCCGTTTTCGTTTTTTATTTTCGATCAAATCTGGATATATTGACAAAAATAAGGTCAAAATAGAGGAGAAAAATTGAAATTTCAGTGAAATTATTCGATTACTTTGTTTTTTCGATCATATCTGGATAAAATGATGAAAATAAAGTCAAAATTGAGGACAAAATTGAAATTTCGATGAAATCATTCGTTTTCGTTTTTTATTTTCGATCAAATCTGGATAAATTGACAAAATATGGTCAAAATATAGGAAAAAAAATTGAAATTTCGCTTAAATTATCCCTTTTCTTCGTTTTATCCGATCATATCTGGAATAAATGACGAAACAAATTCAAAATAGAGTAAAAAATTGAAATTTCGCTAAATTTATCCGTTTTATTTGTTTTTTTCGATCATATCTCTATAAAATGACAAAAATTGGGTCAATATAGAGGAAAAAAAATGAAATTTCGCTAAAATTATCCGTTTTCTTTGTTTTAGGTCGATCCTATCTGGATAAAAGTAACAAAATAACGTCATAATAAAGGGAAAAAATTGAAATTTCGCTAAATTTATCCGATTTTTTAGTTTTTTTCGATCATATCTTGATAAAATGAAAAAAATTGGGTCAAATTAGTGGAATAAAATTGAAATTTTGTTAAAATTATCCGTTTTCTACGTTATTTTTTGATCATTTCTGGGTGAAATTACAAAAATAAGGTCAAAATAGAGGAAAAAAATTGAAATGTCAGTGAAATTATTCGATTTCTTTATTTTTTCGATCATATCTGGATAAAATGAAGAAAATAAGGTCAAAACAAGGAGATAAATTGAAATTTTGGTGAAAACATCCGTTTTCGTTTTTTATTTTGGATCACATCTGGATAAATTGACAAAAATAAGGTCAAAATATAGGAAAAAAATTGAAATTTCGCTAAAATTATCCGTTTTCTTCTTTTTTTTCGATCATATCTGGAATAAATGACGAAACAAATTCAAAATAGAGTAAAAAAATGGAAATTTCAATGAAATTATTCGTTTTCTTAATTTTTTTCGATCCTATCTGGATATAATTAACAAAAATAACGTCGTAATATGGAATAAATTGAAATTTCGCTAAATTTATCCGTTTTATTATATTTTTTCGATCATATCTTGATAAAACGAAAAAAATTGGGTCAAATTAGAGGAAAAAAATTGACATTTCGTTAAAATTATCCGTTTTCTACGTTATTTTTTAATCATTTCTGTATGAAATTACAAAAATAAGGTCAAAATAGAGGAAAAAAATTGAAATGTCAGTGAAATTATTCGATTTCTTTATTTTTTTCGTTCAAATCTGGATAAATTGACAAAAATAAGGTCAAAATATGGGAAAAAAATTGAAATTTCGCAAAAATATCCGTTTTCTTCGTATTTTATCGATCATATCTGGAATAAATGACGAAAAAAGGTCAAAATAGAGTAAAAATATGGAAATTTCAATGAAATTATTCGTTTTATTAATTTTTTTCGATCCTATCTGGATTAAATGACCAAAATAACTTCATAATAAAGGGAAAAAATTGAGATTTCGATAAAATTATCCGTTTTCTTCGTTTTTTTTGACCATTTCTGGATGAAATTATAAAAATAAGGTCAAAATAGAGGAGGAAAATTGAAATTTCAGTGAAATTATTCGATTTCTTTATTTTTTCGATCATATTTGGATAAAATGACGGAAATGAGGTCAAAATAGAGGAGAAAAATTGAAATTTTCGTGAAATTATCCGTTTTATTTGTGTTTTTCGATCGTATCTGGAGAAAATGATGAAAATAAAGTCAAATTTGAGGAAAAAAATTGAAATTTCGGTGAAATCATCCGTTTTCGTTTATTATATTCGATCAAATCTGGATAAATTGACAAATATAAGGTCAAAATATGGGATAAAAATTGAATTTTCGCTAAAATTATCCGTTTTCTTCGTTTTTTTTTCGATCATATCTGGAATAAATGACGAAAAAAGGTCAAAATAGAGCAAAAAAATGGAAATTTCAATGAAATTATTCGTTTTATTAATTTTTTTCGATCCTATCTGGATAAAATGACCAAAATAACTTCATAATAAAGGGAAAAAATTGAAATTTCGCTAAAATTATCCGTTTCCTACGTTTTTTTGATAATTTCTGGATGAAATTACAAAAATAAGGTCAAAAAAGAGGAGAAAAATTGAAATTTCAGTGAAATTATTCGATTTCTTTATTTTTTTCGATCATATTTGGATAAAATGACGAAAATAAGGTCAAAATAGAGTACAAAATGGAAATTTCAATGAAATTATTCGATTTCTTTATTTTTTTCGATCTTATTTGGATAAAATGACGAAATTAAGTTCAAAATAGAGGAGAGAAATTGAAATTTTCTTGAAATTATCCGTTTTATTTGTGTTTATCGATCCTGTCTGGATAAAATGATGAAAATAAAGTCAAAAGTGAGGAAAAAAATTGAAATTTCGTTGAAATCATCCGTTTTCGTTTTTTATTTTCGATCAAATCTGGATATATTGACAAAAATAAGGTCAAAATAGAGGAGAAAAATTGAAATTTCAGTGAAATTATTCGATTTCTTTGTTTTTTCGATCATATCTGGATAAAATGATGAAAATAAAGTCAAAATTGAGGACAAAATTTTAATTTCGATGAAATCATTCGTTTTCGTTTTTTATTTTCGATCAAATCTGGATAAATTGACAAAATATGGTCAAAATATAGGAAAAAAAATTGAAATTTCGCTTAAATTATCCATTTTCTTCGTTTTATCCGATCATATCTGGAATAAATGACGAAACAAATTCAAAATAGAGTAAAAAATTGAAATTTCGCTAAATTTATCCGTTTTATTTGTTTTTTTCGATCATATCTCTATAAAATGACAAAAATTGGGTCAATATAGAGGAAAAAAAATGAAATTTCGCTAAAATTATCCGTTTTCTTTGTTTTAGGTCGATCCTATCTGGATAAAAGTAACAAAATAACGTCATAATAAAGGGAAAAAATTGAAATTTCGCTAAATTTATCCGATTTTTTAGTTTTTTTCGATCACATCTTGATAAAATGAAAAAAATTGGGTCAAATTAGTGGAATAAAATTGAAATTTTGTTAAAATTATCCGTTTTCTACGTTATTTTTTGATCATTTCTGGGTGAAATTACAAAAATAAGGTCAAAATAGAGGAAAAAAATTGAAATGTCAGTGAAATTATTCGATTTCTTTATTTTTTCGATCATATCTGGATAAAATGACGAAAATAAGGTCAAAACAAGGAGATAAATTGAAATTTTGGTGAAAACATCCGTTTTCGTTTTTTATTTTGGATCACATCTGGATAAATTGACAAAAATAAGGTCAAAATATAGGAAAAAAATTGAAATTTCGCTAAAATTATCCGTTTTCTTCTTTTTTTTCGATCATATCTGGAATAAATGACGAAACAAATTCAAAATAGAGTAAAAAAATGGAAATTTCAATGAAATTATTCGTTTTCTTAATTTTTTTCGATCCTATCTGGATATAATTAACAAAAATAACGTCGTAATATGGAATAAATTGAAATTTCGCTAAATTTATCCGTTTTATTATATTTTTTCGATCATATCTTGATAAAACGAAAAAAATTGGGTCAAATTAGAGGAAAAAAATTGACATTTCGTTAAAATTATCCGTTTTCTACGTTATTTTTTAATCATTTCTGGATGAAATTACAAAAATAAGGTCAAAATAGAGGAAAAAAATTGAAATGTCAGTGAAATTATTCGATTTCTTTATTTTTTTCGTTCAAATCTGGATAAATTGACAAAAATAAGGTCAAAATATGGGAAAAAAATTGAAATTTCGCAAAAATATCCGTTTTCTTCGTATTTTATCGATCATATCTGGAATAAATGACGAAAAAAGGTCAAAATAGAGTAAAAATATGGAAATTTCAATGAAATTATTCGTTTTATTAATTTTTTCGATCCTATCTGGATAAAATGACCAAAATAACTTCATAATAAAGGGAAGAAATTGAGATTTCGATAAAATTATCCGTTTTCTTCGTTTTTTTTGACCATTTCTGGTTGAAATTATAAAAATAAGGTCAAAATAGAGGAGGAAAATTGAAATTTCAGTGAAATTATTCGATTTCTTTATTTTTTCGATCATATTTGGATAAAATGACGGAAATGAGGTCAAAATAGAGGAGAAAAATTGAAATTTTCGTGAAATTATCCGTTTTATTTGTGTTTTTCGATCCTATCTGGAGAAAATGATGAAAATAAAGTCAAATTTGAGGAAAAAAATTGAAATTTCGGTGAAATCATCCGTTTTCGTTTATTATATTCGATCAAATCTGGATAAATTGACAAATATAAGGTCAAAATATGGGAAAAAAATTGAATTTTCGCTAAAATTATCCGTTTTCTTCGTTTTTTTTTCGATCATATCTGGAATAAATGACGAAAAAAGGTCAAAATAGAGCAAAAAAATGGAAATTTCGATGAAATTATTCGTTTTATTAATTTTTTCGATCCTATCTGGATAAAATGACCAAAATAACTTCATAATAAAGGGAAAAAATTGAAATTTCGCTAAAATTATCCGTTTTCTACGTTTGTTTTGATAATTTCTGGATGAAATTACAAAAATAAGGTCAAAATAGAGGAGAAAAATTGAAATTTCAGTGAAATTATTCGATTTCTTTATTTTTTTCGATCATATTTGGATAAAATGACGAAAATAAGGTCAAAATAGAGTAAAAAATGGAAATTTCAATGAAATTATTCGTTTTCTTAATTTTTTTCGATCCTATCTGGATCTGGATAAAATGAGCAAAATAACTTCATAATAATGGGAAATAATTGAAATTTTGCTAAATTTATCCGTTTTCTACGTTTTTTTTGATAATTCCTGGATGAAATTACAAAAATAAGGTCAAGATAGAGGAGAAAAATTGAAATTTCAGTGAAATTATTCGATTTCCTTATTATTTTCGATCTTATTTGGATAAAATGACGAAAATAAGTTCAAAATAGAGGAGAGAAATTGAAATTTTCTTGAAATTATCCGTTTTATTTGTGTTTTTCGATCCTGTCTGGATAAAATGATGAAAATAAAGTCAAAAGTGAGGAAAAAAATTGAAATTTCGTTGAAATCATCCGTTTTCGTTTTTTATTTTCGATCAAATCTGGATATATTGACAAAAATAAGGTCAAAATAGAGGAGAAAAATTGAAATTTCAGTGAAATTATTCGATTTCTTTGTTTTTTCGATCATATCTGGATAAAATGATGAAAATAAAGTCAAAATTGAGGAAAAAAATTGAAATTTCGATGAAATCATTCGTTTTCGTTTTTTTTATTTTCGATCAAATCTGAATAAATTGACAAAATAAGGTCAAAATATTGGAAAAAAATTGAAATTTCGCTTAAATTATCCCTTTTCTCGTTTTTTCCGATCATATCTGGAATAAATGACGAAACAAATTCAAAATAGAGTAAAAAATTGAAATTTCGATAAATTTATCCGTTTTATTTCTTTTTTTCGATCATATCTCTATAAAATGACAAAAATTGGGTCAATATAGAGGAAAAAAAATGAAATTTTGCTAAAATTATCCGTTTTCTTTTTTTTAGGTCGATCCTATCTGGATAAAAGTAACAAAATAACGTCATAATAAAGGGAAAAAATTGAAATTTCGCTAAATTTATCCGTTTTATTAGTTTTTTTCGATCATATCTTGATTAAATGAAAAAAATTGGGTCAAAATAGAGGAAAAAAATTGAAATTTTGTTAAAATTTCTGTTTTCTACGTTATTTTTTTATCATTTCTTGATGAAATTACAAAAATAAGGTCAAAATAGAGGAAAAAAATTGAAATGTCAGTGAAATTATTCGATTTCTTTATTTTTTCGATCATATCTGGATAAAATGACGAAAATAAGGTCAAAACAAGGAGATAAATTGAAATTTTGGTGAAAACATCCGTTTTCGTTTTTTATTTTGGATCACATCTGGATAAACTGACAAAAATAAGGTCAAAATATAGGAAAAAAATTGAAATTTCGCTAAAATTATCCGTTTTCTTCGTTTTTTTTCAATCATATCTGGAATAAATGACGAAACAAATTCAAAATAGAGTAAAAAAATGGAAATTTCAATCAAATTATTCGTTTTCTTAATTTTTTTCGATCCTATCTGGATATAATTAACAAAAATAACGTCGTAATATGGAATAAATTGAAATTTCGCTAAATTTATCCGTTTTATTATATTTTTTCGATCATATCTTGATAAAACGAAAAAAATTGGGTCAAAATAGAGGAAAAAAATTGACATTTCGTTAAAATTATCCGTTTTCTACGTTATTTTTTAATCATTTCTGGATGAAATTACAAAAATAAGGTCAAAATAGAGGAAAAAAATTGAAATGTCAGTGAAATTATTCGATTTCTTTATTTTTTCGATCATATTTGGATAAAATAACGGAAATGAGGTCAAAATAGAGGAGAAAAATTGAAATTTTCGTGAAATTATCCGTTTTATTTGTGTTTTTCGATCCTATCTGGAGAAAATGATGAAAATAAAGTCAAATTTGAGGAAAGAAATTGAAACTTCGGTGAAATCATCCGTTTTCGTTTATTATATTCGATCAAATCTGGATAAATTGACAAATATAAAGTCAAAATATGGGAAAAAATTTGAATTTTCGCTAAAATTATCCGTTTTCTTCGTTTTTTTTTCGATCATATCTGGAATAAATGACGAAAAAGGTCAAAATAGAGCAAAAAAATGGAAATTTCAATGAAATTATTCGTTTTATTAATTTTTTTCGATCCTATCTGGATAAAATGACCAAAATAACTTCATAATAAAGGGAAAAAATTGAAATTTCGCTAAAATTATCCGTTTTCTACGTTTTTTTGATAATTTCTGGATGAAATTACAAAAATAAGGTATAAATATAGGAGAGAAATTGAAATTTTGGTGAAAGTATCCGTTTTATTTGTGTTTTTCGATCCTATCTGGATTAAATGATGAAAATAAAGTCAAAATTGAGGAAAAAAATTGAAATTTCGCTAAAATTATCCGTATTCTTCCTTATTTTTTTTCGATAATATCTGGAATAAATAACGAAAAAAGGGGAAAATAGAGTAACAAAATAGAAATTTCATTAAAATTTTTTGTTTTCTTAATTTTTTTCGCTCCTATCTGGATAAAATGACCAAAATAACGTCATAATAAAGGGAAAAAATTGAAATTTTGCTAAATTTTCCGTTTCATTTGTTATTTTCGATCATATCTTGATAAAATGACAAAAATTGGGTCAAAGTAGAGGAAAAAATAAGGAATTTCGCTACAATTATCCGTTTTCAACGTTATTTTTATCATTTCTGGATGAAATTACAAAAATAGGGTCAAAACAGAGGACAAAAATTGAAATTCGGTGAAATTATCCGTTTTCTTTGTTTTTGTTTCGATCATATCTGGAAAAAATTACGAAAATAAGCTCAGAATAGAGGAAAAAAATTGAAATTTCGCTAAAATTATCCGTTTTCTTTGTTTTAGGTTGACCCTTTCTGGATAAAATTACCAAAAAAACGTCATAATAAAGGGAAAAAATTGAAATTTCGCTAAATTTATTCGTTTTATTTGTTTTTTCGATCATATCTTGATAAAATGACAAAAATTGAGTCAAAATAGAGGAGAAAAATTGAAATTTCAGTGAAATTATTCGTTTTCTTTATGTTTTTCGATCATATCTGGATAAAATGACGAAAATAAGGTCAAAATAGAGGAGAGAATTTGAGATTTTGGTGAAAGTATCCGTTTTATTTGTGTTTTTCGATCCTATCTGGATAAAATGATGAAAATAAAGTCAAAATTGAGGAAAAAAATTGAAATTTCGCTAAAATTATCCGTTTTCTTCGTTTTTTTTCTATTATATCTGCAATAAATGACGAAAAAAGGGGAAAATAGAGTAACAAAATAGATATTTCGCTAAAATTATCCGTTTTCTTCGTTTTTTTTCGATTATATCTGGAATAAATAACGAAAAAAGGGGAAAATAGAGTAACAAAATAGAAATTTCATTGAAATTTTTTGTTTTCTAAATTTTTTTCGATCCTATCTGGATAAAATGACCAAAATAACGTCATAATAAAGGGAAAAAATTGAAATTTTGCTAAATTTATTCGTTTCATTTGTTATTTTCGAACATATCTTGATAAAATGACAAAAATTGGGTCAAAGTAGAGGAGAAAAATTGAAATTTCAGTGAAATTATTTGATTTCTTTATTTTTTTCGATCATATTTGGATAAAAAGACGAAAATGAGGTCAAAATAGAGGAGAAAAATTGAAATTTCAGTGAAATTATTCGTTTTCTTTATGTTTTTCGATTATATCTGGATAAAATGACGAAAATAAGGTCAAAATATAGGAGAGAAATTGAAATTTTGGTGAAAGTATCCGTTTTATTTGTGTTTTTCGATCCTATCTGGATTAAATGATGAAAATAAAGTCAAAATTGAGGAAAAAAATTGAAATTTCGCTAAAATTATCCGTTTTCTTCGTTTTTTTTCGATTATATCTGGAATAAATAACGAAAAAAGGGGAAAATAGGGTAACAAAATAGAAATTTCAATGAAATTTTTCGTTTTCTTAATTTTTTTCGATCCTATCTGGATAAAATGACCAAAATAACGTCATAATAAAGGGAAAAAATTGAAATTTTGCTAAATTTATCCGTTTCATTAGTTTTTTTCGATCTTATCATAATAAAATGACAAAAATTGGGTCAAAGTAGAGGAAAAAAAAGGAATTTCGCTAAAATCATCCGTTTTCAACGTTATTTTTATCATTTCTGGATGAAATTACAAAAATAGGGTCAAAACAGAGGACAAAAATTGAAATTCGGTGAAATTATCCGTTTTCTTTGTTTTTGTTTCGATCATATCTGGAAAAAATTACGAAAATAAGCTCAGAATAGAGGAAAAAAATTGAAATTTCGCTAAAATTATCCGTTTTCTTTGTTTTAGGTTGACCCTTTCTGGATAAAATTACCAAAAAAACGTCATAATAAAGGGAAAAAATTGAAATTTCGCTAAATTTATTCGTTTTATTTGTTTTTTCGATCATATCTTGATAAAATGACAAAAATTGAGTCAAAATAGAGGAGAAAAATTGAAATTTCAGTGAAATTATTCGTTTTCTTTATGTTTTTCGATCATATCTGGATAAAATGACGAAAATAAGGTCAAAATAGAGGAGAGAATTTGAGATTTTGGTGAAAGTATCCGTTTTATTTGTGTTTTTCGATCCTATCTGGATAAAATGATGAAAATAAAGTCAAAATTGAGGAAAAAAATTGAAATTTCGCTAAAATTATCCGTTTTCTTCGTTTTTTTTCTATTATATCTGCAATAAATGACGAAAAAAGGGGAAAATAGAGTAACAAAATAGATATTTCGCTAAAATTATCCGTTTTCTTCGTTTTTTTTCGATTATATCTGGAATAAATAACGAAAAAAGGGGAAAATAGAGTAACAAAATAGAAATTTCATTGAAATTTTTTGTTTTCTAAATTTTTTTCGATCCTATCTGGATAAAATGACCAAAATAACGTCATAATAAAGGGAAAAAATTGAAATTTTGCTAAATTTATTCGTTTCATTTGTTATTTTCGATCATATCTTGATAAAATGACAAAAATTGGGTCAAAGTAGAGGAGAAAAATTGAAATTTCAGTGAAATTATTTGATTTCTTTATTTTTTTCGATCATATTTGGATAAAAAGACGAAAATGAGGTCAAAATAGAGGAGAAAAATTGAAATTTCAGTGAAATTATTCGTTTTCTTTATGTTTTTCGATTATATCTGGATAAAATGACGAAAATAAGGTCAAAATATAGGAGAGAAATTGAAATTTTGGTGAAAGTATCCGTTTTATTTGTGTTTTTCGATCCTTTCTGGATTAAATGATGAAAATAAAGTCAAAATTGAGGAAAAAAATTGAAATTTCGCTAAAATTATCCGTTTTCTTCGTTTTTTTTCGATTATATCTGGAATAAATAACGAAAAAAGGGGAAAATAGGGTAACAAAATAGAAATTTCAATGAAATTTTTCGTTTTCTTAATTTTTTTCGATCCTATCTGGATAAAATGACCAAAATAACGTCATAATAAAGGGAAAAAATTGAAATTTTGCTAAATTTATCCGTTTCATTAGTTTTTTTCGATCTTATCATAATAAAATGACAAAAATTGGGTCAAAGTAGAGGAAAAAAAAGGAATTTCGCTAAAATCATCCGTTTTCAACGTTATTTTTATCATTTCTGGATGAAATTACAAAAAAAGGGTCAAAATAGAGGAGAAAAATTGAAATTCGGTGATATTATTCGATTTCTTTATTTTTTCGATCATATTTGGATAAAATGACAAAAATAGGGTCAAAATAGAGGAGAAAAATTGAAATTCGGTGAAATTATCCGTTTTCTTTGTTTTTGTTTCGATCATATCTGGATAAAATTACGAAAATAAGGTCAAAATAGAGAAAAAAATTGAAATTTCGTTAAAATTATCCGTTTTCTTTGTTTTTGGTCGATCCTATCTGGATAAAATTGCCAAAATAAAGTCATAATTAAAGGAAAAAATTGAAATTTCGCTAAATTTATCCGTTTTATTTGTTTTTTTCGATCATATCTAGAATAAATGACGAAAAAAGGTCAAAATAGAGCAACAAAATGGAAATGTAAATGGAATTATTCGTTTTATTAAATTTTTTCGATCCAATCTGGATAAAATGACCAAAATAACTTCATAATGAAGGGAAAAAATTGAAATTTCTCTAAAATTATCCGTTTTCTATGTTTTTTTTGATAATTTCTGGATGAAATTACAAAAATAAGGTCAAAATAGAGGAGAAAAATTGAAATGTCAGTGAAATTAATCGATTTCTTTATTTTTTTCGATCATATCTCGATAAAATTGCCAAAATAAAGTCATAATTAAAGGAAAAAATTGAAATTTCACTAAAATTATCCGTTTTCTTTGTTTTAGGTTGACCCTTTCTGGATAAAATTACCAAACTAACGTCATATTAAAGGGAAAAAATTGAAATTTCGCTAAATTTATTCGTTTTATTTGTTATTTTCGATCATATCTTGATAAAATGACAAAAATTTGGTCAAAGTAGAGGAAAAAATAAGGAATTTCGCTAAAATTATCCGTTTTCAACGTTATTTTTATCATTTCTGGATGAAATTACAAAAATAGGGTCAAAATAGAGGAGAAAAATTGAAATTCGGTGAAATTATCCGTTTTCTTTGTTTTTGTTTCGATCATATCTGGATAAAATTACGAAAATAAGCTCAGAATAGAGGAAAAAAATTGAAAATTCGCTAAAATTATCCGTTTTCTTTGTTTTAGGTTGACCCTTTCTGGATAAAAGTACCAAAATAACGTCATAATAAGGGGAAAAAATTGAAATTTCGCTAAAATTATCCGTTTTCTTCGTTTTTTTTCGATTATATCTGGAATAAATAACGAAAAAAGGGGAAAATAGAGTAACAAAATAGAAATTTCATTAAAATTTTTTGTTTTCTTAATTTTTTTCGATCCTATCTGGATAAAATGACCAAAATAACGTCATAATAAAGGGAAAAAATTGAAATTTTGCTAAATTTTTCCGTTTCATTTGTTATTTTCGATCATATCTTGATAAAATGACAAAAATTGGGTCAAAGTAGAGGAAAAAATAAGGAATTTCGCTAAAATTATCCGTTTTCAACGTTATTTTTATCATTTCTGGATGAAATTACAAAAATAGGGTCAAAATAGAGGAGAAAAATTGAAATTCAGTGAAATTATCCGTTTTCTTTGTTTTTTTTCGATCATATCTGGATAAAATTACGAAAATAAGCTCAGAATAGAGGAAAAAAATTGAAATTTCGCTAAAATTATCCGTTTTCTTTGTTTTAGGTTGACCCTTTCTGGATAAAATTACCAAAATAACGTCATAATAAAGGGAAAAAATTGAAATTTCGCTAAATTTATTCGTTTTATTTGTTTTTTCGATCATATCTTGATAAAATGACAAAAATTGAGTCAAAATAGAGGAGAAAAATTGAAATTTCAGTGATATTATTCGTTTTCTTTATGTTTTTCAATTATATCTGGATAAAATGACGAAAATAAGGTCAAAATAGAGGAAAAAAATTGAAATTTCGCTAAAATTATCCGTTTTCTTTGTTTTAGGTTGACCCTTTCTGGATAAAATTACCAAAATAACGTCATAATAAAGGGAAAAAATTGAAATTTCGCTAAATTTATTCGTTTTATTTGTTTTTTCGATCATATCTTGATAAAATGACAAAAATTGAGTCAAAATAGAGGAGAAAAATTGAAATTTCAGTGAAATTATTCGTTTTCTTTATGTTTTTCAATTATATCTGGATAAAATGACGAAAATAAGGTCAAAATATAGGAGAGAAATTGAAATTTTGGTGAAAGTATCCGTTTTATTTGTGTTTTTCGATCCTATCTGGATTAAATGATGAAAATAAAGTCAAAATTGAGGAAAAAAATTGTAATTTCGCTAAAATTATCCGTTTTCTTCGTTTTTTTTCGATTATATCTGGAATAAATAACGAAAAAAGGGGAAAATAGAGTAACAAAATAGAAATTTCATTGAAATTTTTTGTTTTCTTAATTTTTTTCGATCCTATCTGGATAAAATGACCAAAATAACGTCATAATAAAGGGAAAAAATTGAAATTTTGCCAAATTTATCCGTTTCATTTGTTATTTTCGATCATATCTTGATAAAATGACAAAAATTGGGTCAAAGTAGAGGAAAAAATAAGGAATTTCGCTAAAATTATCCGTTTTCAACGTTATTTTTATCATTTCTGGATGAAATTACAAAAATAGGGTCAAAATAGAGGAGAAAAATTGAAATTCGGTGAAATTATCCGTTTTCTTTGTTTTTGTTTCGATCATATCTGGATAAAATTACGAAAATAAGGTCAAAATAGAGAAAAAAAATTGAAATTTCGTTAAAATTATCCGTTTTCTTTGTTTTTGGTCGATCCTATCTGGATAAAATTGCCAAAATAAAGTCATAATTAAAGGAAAAAATTGAAATTTCGCTATATTTATCCGTTTTATTTGTTTTTTTTTCGATCATATCTGGAATAAATGACGAAAAAATGTCAAAATAGAGTAAGAAAATGGAAATTTCAATGGAATTATTCGTTTTATTAAATTTTTTCGATCATATTTGGATAAAAAGACGAAAATGAGGTCAAAATAGGGGAGAAAAATTGAAATTTCAGTGAAATTATTCGATTTCTTTGTTTTTTGATCATATCTGGATAAAATGACGAAAATAAGATCAAATTAGAGGAGAGAAATTAAAATTTTGGTGAAATAATCCGTTTTATTTGTGTTTTTCGATCCTATCTGGATGAAATGATGAAAATAAAGTCAAAATTGAGGAAAAAAATTGAAATTTCGCTAAGACTATCCGTTTTCTTCGCTTTTTTTTATCATATCTATAATAAATAACGAAAAAAGGTCAAAATAGAGTATAAATGGAAATTTCAATGAAATTATTCGTTTTCTTAATTTTTTTCGATCCTATCTGGTTAAAATGACCAAAATAACATCATAATAATGGGAAATAATTGAAATTTTGCTAAATTTATCTGTTTTATTTGTTTTTTTCGATCTTATCTTGATAAAATGTCAAAAATTGGGTCAAAGTAGAGGAAAAAAATTTAAATTTTGCTAAAATTATCCGTTTTCTTCGTTTTCTTTGGACCATTTCTGGATGAAATTACAAAAATAAGGTCAAAATAGAGTAGAAAAATTGAAATTTCAGTGAAATTATTCGATTTCTTTCTTTTTTTCGATCTTATTTGTATAAAATGACGAAAATAAGGTCAAAATAGAGGAGAGAAATTGAAATTTTGGTGAAATTATCCGTTGCATTTGTGTTTTTCGATCATATCTGAATAAAATGACGAAAATAAGGTCAAAACAAGGAGATAAATTGAAAATTTGTTGAAAACATCCGTTTCGTTTTTTATTTTGGATCACATCTGGATAAATTGACAAAAATAAGGTCAAAATATAGGAAAAAAATTGAAATTTCGCTAAAATTATCCATTTTCTTCGTTTTTTCCGATCATATCTGGAATAAATGACGAAGCAAATTAAAAATAGAGTAAAAAGTTGAAATTTCGCTAAATTTATCCGTTTTATTTGTTTTTTTTCGATCATATCTCTATAAAATGACAAAAATTGGGTCAATATAGAGGAAAAAAAATGAAATTTCGCTAAAATTATCCGTTTTCTTTGTTTTAGGTCGATCCTATCTGGATAAAAGTAACAAAATAACGTCATAATTAAGGGAAAAAAATTGAAATTTCGCTAAATTTATCCGTTTTATTAGTTTTTTTCGATCATATCTTGATAAAATGAAAAAAATTTGGTCAAATTAGAGGAATAAAATTGAAATTTTGTTAAAATTATCCGTTTTCTACGTTATTTTTTGATCATTTCTGGATGAAATTACAAAAATAAGGTCAAAATAGAGGAAAAAAATTGAAATGTCAGTGAAATTATTCGATTTCTTTATTTTTTCGATCATATCTGGATAAAATGACGAAAATAAGGTCAAAACAAGGAGATAAATTGAAATTTTGGTGAAAACATCCGTTTTCGTTTTTTATTTTGGATCACATCTGGATAAATTGAAAAAAATTAGGTCAAAATATAGGAAAAAAATTGAAATTTCGCTAAAATTATCCGTTTTCTTCGTTTTTTTTCGAACATATCTGGAATAAATGACGAAACAAACACAAAATAGAGTAAAAAAATGGAAATTTCAATGAAATTATTCGTTTTCTTAATTTTTTTCGATCCTATCTGGATATAATTAACAAAAATAACGTCGTAATATGGAATAAATTGAAATTTCGCTAAATTTATCCGTTTAATTATATTTTTTCGATCATATCTTGATAAAACGAAAAAAATTGGGTCAAATTAGAGGAAAAAAATTGACATTTCGTTATAATTATCCGTTTTCTACGTTATTTTTTGATCATTTCTGGATGAAATTACAAAAATAAGGTCAAAATAGAGGAAAAAAATTGAAATGTCAGTGAAATTATTCGATTTATTTATTTTTTCGATCATATCTGGATAAAATGACGAAAATTAGGTCAAAACAAGGAGATAAATTGAAATTTTGGTGAAAACATCCGTCTTCGTTTTTTATTTTGGATCACATCTGGATAAATTGACAAAAATAAGGTCAAAATATAGGAAAAAAATTGAAATTTCGCTAAAATTATCCGTTTTCTTCGTTTTTTTTCGAACATATCTGGAATAAATGACGAAACAAACACAAAATAGAGTAAAAAAATGGAAATTTCAATGAAATTATTCGTTTTCTTAATTTTTTTCGATCCTATCTGGATATAATTAACAAAAATAACGTCGTAATATGGAATAAATTGAAATTTCGCTAAATTTATCCGTTTAATTATATTTTTTCGATCATATCTTGATAAAACGAAAAAAATTGGGTCAAATTAGAGGAAAAAAATTGACATTTCGTTATAATTATCCGTTTTCTACGTTATTTTTTAATCATTTCTGGATGAAATTACAAAAATAAGGTCATAATAGAGGAAAAAAATTGAAATGTCAGTGAAATTATTCGATTTCTTTATTTTTTTCGATAAAATCTGGATAAATTGACAAAAATAAGGTCAAAATATGGGGAAAAAATTGAAATTTCGCAAAAACATCCGTTTTCTTCGTATTTTATCGATCATATCTGGAGTAAATGACGAAAAAAGGTCAAAATAGAGTAAAAATATGGAAATTTCAATGAAATTCTTCGTTTTATTAATTTTTTTCGATCCTATCTGGATAAAATGACCAAAATAACTTCATAATAAAGGGAAAAAATTGAAATTTCGATAAAATTATCCGTTTTCTTTTTTTTTTTGACCATTTCTAGATGAAATTATAAAATTAAGGTCAAAATAGAGGAGGAAAATTGAAATTTCAGTGAAATTATTTGCTTTCTTTATTTTTTCGATCATATCTGGATAAAATGACGAAAATAAGGTCAAAACAAGGAGATAAATTGAAATTTTGGTGAAAACATCCGTTTTCGTTTTTTATTTTGGATCACATCTGGATAAATTGAAAAAAATTAGGTCAAAATATAGGAAAAAAATTGAAATTTCGCTAAAATTATCCGTTTTCTTCGTTTTTTTTCGAACATATCTGGAATAAATGACGAAACAAACACAAAATAGAGTAAAAAAATGGAAATTTCAATGAAATTATTCGTTTTCTTAATTTTTTTCGATCCTATCTGGATTAAATTAACAAAAATAACGTCGTAATATGGAATAAATTGAAATTTCGCTAAATTTATCCGTTTAATTATATTTTTTCGATCATATCTTGATAAAACGAAAAAAATTGGGTCAAATTAGAGGAAAAAAATTGACATTTCGTTATAATTATCCGTTTTCTACGTTATTTTTTGATCATTTCTGGATGAAATTACAAAAATAAGGTCAAAATAGAGGAAAAAAATTGAAATGTCAGTGAAATTATTCGATTTATTTATTTTTTCGATCATATCTGGATAAAATGACGAAAATTAGGTCAAAACAAGGAGATAAATTGAAATTTTGGTGAAAACATCCGTCTTCGTTTTTTATTTTGGATCACATCTGGATAAATTGACAAAAATAAGGTCAAAATATAGGAAAAAAATTGAAATTTCGCTAAAATTATCCGTTTTCTTCGTTTTTTTTCGAACATATCTGGAATAAATGACGAAACAAACACAAAATAGAGTAAAAAAATGGAAATTTCAATGAAATTATTCGTTTTCTTAATTTTTTTCGATCCTATCTGGATATAATTAACAAAAATAACGTCGTAATATGGAATAAATTGAAATTTCGCTAAATTTATCCGTTTAATTATATTTTTTCGATCATATCTTGATAAAACGAAAAAAATTGGGTCAAATTAGAGGAAAAAAATTGACATTTCGTTATAATTATCCGTTTTCTACGTTATTTTTTAATCATTTCTGGATGAAATTACAAAAATAAGGTCATAATAGAGGAAAAAAATTGAAATGTCAGTGAAATTATTCGATTTCTTTATTTTTTTCGATAAAATCTGGATAAATTGACAAAAATAAGGTCAAAATATGGGGAAAAAATTAAAATTTCGCAAAAACATCCGTTTTCTTCGTATTTTATCGATCATATCTGGAGTAAATGACGAAAAAAGGTCAAAATAGAGTAAAAATATGGAAATTTCAATGAAATTCTTCGTTTTATTAATTTTTTTCGATCCTATCTGGATAAAATGACCAAAATAACTTCATAATAAAGGGAAAAAATTGAAATTTCGATAAAATTATCCGTTTTCTTTTTTTTTTTGACCATTTCTAGATGAAATTATAAAATTAAGGTCAAAATAGAGGAGGAAAATTGAAATTTCAGTGAAATTATTTGCTTTCTTTATTTTTTCGATCATATTTGGATAAAATGACGAAAATGAGGTCAAAATAGAGTAGAAAAATTGAAATTTCGCTAAAATTATCCGTTTTCTTCGTTTTTTTTCGAACATATCTGGAATAAATGACGAAACAAACACAAAATAGAGTAAAAAAATGGAAATTTCAATGAAATTATTCGTTTTCTTAATTTTTTTCGATCCTATCTGGATATAATTAACAAAAATAACGTCGTAATATGGAATAAATTGAAATTTCGCTAAATTTATCCGTTTAATTATATTTTTTCGATCATATCTTGATAAAACGAAAAAAATTGGGTCAAATTAGAGGAAAAAAATTGACATTTCGTTATAATTATCCGTTTTCTACGTTATTTTTTGATCATTTCTGGATGAAATTACAAAAATAAGGTCAAAATAGAGGAAAAAAATTGAAATGTCAGTGAAATTATTCGATTTATTTATTTTTTCGATCATATCTGGATAAAATGACGAAAATTAGGTCAAAACAAGGAGATAAATTGAAATTTTGGTGAAAACATCCGTCTTCGTTTTTTATTTTGGATCACATCTGGATAAATTGACAAAAATAAGGTCAAAATATAGGAAAAAAATTGAAATTTCGCTAAAATTATCCGTTTTCTTCGTTTTTTTTCGAACATATCTGGAATAAATGACGAAACAAACACAAAATAGAGTAAAAAAATGGAAATTTCAATGAAATTATTCGTTTTCTTAATTTTTTTCGATCCTATCTGGATATAATTAACAAAAATAACGTCGTAATATGGAATAAATTGAAATTTCGCTAAATTTATCCGTTTAATTATATTTTTTCGATCATATCTTGATAAAACGAAAAAAATTGGGTCAAATTAGAGGAAAAAAATTGACATTTCGTTATAATTATCCGTTTTCTACGTTATTTTTTAATCATTTCTGGATGAAATTACAAAAATAAGGTCATAATAGAGGAAAAAAATTGAAATGTCAGTGAAATTATTCGATTTCTTTATTTTTTTCGATAAAATCTGGATAAATTGACAAAAATAAGGTCAAAATATGGGGAAAAAATTAAAATTTCGCAAAAACATCCGTTTTCTTCGTATTTTATCGATCATATCTGGAGTAAATGACGAAAAAAGGTCAAAATAGAGTAAAAATATGGAAATTTCAATGAAATTCTTCGTTTTATTAATTTTTTTCGATCCTATCTGGATAAAATGACCAAAATAACTTCATAATAAAGGGAAAAAATTGAAATTTCGATAAAATTATCCGTTTTCTTTTTTTTTTTGACCATTTCTAGATGAAATTATAAAATTAAGGTCAAAATAGAGGAGGAAAATTGAAATTTCAGTGAAATTATTTGCTTTCTTTATTTTTTCGATCATATTTGGATAAAATGACGAAAATGAGGTCAAAATAGAGTAGAAAAATTGAAATTTCGCTAAAATTATCCGTTTTCTTCGTTTTTTTTCGAACATATCTGGAATAAATGACGAAACAAACACAAAATAGAGTAAAAAAATGGAAATTTCAATGAAATTATTCGTTTTCTTAATTTTTTTCGATCCTATCTGGATATAATTAACAAAAATAACGTCGTAATATGGAATAAATTGAAATTTCGCTAAATTTATCCGTTTAATTATATTTTTTCGATCATATCTTGATAAAACGAAAAAAATTGGGTCAAATTAGAGGAAAAAAATTGACATTTCGTTATAATTATCCGTTTTCTACGTTATTTTTTGATCATTTCTGGATGAAATTACAAAAATAAGGTCAAAATAGAGGAAAAAAATTGAAATGTCAGTGAAATTATTCGATTTATTTATTTTTTCGATCATATCTGGATAAAATGACGAAAATTAGGTCAAAACAAGGAGATAAATTGAAATTTTGGTGAAAACATCCGTCTTCGTTTTTTATTTTGGATCACATCTGGATAAATTGACAAAAATAAGGTCAAAATATAGGAAAAAAATTGAAATTTCGCTAAAATTATCCGTTTTCTTCGTTTTTTTTCGAACATATCTGGAATAAATGACGAAACAAACACAAAATAGAGTAAAAAAATGGAAATTTCAATGAAATTATTCGTTATCTTAATTTTTTTCGATCCTATCTGGATATAATTAACAAAAATAACGTCGTAATATGGAATAAATTGAAATTTCGCTAAATTTATCCGTTTAATTATATTTTTTCGATCATATCTTGATAAAACGAAAAAAATTGGGTCAAATTAGAGGAAAAAAATTGACATTTCGTTATAATTATCCGTTTTCTACGTTATTTTTTAATCATTTCTGGATGAAATTACAAAAATAAGGTCATAATAGAGGAAAAAAATTGAAATGTCAGTGAAATTATTCGATTTCTTTATTTTTTTCGATAAAATCTGGATAAATTGACAAAAATAAGGTCAAAATATGGGGAAAAAATTAAAATTTCGCAAAAACATCCGTTTTCTTCGTATTTTATCGATCATATCTGGAGTAAATGACGAAAAAAGGTCAAAATAGAGTAAAAATATGGAAATTTCAATGAAATTCTTCGTTTTATTAATTTTTTTCGATCCTATCTGGATAAAATGACCAAAATAACTTCATAATAAAGGGAAAAAATTGAAATTTCGATAAAATTATCCGTTTTCTTTTTTTTTTTGACCATTTCTAGATGAAATTATAAAATTAAGGTCAAAATAGAGGAGGAAAATTGAAATTTCAGTGAAATTATTTGCTTTCTTTATTTTTTCGATCATATTTGGATAAAATGACGAAAATTAGGTCAAAATAGAGTAGAAAAATTGAAATTTTCGTGAAATTATCCGTTTTATTTGTGTTTTTCGATCCTATCTGGAAAAATGATGAAAATAAAGTCAAATTTGAGGAAAAAATTGAAATTTCGGTGAAATCATCCGTTTTCGTTATTTAGATTTGATCAAATCTGGATAAATTGACAAATATAGGGTCAAAATATGGGAAAAAATTTGAATTTTCGCTAAAATTATCCAATTGCTTCGTTTTTTTTTCGATCATATCTGGAATAAATGACCAAAAAAGGTCAAAATACAGCAAAAAATGGTAATTTCAATGAAATTATTCGTTTTATTAATTTTTTTCGATCCTATCTGGATAAAATGACCAAAATAACTTCATAATAAAGGGAAAAAATTGAAATTTCGCTAAAATTATCCATTTTCTACGTTTTTTTTGATAAGTTCTGGATGAAATTACAAAAATAAGGTCAAAAAAGAGGAGAAAAATTGAAATTTCGCTAAAATTATCCGTTTCCTACGTTTTTTTGATAATTTCTGGATGAAATTACAAAAATAAGGTCAAAAAAGAGGAGAAAAATTGAAATTTCAGTGAAATTATTCGATTTCTTTATTTTTTTCGATCATATTTGGATAAAATGACGAAAATAAGGTCAAAATAGAGTACAAAATGGAAATTTCAATGAAATTATTCGATTTCTTTATTTTTTTCGATCTTATTTGGATAAAATGACGAAAATAAGTTCAAAATAGAGGAGAGAAATTGAAATTTTCTTGAAATTATCCGTTTTATTTGTGTTTATCGATCCTGTCTGGATAAAATGATGAAAATAAAGTCAAAAGTGAGGAAAAAAATTGAAATTTCGTTGAAATCATCCGTTTTCGTTTTTTATTTTCGATCAAATCTGGATATATTGACAAAAATAAGGTCAAAATAGAGGAGAAAAATTGAAATTTCAGTGAAATTATTCGATTACTTTGTTTTTTCGATCATATCTGGATAAAATGATGAAAATAAAGTCAAAATTGAGGACAAAATTGAAATTTTGATGAAATCATTCGTTTTCGTTTTTTATTTTCGATCAAATCTGGATAAATTGACAAAATATGGTCAAAATATAGGAAAAAAAATTGAAATTTCGCTTAAATTATCCCTTTTCTTCGTTTTATCCGATCATATCTGGAATAAATGACGAAACAAATTCAAAATAGAGTAAAAAATTGAAATTTCGCTAAATTTATCCGTTTTATTTGTTTTTTTCGATCATATCTCTATAAAATGACAAAAATTGGGTCAATATAGAGGAAAAAAAATGAAATTTCGCTAAAATTATCCGTTTTCTTTGTTTTAGGTCGATCCTATCTGGATAAAAGTAACAAAATAACGTCATAATAAAGGGAAAAAATTGAAATTTCGCTAAATTTATCCGATTTTTTAATTTTTTTCGATCATATCTTGATAAAATGAAAAAAATTGGGTCAAATTAGTGGAATAAAATTGAAATTTTGTTAAAATTATCCGTTTTCTACGTTATTTTTTGATCATTTCTGGGTGAAATTACAAAAATAAGGTCAAAATAGAGGAAAAAAATTGAAATGTCAGTGAAATTATTCGATTTCTTTATTTTTTCGATCATATCTGGATAAAATGACGAAAATAAGGTCAAAACAAGGAGATAAATTGAAATTTTGGTGAAAACATCCGTTTTCGTTTTTTATTTTGGATCACATCTGGATAAATTGACAAAAATAAGGTCAAAATATAGGAAAAAAATTGAAATTTCGCTAAAATTATCCGTTTTCTTCTTTTTTTTCGATCATATCTGGAATAAATGACGAAACAAATTCAAAATAGAGTAAAAAAATGGAAATTTCAATGAAATTATTCGTTTTCTTAATTTTTTTCGATCCTATCTGGATATAAT
This sequence comes from Sympetrum striolatum, assembly GCA_947579665.1. NCBI lineage: Eukaryota > Metazoa > Arthropoda > Insecta > Odonata > Libellulidae > Sympetrum > Sympetrum striolatum. The sequence goes on from OX388351.1 coordinate 7,266,269, forward strand.
TAACAAAAATAACGTCGTAATATGGAATAAATTGAAATTTCGCTAAATTTATCCGTTTTATTATATTTTTTCGATCATATCTTGATAAAACGAAAAAAATTGGGTCAAATTAGAGGAAAAAAATTGACATTTCGTTAAAATTATCCGTTTTCTACGTTATTTTTTAATCATTTCTGTATGAAATTACAAAAATAAGGTCATAATAGAGGAAAAAAATTGAAATGTCAGTGAAATTATTCGATTTCTTTATTTTTTTCGTTCAAATCTGGATAAATTGACAAAAATAAGGTCAAAATATGGGAAAAAAATTGAAATTTCGCAAAAATATCCGTTTTCTTCGTATTTTATCGATCATATCTGGAATAAATGACGAAAAAAGGTCAAAATAGAGTAAAAATATGGAAATTTCAATGAAATTATTCGTTTTATTAATTTTTTTCGATCCTATCTGGATAAAATGACCAAAATAACTTCATAATAAAGGGAAAAAATTGAGATTTCGATAAAATTATCCGTTTTCTTCGTTTTTTTTGACCATTTCTGGATGAAATTATAAAAATAAGGTCAAAATAGAGGAGGAAAATTGAAATTTCAGTGAAATTATTCGATTTCTTTATTTTTTCGATCATATCTGGATAAAATGACGAAAATAAGGTCAAAACAAGGAGATAAATTGAAATTTTGGTGAAAACATCCGTTTTCGTTTTTTATTTTGGATCACATCTGGATAAACTGACAAAAATAAGGTCAAAATATAGGAAAAAAATTGAAATTTCGCTAAAATTATCCGTTTTCTTCGTTTTTTTTCAATCATATCTGGAATAAATGACGAAACAAATTCAAAATAGAGTAAAAAAATGGAAATTTCAATCAAATTATTCGTTTTCTTAATTTTTTTCGATCCTATCTGGATATAATTAACAAAAATAACGTCGTAATATGGAATAAATTGAAATTTCGCTAAATTTATCCGTTTTATTATATTTTTTCGATCATATCTTGATAAAACGAAAAAAATTGGGTCAAAATAGAGGAAAAAAATTGACATTTCGTTAAAATTATCCGTTTTCTACGTTATTTTTTAATCATTTCTGTACGAAATTACAAAAATAAGGTCAAAATAGAGGAAAAAAATTGAAATGTCAGTGAAATTATTCGATTTCTTTATTTTTTCGATCATATTTGGATAAAATGTCGGAAATGAGGTCAAAATAGAGGAGAAAAATTGAAATTTTCGTGAAATTATCCGTTTTATTTGTGTTTTTCGATCCTATCTGGAGAAAATGATGAAAATAAAGTCAAATTTGAGGAAAAAAATTGAAATTTCGGTGAAATCATCCGTTTTCGTTTATTATATTCGATCAAATCTGGATAAATTGACAAATATAAGGTCAAAATATGGGAAAAAAATTGAATTTTCGCTAAAATTATCCGTTTTCTTCGTTTTTTTTTCGATCATATCTGGAATAAATGACGAAAAAAGGTCAAAATAGAGCAAAAAAATGGAAATTTCAATGAAATTATTCGTTTTATTAATTTTTTTCGATCCTATCTGGATAAAATGACCAAAATAACTTCATAATAAAGGGAAAAAATTGAAATTTCGCTAAAATTATCCGTTTCCTACGTTTTTTTGATAATTTCTGGATGAAATTACAAAAATAAGGTCAAAAAAGAGGAGAAAAATTGAAATTTCAGTGAAATTATTCGATTTCTTTATTTTTTTCGATCATATTTGGATAAAATGACGAAAATAAGGTCAAAATAGAGTACAAAATGGAAATTTCAATGAAATTATTCGATTTCTTTATTTTTTTCGATCTTATTTGGATAAAATGACGAAAATAAGTTCAAAATAGAGGAGAGAAATTGAAATTTTCTTGAAATTATCCGTTTTATTTGTGTTTATCGATCCTGTCTGGATAAAATGATGAAAATAAAGTCAAAAGTGAGGAAAAAAATTGAAATTTCGTTGAAATCATCCGTTTTCGTTTTTTATTTTCGATCAAATCTGGATATATTGACAAAAATAAGGTCAAAATAGAGGAGAAAAATTGAAATTTCAGTGAAATTATTCGATTTCTTTGTTTTTTCGATCATATCTGGATAAAATGATGAAAATAAAGTCAAAATTGAGGACAAAATTTTAATTTCGATGAAATCATTCGTTTTCGTTTTTTATTTTCGGTCAAATCTGGATAAATTGACAAAATATGGTCAAAATATAGGAAAAAAAATTGAAATTTCGCTTAAATTATCCCTTTTCTTCGTTTTATCCGATCATATCTGGAATAAATGACGAAACAAATTCAAAATAGAGTAAAAAATTGAAATTTCGCTAAATTTATCCGTTTTATTTGTTTTTTTCGATCATATCTCTATAAAATGACAAAAATTGGGTCAATATAGAGGAAAAAAAATGAAATTTCGCTAAAATTATCCGTTTTCTTTGTTTTAGGTCGATCCTATCTGGATAAAAGTAACAAAATAACGTCATAATAAAGGGAAAAAATTGAAATTTCGCTAAATTTATCCGATTTTTTAGTTTTTTTCGATCATATCTTGATAAAATGAAAAAAATTGGGTCAAATTAGTGGAATAAAATTGAAATTTTGTTAAAATTATCCGTTTTCTACGTTATTTTTTGATCATTTCTGGGTGAAATTACAAAAATAAGGTCAAAATAGAGGAAAAAAATTGAAATGTCAGTGAAATTATTCGATTTCTTTATTTTTTCGATCATATCTGGATAAAATGACGAAAATAAGGTCAAAACAAGGAGATAAATTGAAATTTTGGTGAAAACATCCGTTTTCGTTTTTTATTTTGGATCACATCTGGATAAATTGACAAAAATAAGGTCAAAATATAGGAAAAAAATTGAAATTTCGCTAAAATTATCCGTTTTCTTCTTTTTTTTCGATCATATCTGGAATAAATGACGAAACAAATTCAAAATAGAGTAAAAAAATGGAAATTTCAATGAAATTATTCGTTTTCTTAATTTTTTTCGATCCTATCTGGATATAATTAACAAAAATAACGTCGTAATATGGAATAAATTGAAATTTCGCTAAATTTATCCGTTTTATTATATTTTTTCGATCATATCTTGATAAAACGAAAAAAATTGGGTCAAATTAGAGGAAAAAAATTGACATTTCGTTAAAATTATCCGTTTTCTACGTTATTTTTTAATCATTTCTGGATGAAATTACAAAAATAAGGTCAAAATAGAGGAAAAAAATTGAAATGTCAGTGAAATTATTCGATTTCTTTATTTTTTTCGTTCAAATCTGGATAAATTGACAAAAATAAGGTCAAAATATGGGAAAAAAATTGAAATTTCGCAAAAATATCCGTTTTCTTCGTATTTTATCGATCATATCTGGAATAAATGACGAAAAAAGGTCAAAATAGAGTAAAAATATGGAAATTTCAATGAAATTATTCGTTTTATTAATTTTTTTCGATCCTATCTGGATAAAATGACCAAAATAACTTCATAATAAAGGGAAAAAATTGAGATTTCGATAAAATTATCCGTTTTCTTCGTTTTTTTTGACCATTTCTGGATGAAATTATAAAAATAAGGTCAAAATAGAGGAGGAAAATTGAAATTTCAGTGAAATTATTCGATTTCTTTATTTTTTCGATCATATTTGGATAAAATGACGGAAATGAGGTCAAAATAGAGGAGAAAAATTGAAATTTTCGTGAAATTATCCGTTTTATTTGTGTTTTTCGATCCTATCTGGAGAAAATGATGAAAATAAAGTCAAATTTGAGGAAAAAAATTGAAATTTCGGTGAAATCATCCGTTTTCGTTTATTATATTCGATCAAATCTGGATAAATTGACAAATATAAGGTCAAAATATGGGAAAAAAATTGAATTTTCGCTAAAATTATCCGTTTTCTTCGTTTTTTTTTCGATCATATCTGGAATAAATGACGAAAAAAGGTCAAAATAGAGCAAAAAAATGGAAATTTCGATGAAATTATTCGTTTTATTAATTTTTTCGATCCTATCTGGATAAAATGACCAAAATAACTTCATAATAAAGGGAAAAAATTGAAATTTCGCTAAAATTATCCGTTTTCTACGTTTGTTTTGATAATTTCTGGATGAAATTACAAAAATAAGGTCAAAATAGAGGAGAAAAATTGAAATTTCAGTGAAATTATTCGATTTCTTTATTTTTTTCGATCATATTTGGATAAAATGACGAAAATAAGGTCAAAATAGAGTACAAAATGGAAATTTCAATGAAATTATTCGTTTTCTTAATTTTTTTCGATCGTATCTGGATCTGGATAAAATGAGCAAAATAACTTCATAATAATGGGAAATAATTGAAATTTTGCTAAATTTATCCGTTTTCTACGTTTTTTTTGATAATTCCTGGATGAAATTACAAAAATAAGGTCAAAATAGAGGAGAAAAATTGAAATTTCAGTGAAATTATTCGATTTCCTTATTATTTTCGATCTTATTTGGATAAAATGACGAAAATAAGTTCAAAATAGAGGAGAGAAATTGAAATTTTCTTGAAATTATCCGTTTTATTTGTGTTTTTCGATCCTGTCTGGATAAAATGATGAAAATAAAGTCAAAAGTGAGGAAAAAAATTGAAATTTCGTTGAAATCATCCGTTTTCGTTTTTTATTTTCGATCAAATCTGGATATATTGACAAAAATAAGGTCAAAATAGAGGAGAAAAATTGAAATTTCAGTGAAATTATTCGATTTCTTTGTTTTTTCGATCATATCTTGATAAAATGATGAAAATAAAGTCATAATTGAGGAAAAAAATTGAAATTTCGATGAAATCATTCGTTTTCGTTTTTTTTATTTTCGATCAAATCTGAATAAATTGACAAAATAAGGTCAAAATATTGGAAAAAAATTGAAATTTCGCTTAAATTATCCCTTTTCTCGTTTTTTCCGATCATATCTGGAATAAATGACGAAACAAATTCAAAATAGAGTAAAAAATTGAAATTTCGATAAATTTATCCGTTTTATTTCTTTTTTTCGATCATATCTCTATAAAATGACAAAAATTGGGTCAATATAGAGGAAAAAAAATGAAATTTCGCTAAAATTATCCGTTTTCTTTTTTTTAGGTCGATCCTATCTGGATAAAAGTAACAAAATAACGTCATAATAAAGGGAAAAAATTGAAATTTCGCTAAATTTATCCGTTTTATTAGTTTTTTTCGATCATATCTTGATTAAATGAAAAAAATTGGGTCAAAGTAGAGGAAAAAAATTGAAATTTTGTTAAAATTATCCGTTTTCTACGTTATTTTTTTATCATTTCTTGATGAAATTACAAAAATAAGGTCAAAATAGAGGAAAAAAATTGAAATGTCAGTGAAATTATTCGATTTCTTTATTTTTTCGATCATATCTGGATAAAATGACGAAAATAAGGTCAAAACAAGGAGATAAATTGAAATTTTGGTGAAAACATCCGTTTTCGTTTTTTATTTTGGATCACATCTGGATAAACTGACAAAAATAAGGTCAAAATATAGGAAAAAAATTGAAATTTCGCTAAAATTATCCGTTTTCTTCGTTTTTTTTCAATCATATCTGGAATAAATGACGAAACAAATTCAAAATAGAGTAAAAAAATGGAAATTTCAATCAAATTATTCGTTTTCTTAATTTTTTTCGATCCTATCTGGATATAATTAACAAAAATAACGTCGTAATATGGAATAAATTGAAATTTCGCTAAATTTATCCGTTTTATTATATTTTTTCGATCATATCTTGATAAAACGAAAAAAATTGGGTCAAAATAGAGGAAAAAAATTGACATTTCGTTAAAATTATCCGTTTTCTACGTTATTTTTTAATCATTTCTGTACGAAATTACAAAAATAAGGTCAAAATAGAGGAAAAAAATTGAAATGTCAGTGAAATTATTCGATTTCTTTATTTTTTCGATCATATTTGGATAAAATAACGGAAATGAGGTCAAAATAGAGGAGAAAAATTGAAATTTTCGTGAAATTATCCGTTTTATTTGTGTTTTTCGATCCTATCTGGAGAAAATGATGAAAATAAAGTCAAATTTGAGGAAAGAAATTGAAACTTCGGTGAAATCATCCGTTTTCGTTTATTATATTCGATCAAATCTGGATAAATTGACAAATATAAAGTCAAAATATGGGAAAAAATTTGAATTTTCGCTAAAATTATCCGTTTTCTTCGTTTTTTTTTCGATCATATCTGGAATAAATGACGAAAAAGGTCAAAATAGAGCAAAAAAATGGAAATTTCAATGAAATTATTCGTTTTATTAATTTTTTTCGATCCTATCTGGATAAAATGACCAAAATAACTTCATAATAAAGGGAAAAAATTGAAATTTCGCTAAAATTATCCGTTTTCTACGTTTTTTTGATAATTTCTGGATGAAATTACAAAAATAAGGTATAAATATAGGAGAGAAATTGAAATTTTGGTGAAAGTATCCGTTTTATTTGTGTTTTTCGATCCTATCTGGATTAAATGATGAAAATAAAGTCAAAATTGAGGAAAAAAATTGAAATTTCGCTAAAATTATCCGTTTTCTTCCTTATTTTTTTTCGATAATATCTGGAATAAATAACGAAAAAAGGGGAAAATAGAGTAACAAAATAGAAATTTCATTAAAATTTTTTGTTTTCTTAATTTTTTTCGCTCCTATCTGGATAAAATGACCAAAATAACGTCATAATAAAGGGAAAAAATTGAAATTTTGCTAAATTTTCCGTTTCATTTGTTATTTTCGATCATATCTTGATAAAATGACAAAAATTGGGTCAAAGTAGAGGAAAAAATAAGGAATTTCGCTAAAATTATCCGTTTTCAACGTTATTTTTATCATTTCTGGATGAAATTACAAAAATAGGGTCAAAACAGAGGACAAAAATTGAAATTCGGTGAAATTATCCGTTTTCTTTGTTTTTGTTTCGATCATATCTGGAAAAAATTACGAAAATAAGCTCAGAATAGAGGAAAAAAATTGAAATTTCGCTAAAATTATCCGTTTTCTTTGTTTTAGGTTGACCCTTTCTGGATAAAATTACCAAAATAACGTCATAATAAAGGGAAAAAATTGAAATTTCACTAAATTTATTCGTTTTATTTGTTTTTTCGATCATATCTTGATAAAATGACAAAAATTGAGTCAAAATAGAGGAGAAAAATTGAAATTTCAGTGAAATTATTCGTTTTCTTTATGTTTTTCGATCATATCTGGATAAAATGACGAAAATAAGGTCAAAATAGAGGAGAGAATTTGAGATTTTGGTGAAAGTATCCGTTTTATTTGTGTTTTTCGATCCTATCTGGATAAAATGATGAAAATAAAGTCAAAATTGAGGAAAAAAATTGAAATTTCGCTAAAATTATCCGTTTTCTTCGTTTTTTTTCTATTATATCTGCAATAAATGAGGAAAAAAGGGGAAAATAGAGTAACAAAATAGATATTTCGCTAAAATTATCCGTTTTCTTCGTTTTTTTTCGATTATATCTGGAATAAATAACGAAAAAAGGGGAAAATAGAGTAACAAAATAGAAATTTCATTGAAATTTTTTGTTTTCTTAATTTTTTTCGATCCTATCTGGATAAAATGACCAAAATAACGTCATAATAAAGGGAAAAAATTGAAATTTTGCTAAATTTATTCGTTTCATTTGTTATTTTCGATCATATCTTGATAAAATGACAAAAATTGGGTCAAAGTAGAGGAGAAAAATTGAAATTTCAGTGAAATTATTTGATTTCTTTATTTTTTTCGATCATATTTGGATAAAAAGACGAAAATGAGGTCAAAATAGAGGAGAAAAATTGAAATTTCAGTGAAATTATTCGTTTTCTTTATGTTTTTCGATTATATCTGGATAAAATGACGAAAATAAGGTCAAAATATAGGAGAGAAATTGAAATTTTGGTGAAAGTATCCGTTTTATTTGTGTTTTTCGATCCTATCTGGATTAAATGATGAAAATAAAGTCAAAATTGAGGAAAAAAATTGAAATTTCGCTAAAATTATCCGTTTTCTTCGTTTTTTTTCGATTATATCTGGAATAAATAACGAAAAAAGGGGAAAATAGGGTAACAAAATAGAAATTTCAATGAAATTTTTCGTTTTCTTAATTTTTTTCGATCCTATCTGGATAAAATGACCAAAATAACGTCATAATAAAGGGAAAAAATTGAAATTTTGCTAAATTTATCCGTTTCATTAGTTTTTTTCGATCTTATCATGATAAAATGACAAAAATTGGGTCAAAGTAGAGGAAAAAAAAGGAATTTCGCTAAAATCATCCGTTTTCAACGTTATTTTTATCATTTCTGGATGAAATTACAAAAAAAGGGTCAAAATAGAGGAGAAAAATTGAAATTCGGTGATATTATTCGATTTCTTTATTTTTTCGATCATATTTGGATAAAATGACAAAAATAGGGTCAAAATAGAGGAGAAAAATTGAAATTCGGTGAAATTATCCGTTTTCTTTGTTTTTGTTTCGATCATATCTGGATAAAATTACGAAAATAAGGTCAAAATAGAGAAAAAAATTGAAATTTCGTTAAAATTATCCGTTTTCTTTGTTTTTGGTCGATCCTATCTGGATAAAATTGCCAAAATAAAGTCATAATTAAAGGAAAAAATTGAAATTTCGCTAAATTTATTTGTTTTATTTGTTTTTTTCGATCATATCTAGAATAAATGACGAAAAAAGGTCAAAATAGAGCAACAAAATGGAAATGTAAATGGAATTATTCGTTTTATTAAATTTTTTCGATCCAATCTGGATAAAATGACCAAAATAACTTCATAATGAAGGGAAAAAATTGAAATTTCTCTAAAATTATCCGTTTTCAATGTTTTTTTTGATAATTTCTGGATGAAATTACAAAAATAAGGTCAAAATAGAGGAGAAAAATTGAAATGTCAGTGAAATTAATCGATTTCTTTATTTTTTTCGATCATATCTCGATAAAATTGCCAAAATAAAGTCATAATTAAAGGAAAAAATTGAAATTTCACTAAAATTATCCGTTTTCTTTGTTTTAGGTTGACCCTTTCTGGATAAAATTACCAAACTAACGTCATATTAAAGGGAAAAAATTGAAATTTCGCTAAATTTATTCGTTTTATTTGTTATTTTCGATCATATCTTGATAAAATGACAAAAATTTGGTCAAAGTAGAGGAAAAAATAAGGAATTTCGCTAAAATTATCCGTTTTCAACGTTATTTTTATCATTTCTGGATGAAATTACAAAAATAGGGTCAAAATAGAGGAGAAAAATTGAAATTCGGTGAAATTATCCGTTTTCTTTGTTTTTGTTTCGATCATATCTGGATAAAATTACGAAAATAAGCTCAGAATAGAGGAAAAAAATTGAAATTTCGCTAAAATTATCCGTTTTCTTTGTTTTAGGTTGACCCTTTCTGGATAAAAGTACCAAAATAACGTCATAATAAGGGGAAAAAATTGAAATTTCGCTAAAATTATCCGTTTTCTTCGTTTTTTTCGATTATATCTGGAATAAATAACGAAAAAAGGGGAAAATAGAGTAACAAAATAGAAATTTCATTAAAATTTTTTGTTTTCTTAATTTTTTTCGATCCGATCTGGATAAAATGACCAAAATAACGTCATAATAAAGGGAAAAAATTGAAATTTTGCTAAATTTATCCGTTTCATTTGTTATTTTCGATCATATCTTGATAAAATGACAAAAATTGGGTCAAAGTAGAGGAAAAAATAAGGAATTTCGCTAAAATTATCCGTTTTCAACGTTATTTTTATCATTTCTGGATGAAATTACAAAAATAGGGTCAAAATAGAGGAGAAAAATTGAAATTCAGTGAAATTATCCGTTTTCTTTGTTTTTTTTCGATCATATCTTGATAAAATTACGAAAATAAGCTCAGAATAGAGGAAAAAAATTGAAATTTCGCTAAAATTATCCGTTTTCTTTGTTTTAGGTTGACCCTTTCTGGATAAAATTACCAAAATAACGTCATAATAAAGGGAAAAAATTGAAATTTCGCTAAATTTATTCGTTTTATTTGTTTTTTCGATCATATCTTGATAAAATGACAAAAATTGAGTCAAAATAGAGGAGAAAAATTGAAATTTCAGTGATATTATTTGATTTCTTTATTTTTTTCAATCATATTTGGATAAAAAGACGAAAATGAGGTAAATATAGAGGAGAAAAATTGAAATTTCAGTGAAATTATTCGTTTTCTTTATGTTTTTCAATTATATCTGGATAAAATGACGAAAATAAGGTCAAAATATAGGAGAGAAATTGAAATTTTGGTGAAAGTATCCGTTTTATTTGTGTTTTTCGATCCTATCTGGATTAAATGATGAAAATAAAGTCAAAATTGAGGAAAAAAATTGTAATTTCGCTAAAATTATCCGTTTTCTTCGTTTTTTTTCGATTATATCTGGAATAAATAACGAAAAAAGGGGAAAATAGAGTAACAAAATAGAAATTTCATTGAAATTTTTTGTTTTCTTAATTTTTTTCGATCCTATCTGGATAAAATGACAAAAATTGGGTCAAAGTAGAGGAAAAAATAAGGAATTTCGCTAAAATTATCCGTTTTCAACGTTATTTTTATCATTTCTGGATGAAATTACAAAAATAGGGTCAAAATAGAGGAGAAAAATTGAAATTCGGTGAAATTATCCGTTTTCTTTGTTTTTGTTTCGATCATATCTGGATAAAATTACGAAAATAAGGTCAAAATAGAGAAAAAAATTGAAATTTCGTTAAAATTATCCGTTTTCTTTGTTTTTGGTCGATCCTATCTGGATAAAATTGCCAAAATAAAGTCATAATTAAAGGAAAAAATTGAAATTTCGCTAAATTTATCCGTTTTATTTGTTTTTTTTTCGATCATATCTGGAATAAATGACGAAAAAATGTCAAAATAGAGTAAGAAAATGGAAATTTCAATGGAATTATTCGTTTTATTAAATTTTTTCGATCATATTTGGATAAAAAGACGAAAATGAGGTCAAAATAGGGGAGAAAAATTGAAATTTCAGTGAAATTATTCGATTTCTTTGTTTTTTGATCATATCTGGATAAAATGACGAAAATAAGATCAAATTAGAGGAGAGAAATTAAAATTTTGGTGAAATAATCCGTTTTATTTGTGTTTTTCGATCCTATCTGGATGAAATGATGAAAATAAAGTCAAAATTGAGGAAAAAAATTGAAATTTCGCTAAGACTATCCGTTTTCTTCGCTTTTTTTTATCATATCTATAATAAATAACGAAAAAAGGTCAAAATAGAGTATAAATGGAAATTTCAATGAAATTATTCGTTTTCTTAATTTTTTTCGATCCTATCTGGTTAAAATGACCAAAATAACATCATAATAATGGGAAATAATTGAAATTTTGCTAAATTTATCTGTTTTATTTGTTTTTTTCGATCTTATCTTGATAAAATGTCAAAAATTGGGTCAAAGTAGAGGAAAAAAATTTAAATTTTGCTAAAATTATCCGTTTTCTTCGTTTTCTTTGGACCATTTCTGGATGAAATTACAAAAATAAGGTCAAAATAGAGGAGAAAAATTGAAATTTCAGTGAAATTATTCGATTTCTTTCTTTTTTTCGATCTTATTTGTATAAAATGACGAAAATAAGGTCAAAATAGAGGAGAGAAATTGAAATTTTGGTGAAATTATCCGTTGCATTTGTGTTTTTCGATCATATCTGAATAAAATGACGAAAATAAGGTCAAAACAAGGAGATAAATTGAAAATTTGTTGAAAACATCCGTTTTCGTTTTTTATTTTGGATCACATCTGGATAAATTGACAAAAATAAGGTCAAAATATAGGAAAAAAATTGAAATTTCGCTAAAATTATCCATTTTCTTCGTTTTTTCCGATCATATCTGGAATAAATGACGAAGCAAATTAAAAATAGAGTAAAAAATTGAAATTTCGCTAAATTTATCCGTTTTATTTGTTTTTTTCGATCATATCTCTATAAAATGACAAAAATTGGGTCAATATAGAGGAAAAAAAATGAAATTTCGCTAAAATTATCCGTTTTCTTTGTTTTAGGTCGATCCTATCTGGATAAAAGTAACAAAATAACGTCATAATAAAGGGAAAAAAATTGAAATTTCGCTAAATTTATCCGTTTTATTAGTTTTTTTCGATCATATCTTGATAAAATGAAAAAAATTTGGTCAAATTAGAGGAATAAAATTGAAATTTTGTTAAAATTATCCGTTTTCTACGTTATTTTTTGATCATTTCTGGATGAAATTACAAAAATAAGGTCAAAATAGAGGAAAAAAATTGAAATGTCAGTGAAATTATTCGATTTATTTATTTTTTCGATCATATCTGGATAAAATGACGAAAATAAGGTCAAAACAAGGAGATAAATTGAAATTTTGGTGAAAACATCCGTTTTCGTTTTTTATTTTGGATCACATCTGGATAAATTGAAAAAAATTAGGTCAAAATATAGGAAAAAAATTGAAATTTCGCTAAAATTATCCGTTTTCTTCGTTTTTTTTCGAACATATCTGGAATAAATGACGAAACAAACACAAAATAGAGTAAAAAAATGGAAATTTCAATGAAATTATTCGTTTTCTTAATTTTTTTCGATCCTATCTGGATATAATTAACAAAAATAACGTCGTAATATGGAATAAATTGAAATTTCGCTAAATTTATCCGTTTAATTATATTTTTTCGATCATATCTTGATAAAACGAAAAAAATTGGGTCAAATTAGAGGAAAAAAATTGACATTTCGTTATAATTATCCGTTTTCTACGTTATTTTTTAATCATTTCTGGATGAAATTACAAAAATAAGGTCATAATAGAGGAAAAAAATTGAAATGTCAGTGAAATTATTCGATTTCTTTATTTTTTTCGATAAAATCTGGATAAATTGACAAAAATAAGGTCAAAATATGGGGAAAAAATTGAAATTTCGCAAAAACATCCGTTTTCTTCGTATTTTATCGATCATATCTGGAGTAAATGACGAAAAAAGGTCAAAATAGAGTAAAAATATGGAAATTTCAATGAAATTCTTCGTTTTATTAATTTTTTTCGATCCTATCTGGATAAAATGACCAAAATAACTTCATAATAAAGGGAAAAAATTGAAATTTCGATAAAATTATCCGTTTTCTTCGTTTTTTTTGACCATTTCTAGATGAAATTATAAAATTAAGGTCAAAATAGAGGAGGAAAATTGAAATTTCAGTGAAATTATTTGCTTTCTTTATTTTTTCGATCATATTTGGATAAAATGACGAAAATGAGGTCAAAATAGAGTAGAAAAATTGAAATTTTCGTGAAATTATCCGTTTTATTTGTGTTTTTCGATCCTATCTGGAAAAATGATGAAAATAAAGTCAAATTTGAGGAAAAAATTGAAATTTCGGTGAAATCATCCGTTTTCGTTATTTAGATGTGATCAAATCTGGATAAATTGACAAATATAGGGTCAAAATATGGGAAAAAATTTGAATTTTCGCTAAAATTATCCAATTGCTTCGTTTTTTTTTCGATCATATCTGGAATAAATGACCAAAAAAGGTCAAAATACAGCAAAAAATGGTAATTTCAATGAAATTATTCGTTTTATTAATTTTTTTCGATCCTATCTGGATAAAATGACCAAAATAACTTCATAATAAAGGGAAAAAATTGAAATTTCGCTAAAATTATCCGTTTTCTACGTTTTTTTTGATAAGTTCTGGATGAAATTACAATAATAAGGTCAAAATAGAGGAGAAAAATTGAAATTTCAGTGAAATTATTCGATTTCTTTATTTTTTTCGATTATATTTGGATAAAATGACGAAAATAAGGTCAAAATAGAGTACAAAATCGAAATTTCAATGAAATTATTCGTTTTCTTAATTTTTTTCGATCCTATCTGGATCTGGATAAAATTACCAAAATAACTTCATAATAATGGGAAATAATTGAAATTTTGCTAAATTTATCCGTTTTCTACGTTTTTTTTGATAATTTCTGGATGAAATTACAAAAATAATGAAATGAATGAATTTACAAAAATAAGGTCAAAATAGAGGAGAAAAATTGAAATTCGGTGAGATTATCCGTTTTCTTTGTTTTTTTTTCGATCATATCTGGATAAAATTACGAAAATAAGCTCAGAATAGAGGAAAAAAATTGAAATTTCGCTAAAATTATCCGTTTTCTTTGTTTTAGGTTGACCCTTTCTGGATAAAATGACCAAAATAACGTCATAATAAAGGGAAAAAATTGAAATTTCGCTAAATTTATTCGTTTTATTTGTTTTTTCGATCATATCTTGATAAAATGACAAAAATTTAGTCAAAATAGAGGAGAAAAATTGAAATTTCAGTGAAATTATTCGTTTTCTTTATGTTTTTCGATCATATCTGGATAAAATGACGAAAATAAGGTCAAAATAGAGGAGAGAATTTGAGATTTTGGTGAAAGTATCCGTTTTATTGGTGATTTTCGATCCTATCTGGATAAAATGATGAAAATAAAGCCAAAATTAAGGAAAAAAATTGAAATTTCGCTAAAATTATCCGTTTTCTTCGTTTTTTTTTCTATTATATCTGGAATAAATGACGAAAAAAGGGGAAAATAGAGTAACAAAATAGAAATTTCAATTAAATTTTTCGTTTTCTTAATTTTTTTCGATCCTATCTGGATAAAATGACCAAATTAACGTCATAATAAAGGGAAAAAATTGAAATTTCGCTAAAATTATCCATTTTCTTTGTTTTAGGTTGACCCTTTCTGGATAAAATTACCAAAATAACGTCATAATAAAGGGAAAAAATTGAAATTTCGCTAAATTTATTCGTTTTATTTGTTTTTTCGATCATATCTTGATAAAATGACAAAAATTGAGTCAGAATTGAGGAAAAAAATTGAATTTTCAGTGAAATTATCCGATTTCTTTATTTTTTTCGATCTTATTTGGATAAAAGGACGAAAATAAGTTCAAAATAGAGGAGAGAAATTGAAATTTTGGTGAAATTATCCGTTTTATTTTTTGTTTTTCGATCCTATCTGGATAAAATGATGAAAATAAAGTCAAAATTGAGGAAAAAAATTGAAATTTCGCTAAAATTATCCGTTTTCTTTGTTTTAGGTTGACCCTTTCTAGATAAAATTACCAAAATAACGTCATATTAAAGGGAAAAAATTGAACTTTCGATAAATTTATTCGTTAGATTTGTTTTTTCGATCATACCTTGATAAAATGGCAAAAATTGAGTCAAAATAGAGGAGAAAAATTGAAATTTCAGTGAAATTATTTGATTTCTTTATTTTTTTCGATCATATTTGGATAAAAAGACGAAAATGAGGTCAAAATAGAGGAGAAAAATTGAAATTTCAGTGAAATTATTCGTTTTCTTTATGTTTTTCGATCATATCTGGATAAAATGACGAAAATAAGGTCAAAATAGAGGAGAGAAATTGAAATTTTGGTGAAAGTATCCGTTTTATTTGTGTTTTTCGATCCTATCTTGATAAAATGATGAAAATAAAGTCGAAATTGAGGAAAAAAATTGAAATTTCGCTAAAATTATCCGTTTTCTTCGTTTTTTTTCGATTATATCTGGAATAAACGACGATAAAAGGGGAAAATAGAGTAACAAAATAGAAATTTCAACGAAATTTTTCGTTTTCTTAATTTTTTTCGATCCTATCTGGATAAAATGACCAAAATAACTTCATAATAATGGGAAGAATTGAAATTTTGCTAAATTTATCCGTTTCATTTGCTTTTTTCGATCATATCTTGATAAAATGACAAAAATTGGGTCAAAATAGAGGAAAAAAACTGAAATTTCGCTAAAATTATCCGTTTTCAACGTTTTTTTTATCATTTCTGGATGAAATTACAAAAATAAGGTCAAAATAGAGGAGAAAAATTGAAATTCGGACAGATTCTCCGTTTTCTTTGATTTTTTTTTCGATCATATCTGGATAAAATTACGAAAATAAGCTCTAAATAGAGAAAAAAAATTGAAATTTCGCTAAAATTATCCGTTTTCTTTGTTTTAGGTTGACGTTTTCTGGATAAAATTACCAAACTAACGTCATAATAAAGGGAAAAAATTGAAATTTCGCTAAATTTATTCGTTTTATTTGTTTTTTTCGATCATATCTTGATAAAATGACAAAAATTGAGTCATAATTGAGGAAAAAAATTGAAATTTCGCTAAAATTATCCGTTTTCTACGTTATTTTTTGATCATTTCTGTACGAAATTAAAAAAATAAGGTCAAAATAGAGGAGAAAAATTGAAATTTCAGTAAAATTACCCGATTTCTTTATTTTTTACGATCTTATTTGGATAAAATGACGAAAATAAGTTCAAAATAGAGGAGAGAAATGGAAATTTTCGTGAAATTATCCGTTTTATTTGTGTTTTTCGATCCCTCTGGATAAAATGATGAAAATAAAGTCAAAATTGAGGAACAAAATTGATATTTCGTTGAAATCATCCGTTTTCGTTTTTTATTTTCGATCAAATCTGGATATATTGACAAAAATAAGGTCAAAATATAGGAAAAAAATTGAAATTTCGCTAAAATTATCCGTTTTCTTCGTTTTTTTTTCGATCATATCTGGAATAAATGACGAAAAAAGGTCAAAATAGAGGAGAAAAATTGAAATTTCAGTGAAATTATTCGATTTCTTTGTTTTTTCGATCATATCTGGATAAAATGACTAAAATAAGATCAAAACAGGGGAGAGAAATTGAAATTTTGGTGAAATTATCCGTTGTATTTGTGTTTTTCGATCCTATCTGGATGAAATGATAAAAATAAGGTCGAAATAGGGGAAAAAAAATTGAAATTTTGGTGAAATTAGTCGTTATCATTGGTTTTTCGATCATATCTGCATAGAATGACGAAAATAACGTCATAATAAAGGGAAAAAATTGAAATTTCGCTAAATTTATCCGTTTTATTTGTTTTTTTCGATCATATCTCTATAAAATGACAAAAATTTCGTCAATAAAGAGGAAAAAAATTGAAATTTCGCTAAAATTATCCGTTTTCTTCGTTTTTTTTCGAACATATCTTGAATAAATGACGAAAAAAGGGCAATATAGAGTAATAAAATAGAAATTTCAATGAAATTATTCGTTTTCTTAAATATTTTCGATCCTATCTGGATAAAATGACCAAAATAACGTCATAATAAAGGGAAAAAATTGAAATTTTGCTAAATTTAACCGTTTCATTTGTTTTTTTCGATCATATCTTGATAAAATGACAAAAATTGGGTCAAAGTAGAGGAAAAAAACTGAAATTTCGCTAAAATTATCCGTTTTCAACGTTTTTTTTATCATTTCTGGATGAAATTACAAAAATAAGGTCAAAATAGAGGAGAAAAATTGAAATTCGGTGAGATTATTCGTTTTCTTTGTTTTTTTTTCGATCATATCTGGATAATATTACGAAAATAAGCTCAGAATAGAGGAAAAAAATTGAAATTTCGCTAAATCTATCCGTTTTCTTTGTTTTAGATTGACCCTTTCTGGATAAAATTACCAAAATAACTTCATAATAAACGGAAAAAATTAAAATTTCGCTAAATTTATTCGTTTTATTTGTTTTTTCGATCATATCTTGATAAAATGAAAAAAATTGAGTCAAAATAGAGGAGAAAAATTGAAATTTCAGTGAAATTATTCGTTTTCTTTATGTTTTTCGATCATATCTGGATAAAATGACGAAAATAAGGTCAAAATAGAGGAGAGAATTTGAAATTTTGGTGAAAGTATCCGTTTTATTTGTGTTTTTCGATCCTATCTGGATAAAATGATGAAAATAAAGTCAAAATTGAGGAAAAAAATAGAAATTTCGCTAAAATTATCCGTTTTCTTCGTTTTTTTTCGATTATATCTGGAATAAATGACGAAAAAAGGGGAAAATAGAGTAACAAAATAGAAATTTCAATAAAATTTTTCATTTTCTTAATTTTTTTTAATACTATCTGGATTATTTGACCAAATTAACGTCATAATAAAGGGAAAAAATTGAAATTTTGCTAAATTTATCAGTTTCATTTGTTTTTTTCGATCATATCTTGATAAAATGACAAAAATTGGGTCAAAGTAGAGGAAAAAAAACTGAAATTTCGCTAAAATTATCCGTTTTCAACGTTTTTTTTTATCATTTCTGGATGAAATTACAAAAATAATGTGAAAATAGAGGAGAAAAATTGAAATTTGGAGAGATTATCCGTTTTCTTTGTTTTTTTTCGATCATATCTGGATAAAATTACGAAAATAAGTTTAAAATAGAGGAGAGAAATTGAAATTTTCGTGAAATTATCCGTTTTATTTGTGTTTTTCGATCCCTCTGGATAAAATGAGGAAAATAAAGTCAAAATTGAGGAAAAAAATTGAAATTTCGTTGAAATCATCCGTTTTCGTTTTTTATTTTCGATCAAGTCTGGATATATTGACAAAAATAAGGTCAAAATATAGGAAAAAAATTGAAATTTCAGTGAAATTATTCGATTTCTTTGTTTTTTCGATCATATCTGGATAAAATGAAGAAAATAAGATCAAAACAGGGGAGAGAAGTTGAAATCTTGGTTATATTATCCGTTGTATTTGTGTTTTTCGATCCTATCTGGATGAAATAATGAAAATAAGGTCGAAATAGGGGAAAAAAATTGAATTTTTGGTGAAATTAATCGTTATCTTTGTTTTTTTCGATCATATCTATAATTAATAACGAAAAAAGGTCAAAATAGAGTATAAATGGAAATTTCAATGAAATTATTCGTTTTCTTAATTTTTTTCGATCCTATCTGGTTAAAATGACCAAAATAACATCATAATAATGGGAAATAATTGAAATTTTGCTAAATTTATCTGTTTTATTTGTTTTTTTCGATCTTATCTTGATAAAATGTCAAAAATTGGGTCAAAGTAGAGGAAAAAAATTTAAATTTTGCTAAAATTATCCGTTTTCTTCGTTTTCTTTGGACCATTTCTGGATGAAATTACAAAAATAAGGTCAAAATAGAGGAGAAAAATTGAAATTTCAGTGAAATTATTCGATTTCTTTCTTTTTTTCGATCTTATTTGTATAAAATGACGAAAATTAGGTCAAAATAGAGGAGAGAAATTGAAATTTTGGTGAAATTATCCGTTGCATTTGTGTTTTTCGATCATATCTGAATAAAATGACGAAAATAAGGTCAAAACAAGGAGATAAATTGAAATTTTGTTGACAACATCCGTTTTCGTTTTTTATTTTGGATCACATCTGGATAAATTGACAAAAATAAGGTCAAAATATAGGAAAAAAATTGAAATTTCGCTAAAATTATCCATTTTCTTCGTTTTTTCCGATCATATCTGGAATAAATGACGAAGCAAATTAAAAATAGAGTAAAAAATTGAAATTTCGCTAAATTTATCCGTTATATTTGTTTTTTTCGATCATATCTCTATAAAATGACAAAAATTGGGTCAATATAGAGGAAAAAAAATGAAATTTCGCTAAAATTATCCGTTTTCTTTGTTTTAGGTCGATCCTATCTGGATAAAAGTAACAAAATAACGTCAATATAAAGGGAAAAAAATTGAAATTTCGCTAAATTTATCCGTTTTATTAGTTTTTTTCGATCATATCTTGATAAAATGAAAAAAATTTGGTCAAATTAGAGGAATAAAATTGAAATTTTGTTAAAATTATCCGTTTTCTACGTTATTTTTTGATCATTTCTGGATGAAATTACAAAAAAAAGGTCAAAATAGAGGAAAAAAATTGAAATGTCAGTGAAATTATTCGATTTCTTTATTTTTTCGATCATATCTGGATAAAATGACGAAAATAAGGTCAAAACAAGGAGATAAATTGAAATTTTGGTGAAAACATCCGTTTTCGTTTTTTATTTTGGATCACATCTGGATAAATTGACAAAAATAAGGTCAAAATATAGGAAAAAAATTGAAATTTCGCTAAAATTATCCGTTTTCCTTGTTTTAGGTTGACCCTTTCTGGATAAAATGACCAAAATAACGTCATAATAAAGGGAAAAAATTGAAATTTCGCTAAATTTATTCGTTTTATTTGTTTTTTCGATCATATCTTGATAAAATGACAAAAATTTAGTCAAAATAGAGGAGAAAAATTGAAATTTCAGTGAAATTATTCGTTTTCTTTATGTTTTTCGATCATATCTGGATAAAATGACGAAAATAAGGTCAAAATAGAGGAGAGAATTTGAGATTTTGGTGAAAGTATCCGTTTTATTGGTGATTTTCGATCCTATCTGGATAAAATGATGAAAATAAAGCCAAAATTAAGGAAAAAAATTGAAATTTCGCTAAAATTATCCGTTTTCTTCGTTTTTTTTTCTATTATATCTGGAATAAATGACGAAAAAAGGGGAAAATAGAGTAACAAAATAGAAATTTCAATGAAATTTTACGTTTTCTTAATTTTTTTCGATCCTATCTGGATAAAATGACCAAATTAACGTCATAATAAAGGGAAAAAATTGAAATTTCGCTAAAATTATCCATTTTCTTTGTTTTAGGTTGACCCTTTCTGGATAAAATTACCAAAATAACGTCATAATAAAGGGAAAAAATTGAAATTTCGCTAAATTTATTCGTTTTATTTGTTTTTTCGATCATATCTTGATAAAATGACAAAAATTGAGTCAGAATTGAGGAAAAAAATTGAATTTTCAGTGAAATTATCCGATTTCTTTATTTTTTTCGATCTTATTTGGATAAAATGACGAAAATAAGTTCAAAATAGAGGAGAGAAATTGAAATTTTGGTGAAATTATCCGTTTTATTTTTTGTTTTTCGATCCTATCTGGATAAAATGATGAAAATAAAGTCAAAATTGAGGAAAAAAATTGAAATTTCGCTAAAATTATCCGTTTTCTTTGTTTTAGGTTGACCCTTTCTAGATAAAATTACCAAAATAACGTCATATTAAAGGGAAAAAATTGAACTTTCGATAAATTTATTCGTTAGATTTGTTTTTTCGATCATACCTTGATAAAATGGCAAAAATTGAGTCAAAATAGAGGAGAAAAATTGAAATTTCAGTGAAATTATTTGATTTCTTTATTTTTTTCGATCATATTTGGATAAAAAGACGAAAATGAGGTCAAAATAGAGGAGAAAAATTGAAATTTCAGTGAAATTATTCGTTTTCTTTATGTTTTTCGATCATATCTGGATAAAATGACGAAAATAAGGTCAAAATAGAGGAGAGAAATTGAAATTTTGGTGAAAGTATCCGTTTTATTTGTGTTTTTCGATCCTATCTGGATAAAATGATGAAAATAAAGCCAAAATTAAGGAAAAAAATTGAAATTTCGCTAAAATTATCCGTTTTCTTCGTTTTTTTTTCTATTATATCTGGAATAAATGACGAAAAAAGGGGAAAATAGAGTAACAAAATAGAAATTTCAATGAAATTTTTCGTTTTCTTAATTTTTTTCGATCCTATCTGGATAAAATGACCAAATTAACGTCATAATAAAGGGAAAAAATTGAAATTTCGCTAAAATTATCCATTTTCTTTGTTTTAGGTTGACCCTTTCTGGATAAAATTACCAAAATAACGTCATAATAAAGGGAAAAAATTGAAATTTCGCTAAATTTATTCGTTTTATTTGTTTTTTCGATCATATCTTGATAAAATGACAAAAATTGAGTCAGAATTGAGGAAAAAAATTGAATTTTCAGTGAAATTATCCGATTTCTTTATTTTTTTCGATCTTATTTGGATAAAATGACGAAAATAAGTTCAAAATAGAGGAGAGAAATTGAAATTTTGGTGAAATTATCCGTTTTATTTTTTGTTTTTCGATCCTATCTGGATAAAATGATGAAAATAAAGTCAAAATTGAGGAAAAAAATTGAAATTTCGCTAAAATTATCCGTTTTCTTTGTTTTAGGTTGACCCTTTCTAGATAAAATTACCAAAATAACGTCATATTAAAGGGAAAAAATTGAACTTTCGATAAATTTATTCGTTAGATTTGTTTTTTCGATCATACCTTGATAAAATGGCAAAAATTGAGTCAAAATAGAGGAGAAAAATTGAAATTTCAGTGAAATTATTTGATTTCTTTATTTTTTTCGATCATATTTGGATAAAAAGACGAAAATGAGGTCAAAATAGAGGAGAAAAATTGAACTTTCAGTGAAATTATTCGTTTTCTTTATGTTTTTCGATCATATCTGGATAAAATGACGAAAATAAGGTCAAAATAGAGGAGAGAAATTGAAATTTTGGTGAAAGTATCCGTTTTATTTGTGTTTTTCGATCCTATCTTGATAAAATGATGAAAATAAAGTCGAAATTGAGGAAAAAAATTGAAATTTCGCTAAAATTATCCGTTTTCTTCGTTTTTTTTCGATTATATCTGGAATAAATGACGAAAAAAGGGGAAAATAGAGTAACAAAATAGAAATTTCAACGAAATTTTTCGTTTTCTTAATTTTTTTCGATCCTATCTGGATAAAATGACCAAAATATCGTCATAATAATGGGAAGAATTGAAATTTTGCTAAATTTATCCGTTTCATTTGCTTTTTTCAATCATATCTTGATAAAATGACAAAAATTGGGTCAAAATAGAGGAAAAAAACTGAAATTTCGCTAAAATTATCCGTTTTCAACGTTTTTTTTATCATTTCTGGATGAAATTACAAAAATAAGGTCAAAATAGAGGAGAAAAATTGAAATTCGGACAGATTCTCCGTTTTCTTTGATTTTTTTTTCGATCATATCTGGATAAAATTACGAAAATAAGCTCTAAATAGAGAAAAAAAATTGAAATTTCGCTAAAATTATCCGTTTTCTTTGTTATAGGTTGACGTTTTCTGGATAAAATTACCAAACTAACGTCATAATAAAGGGAAAAAATTGAAATTTCGCTAAATTTATTCGTTTTATTTGTTTTTTTCGATCATATCTTGATAAAATGACAAAAATTGAGTCATAATTGAGGAAAAAAATTGAAATTTCGCTAAAATTATCCGTTTTCTACGTTATTTTTTGATCATTTCTGTACGAAATTAAAAAAATAAGGTCAAAATAGAGGAGAAAAATTGAAATTTCAGTAAAATTATCCGATTTCTTTATTTTTTACGATCTTATTTGGATAAAATGACGAAAATAAGTTCAAAATAGAGGAGAGAAATGGAAATTTTCGTGAAATTATCCGTTTTATTTGTGTTTTTCGATCCCTCTGGATAAAATGATGAAAATAAAGTCAAAATTGAGGAACAAAATTGATATTTCGTTGAAATCATCCGTTTTCGTTTTTTATTTTCGATCAAATCTGGATATATTGACAAAAATAAGGTCAAAATATAGGAAAAAAATTGAAATTTCGCTAAAATTATCCGTTTTCTTCGTTTTTTTTTATCACATCTGGAATAAATGACGAAAAAAGGTCAAAATAGAGGAGAAAAATTGAAATTTCAGTGAAATTATTCGATTTCTTTGTTTTTTCGATCATATCTGGATAAAATGACTAAAATAAGATCAAAACAGGGGAGAGAAATTGAAATTTTGGTGAAATTATCCGTTGTATTTGTGTTTTTCGATCCTATCTGGATGAAATGATAAAAATAAGGTCGAAATAGGGGAAAAAAAATTGAAATTTTGGTGAAATTAGTCGTTATCATTGTTTTTTTCGATCATATCTGCATAGAATGACGAAAATAACGTCATAATAAAGGGAAAAAATTGAAATTTTGCTAAATTTAACCGTTTCATTTGTTTTTTTCGATCATATCTTGATAAAATGACAAAAATTGGGTCAAAGTAGAGGAAAAAAACTGAAATTTCGCTAAAATTATCCGTTTTCAACGTTTTTTTTATCATTTCTGGATGAAATTACAAAAATAAGATCAAAATAGAGGAGAAAAATTGAAATTCGGTGAGATTATCCGTTTTCTTTGTTTTTTTTTCGATCATATCTGGATAATATTACGAAAATAAGCTCAGAATAGAGGAAAAAAATTGAAATTTCGCTAAATCTATCCGTTTTCTTTGTTTTAGGTTGACCCTTTCTGGATAAAATTACCAAAATAACTTCATAATAAACGGAAAAAATTAAAATTTCGCTAAATTTATTCGTTTTATTTGTTTTTTCGATCATATCTTGATAAAATGACAAAAATTGAGTCAAAATAGAGGAGAAAAATTGAAATTTCAGTGAAATTATTCGTTTTCGTTATGTTTTTCGATCATATCTGGATAAAATGACGAAAATAAGGTCAAAATAGAGGAGAGAATTTGAAATTTTGGTGAAAGTATCCGTTTTATTTGTGTTTTTCGATCCTATCTGGATAAAATGATGAAAATAAAGTCAAAATTGAGGAAAAAAATAGAAATTTCGCTAAAATTATCCGTTTTCTTCGTTTTTTTTCGATTATATCTGGAATTAATGACGAAAAAAGGGGAAAATAGAGTAACAAAATAGAAATTTCAATAAAATTTTTCATTTTCTTAATTTTTTTTAATACTATCTGGATTATTTGACCAAATTAACGTCATAATAAAGGGAAAAAATTGAAATTTTGCTAAATTTATCAGTTTCATTTGTTTTTTTCGATCATATCTTGATAAAATGACAAAAATTGGGTCAAAGTAGAGGAAAAAAAACTGAAATTTCGCTAAAATTATCCGTTTTCAACGTTTTTTTTTATCATTTCTGGATGAAATTACAAAAATAATGTGAAAATAGAGGAGAAAAATTGAAATTCGGAGAGATTATCCGTTTTCTTTGTTTTTTTTCGATCATATCTGGATGAAATTACAAAAATAAGGTCGAAATAGAGGAGAAAAATTGAAATTCGGACAGATTCTCCGTTTTCTTTGATTTTTTTTTCGATCATATCTGGATAAAATTACGAAAATAAGCTCTAAATAGAGAAAAAAAATTGAAATTTCGCTAAAATTATCCGTTTTCTTTGTTTTAGGTTGACGTTTTCTGGATAAAATTACCAAACTAACGTCATAATAAAGGGAAAAAATTGAAATTTCGCTAAATTTATTCGTTTTATTTGTTTTTTTCGATCATATCTTGATAAAATGACAAAAATTGAGTCATAATTGAGGAAAAAAATTGAAATTTCGCTAAAATTATCCGTTTTCTACGTTATTTTTTGATCATTTCTGTACGAAATTAAAAAAATAAGGTCAAAATAGAGGAGAAAAATTGAAATTTCAGTAAAATTATCCGATTTCTTTATTTTTTACGATCTTATTTGGATAAAATGACGAAAATAAGTTCAAAATAGAGGAGAGAAATGGAAATTTTCGTGAAATTATCCGTTTTATTTGTGTTTTTCGATCCCTCTGGATAAAATGATGAAAATAAAGTCAAAATTGAGGAACAAAATTGATATTTCGTTGAAATCATCCGTTTTCGTTTTTTATTTTCGATCAAATCTGGATATATTGACAAAAATAAGGTCAAAATATAGGAAAAAAATTGAAATTTCGCTAAAATTATCCGTTTTCTTCGTTTTTTTTTATCACATCTGGAATAAATGACGAAAAAAGGTCAAAATAGAGGAGAAAAATTAAAATTTCAGTGAAATTATTCGATTTCTTTGTTTTTTCGATCATATCTGGATAAAATGACTAAAATAAGATCAAAACAGGGGAGAGAAATTGAAATTTTGGTGAAATTATCCGTTGTATTTGTGTTTTTCGATCCTATCTGGATGAAATGATAAAAATAAGGTCGAAATAGGGGAAAAAAAATTGAAATTTTGGTGAAATTAGTCGTTATCATTGTTTTTTTCGATCATATCTGCATAGAATGACGAAAATAACGTCATAATAAAGGGAAAAAATTGAAATTTTGCTAAATTTAACCGTTTCATTTGTTTTTTTCGATCATATCTTGATAAAATGACAAAAATTGGGTCAAAGTAGAGGAAAAAAACTGAAATTTCGCTAAAATTATCCGTTTTCAACGTTTTTTTTATCATTTCTGGATGAAATTACAAAAATAAGGTCAAAATAGAGGAGAAAAATTGAAATTCGGTGAGATTATCCGTTTTCTTTGTTTTTTTTTCGATCATATCTGGATAATATTACGAAAATAAGCTCAGAATAGAGGAAAAAAATTGAAATTTCGCTAAATCTATCCGTTTTCTTTGTTTTAGGTTGACCCTTTCTGGATAAAATTACCAAAATAACTTCATAATAAACGGAAAAAATTAAAATTTCGCTAAATTTATTCGTTTTATTTGTTTTTTCGATCATATCTTGATAAAATGACAAAAATTGAGTCAAAATAGAGGAGAAAAATTGAAATTTCAGTGAAATTATTCGTTTTCTTTATGTTTTTCGATCATATCTGGATAAAATGACGAAAATAAGGTCAAAATAGAGGAGAGAATTTGAAATTTTGGTGAAAGTATCCGTTTTATTTGTGTTTTTCGATCCTATCTGGATAAAATGATGAAAATAAAGTCAAAATTGAGGAAAAAAATAGAAATTTCGCTAAAATTATCCGTTTTCTTCGTTTTTTTTCGATTATATCTGGAATTAATGACGAAAAAAGGGGAAAATAGAGTAACAAAATAGAAATTTCAATAAAATTTTTCATTTTCTTAATTTTTTTTAATACTATCTGGATTATTTGACCAAATTAACGTCATAATAAAGGGAAAAAATTGAAATTTTGCTAAATTTATCAGTTTCATTTGTTTTTTTCGATCATATCTTGATAAAATGACAAAAATTGGGTCAAAGTAGAGGAAAAAAAACTGAAATTTCGCTAAAATTATCCGTTTTCAACGTTTTTTTTTATCATTTCTGGATGAAATTACAAAAATAATGTGAAAATAGAGGAGAAAAATTGAAATTCGGAGAGATTATCCGTTTTCTTTGTTTTTTTTCGATCATATCTGGATAAAATTACGAAAATAAGTTTAAAATAGAGGAGAGAAATTGAAATTTTCGTGAAATTATCCGTTTTATTTGTGTTTTTCGATCCCTCTGGATAAAATGAGGAAAATAAAGTCAAAATTGAGGAAAAAAATTGAAATTTCGTTGAAATCATCCGTTTTCGTTTTTTATTTTCGATCAAATCTGGATATATTGACAAAAATAAGGTCAAAATATAGGAAAAAAATTGAAATTTCAGTGAAATTATTCGATTTCTTTGTTTTTTCGATCATATCTGGATAAAATGAAGAAAATAAGATCAAAACAGGGGAGAGAAGTTGAAATCTTGGTTATATTATCCGTTGTATTTGTGTTTTTCGATCCTATCTGGATGAAATAATGAAAATAAGGTCGAAATAGGGGAAAAAAATTGAATTTTTGGTGAAATTAATCGTTATCTTTGTTTTTTTCGATCATATCTATAATTAATAACGAAAAAAGGTCAAAATAGAGTATAAATGGAAATTTCAATGAAATTATTCGTTTTCTTAATTTTTTTCGATCCTATCTGGTTAAAATGACCAAAATAACATCATAATAATGGGAAATAATTGAAATTTTGCTAAATTTATCTGTTTTATTTGTTTTTTTCGATCTTATCTTGATAAAATGTCAAAAATTGGGTCAAAGTAGAGGAAAAAAATTTAAATTTTGCTAAAATTATCCGTTTTCTTCGTTTTCTTTGGACCATTTCTGGATGAAATTACAAAAATAAGGTCAAAATAGAGGAGAAAAATTGAAATTTCAGTGAAATTATTCGATTTCTTTCTTTTTTTCGATCTTATTTGTATAAAATGACGAAAATAAGGTCAAAATAGAGGAGAGAAATTGAAATTTTGGTGAAATTATCCGTTGCATTTGTGTTTTTCGATCATATCTGAATAAAATGACGAAAATAAGGTCAAAACAAGGAGATAAATTGAAATTTTGTTGACAACATCCGTTTTCGTTTTTTATTTTGGATCACATCTGGATAAATTGACAAAAATAAGGTCAAAATATAGGAAAAAAATTGAAATTTCGCTAAAATTATCCATTTTCTTCGTTTTTTCCGATCATATCTGGAATAAATGACGAAGCAAATTAAAAATAGAGTAAAAAATTGAAATTTCGCTAAATTTATCCGTTATATTTGTTTTTTTCGATCATATCTCTATAAAATGACAAAAATTGGGTCAATATAGAGGAAAAAAAATGAAATTTCGCTAAAATTATCCGTTTTCTTTGTTTTAGGTCGATCCTATCTGGATAAAAGTAACAAAATAACGTCAATATAAAGGGAAAAAAATTGAAATTTCGCTAAATTTATCCGTTTTATTAGTTTTTTTCGATCATATCTTGATAAAATGAAAAAAATTTGGTCAAATTAGAGGAATAAAATTGAAATTTTGTTAAAATTATCCGTTTTCTACGTTATTTTTTGATCATTTCTGGATGAAATTACAAAAAAAAGGTCAAAATAGAGGAAAAAAATTGAAATGTCAGTGAAATTATTCGATTTCTTTATATTTTCGATCATATCTGGATAAAATGACGAAAATAAGGTCAAAACAAGGAGATAAATTGAAATTTTGGTGAAAACATCCGTTTTCGTTTTTTATTTTGGATCACATCTGGATAAATTGACAAAAATAAGGTCAAAATATAGGAAAAAAATTGAAATTTCGCTAAAATTATCCGTTTTCCTTCGTTTTTTTTCGAACATATTTGGAATAAATGACGAAACAAACACAAAATAGAGTAAAAAAATGGAAATTTCAATGAAATTATTCGTTTTCTTAATTTTTTTCGATCCTATCTGGATATAATTAACAAAAATAACGTCGTAATATGGAATAAATTGAAATTTCGCTAAATTTATCCGTTTTATTATTATATTTTTTCGATCATATCTTGATAAAACGAAAAAAATTGGGTCAAATTAGAGGAAAAAAATTGACATTTCGTTATAATTATCCGTTTTCTACGTTATTTTTTAATCATTTCTGGATGAAATTACAAAAATAAGGTCAAAATAGAGGAAAAAAATTGAAATGTCAGTGAAATTATTCGATTTCTTTATTTTTTTCGATCAAATCTGGATAAATTGACAAAAATAAGGTCAAAATATGGGAAAAAAATTGAAATTTCGCAAAAAAATCCGTTTTCTTCGTATTTTATCGATCATATCTGGAGTAAATGACGAAAAAAGGTCAAAATAGAGTAAAAATATGGAAATTTCAATGAAATTCTTCGTTTTATTAATTTTTTTCGATCCTATCTGGATAAAATGACCAAAATAACTTCATAATAAAGGGAAAAAATTGAAATTTCGATAAAATTATCCGTTTTCTTCGTTTTTTTTTGACCATTTCTAGATGAAATTATAAAAATAAGGTCAAAATAGAGGAGGAAAATTGAAATTTCAGTGAAATTATTTGCTTTCTTTATTTTTTCGATCATATTTGGATAAAATGACGAAAATGAGGTCAAAATAGAGTAGAAAAATTGAAATTTTCGTGAAATTATCCGTTTTATTTGTGTTTTTTCGATCCTATCTGGAGAAAATGATGAAAATAAAGTCAAATTTGAGGAAAAAATTGAAATTTCGGTGAAATCATCCGTTTTCGTTATTTAGATTTGATCAAATCTGGATAAATTGACAAATATAGGGTCAAAATATGGGAAAAAATTTGAATTTTCGCTAAAATTATCCAATTGCTTCGTTTTTTTTTTCGATCATATCTGGAATAAATGACGAAAAAAGGTCAAAATAGAGCAAAAAATGGTAATTTCAATGAAATTATTCGTTTTATTAATTTTTTTCGATCCTATCTGGATAAAATGACCAAAATAACTTCATAATAAAGGGAAAAAATTGAAATTTCGCTAAAATTATCCGTTTTCTACGTTTTTTTTGATAAGTTCTGGATGAAATTACAAAAATAAGGTCAAAATAGAGGAGAAAAATTGAAATTTCAGTGAAATTATTCGATTTCTTTATTTTTTTCGATTATATTTGGATAAAATGACGAAAATAAGGTCAAAATAGAGTACAAAATCGAAATTTCAATGAAATTATTCGTTTTCTAAATTTTTTCGATCCTATCTGGATCTGGATAAAATGACCAAAATAACTTCATAATAATGGGAAATAATTGAAATTTTGCTAAATTTATCCGTTTTCTACGTTTTTTTTGATAATTTCTTGATGAAATTACAAAAATAAGGTCAAAATAAAGGAGAAAAATAAAAATTTCAGTGAAATTATCCGATTTCTTTATTTTTTTCGATCTTATTTGGATAAAATGACGAAAATAAGTTCAAAATAGAGGAGAGAAATTGAAATTTTCTTGAAATTATCCGATTTATTTGTGTTTTTCGATCCTGTCTGGATAAAATGATGAAAATAAAGTCAAAATTGAGGAAAAAAATTGAAATTTCGTTGAAATCATCCGTTTTCGTTTTTTATTTTCGATCAAATCTGGATATATTGACAAAAATAAGGTCAAAATATAGGAAAAAAATTGAAATTTCGCTAAAATTATCCGTTTTCTTCGTTTTTTTTCGATCATATTTGGAATAAATGACAAAAAAAAGGTCAAAATAGAGGAGAAAAATTGAAATTTCAGTGAAATTATTCGACTTCTTCGTTTTTTTCGATCACATCTGGATAAAATGAAAAAAATAATTTCAAAATAGAGGAGAGAAATTGAAATTTTGGTGAAATAATCCGTTGTATTTGTGTTTTTCGATCCTATCTGGATGAAATGATGAAAATAAAGTCAAAATTGAGGAAAAAAATTGAAATTTCGATGAAATCATTCGTTTTCGTTTTTTATTTTCGATCAAATCTGGATAAACTGACAAAATAAGGTCAAAATATAGGAAAAAAATTGAAATTTTGCTAAAACTATCCGTTTTCTTCGTTTTTTTTTGATCATATCTGGAATAAATGACAAAAAAATGTCAAAATAGAGTAAGAAATGGAAATTTAAATGAAATTATTCGTTTTCTTTCTTTTCTCGATCCTATCTGGATTAAATGACCAAAATAACGTCAAAATAAAGGGAAAAAATTGAAATTTCGCTAAAATTATCCGTTTTCTTCCTTTTCTTTTATCCATTTCTGGATGAAATTACAAAAATAAGGTCAAAATAGAGGAGAAAAATTGAAATTTCAGTGAAATTATTCCATTTCTTTCTTTTTTTCGATCTTATTTGTATAAAATGACGAAACTTATGTCGATATAGTGTAAAAAAATTGATATTTTTGTGATTTTATCTGTTTTCTTTGTTTTTCTGATCATATCTGAATAGAAATACGAAAATAAGGTCAAAATAGAGGCAAAAATTGAAATGTCGTTAAAATTCTCAGTTTTCTTTGTTTTCCTTCGATCATATCTGGAATAAATGACGAAAATAAGTTCAAAAAAAAGGAAAATGGAAATTTCAATGAAATTATCCGTTTTCTTTGTTTTTTTCGATCCTATCTGGATAAAAAGACGAAAAAATGTCAAAATAGAGGAATAAAATTTATATTTCATTGAAAGTATTCGTTTTCTTTATTTTTTTCCGATCCTATCTGGACGAAATGACGAAAAAATGTCAAAATAGAGGAATAAAATTTATATTTAATTGAAAGTATTCGTTTTCTTTATTTTTTCTGATCCTATCTGGATAAAATTACGAAAATGAGGTCAAAATAGAGGGAAAAAATTGAAATTTCGCTAAAATTATCCGTTTTCTTTGTTTTAGGTTGATCCTATCTGGATAAAATTACCAAAATAACGTCATAATAAAGGAAAAAAATTGAAATTTCGCTAAGTTTATCCGTTTTATTTGTTTTTTTTTATCTTTTCTGGATGAAATTACAAAAATAAGGTCAAAATAGAGGAGTAAAATTGAAATTTCAGTGAAATTATTCGATTTATTTATTTTTTTCGATCTATCTGGAAAAATGACGAAAATAAGGTCAAAACAGAGGAGATAAATTGAAATTTTGGTGAAAGTATCCGTTTTATTTGTGTTTTTCGATCCCTCTGGATAAAATGATGAAATAAGATCAAAATTGAGGAAAAAAATTGATATTTCGTTGAAATCATCCGTTTTCGTTTTTTATTTTCGATCAAATCTGGATATATTGACAAAAATAAGGTCAAAATATAGAAAAAAATTGAAATTTTAGTGAAATTATTCGATTTCTTTGTTTTTTCGATCATATCTGGATAAAATGACGAAAATAAGATCAAAACAGGGGAGAGAAATTGAAATTTTAGTGAAATTATCCGTTGTATTTGTGTTTTTTGATCCTATCTGGATGAAATGATGAAAATAAGGTCGAAATAGGGGAAAAAAAATTGAAATTTTGGTGAAATTAGTCGTTATCATTGTTTTTTTCGATCATATCTGCATAGAATGACGAAAATAACGTCATAATAAAGGGAAAAAATTTGAAATTTCGCTAAATTTATCCGTTTTATTTGTTTTTTTCGATTATATCTCTCAAAAATGACAAAAATTGGGTCAATATAGAGGAAAAAAATTGAAGTTTCGCTAAAATTATCCGTTTTCTACGTTATTTTTTGATCATTTCTGGATTAAATTACAAAAAAAAGATCAAAATAGAGGAGAAAAATTGAAATTTCAGTGAAATTATTCGTTTTCTTTATTTTTTCGAACATATCTGGATAAAATGACGAAAATAAGGACAAAATAGTGGAGAGAAATTGAAATTTTGGTGAAATTATCCGTTTTATTTGTGTTTTTCAATCCTATCTGGATAAAATGATGAAAATAAAGTCAAAATTGAGGAAAAAAATTGAAATTTCGCTAAAATTATCCGTTTTCTTCGTTTTTTTCGATCATATCTTGATAAAATGACAAAAATTGGGTCAAAGTAGAGGAAAAAAACTGAAATTTTGCTAAAATTATCCGTTTTCAAGGTTTTTTTTTATCATTTCTAGATGAATTTACAAAAATAAGGTCAAAATAGAGGAGAAAAATTGAAATTCGGTGAGATTATCCGTTTTCTTTGTTTTTTTTCGATCATATCTGGATAAAATTACGAAAATAAGCTCAGAATAGAGGAAAAAAATTGAAATTTCGCTAAAATTATCCGTTTTCTTTGTTTTAGGTTGACCCTTTCTGGATAAAATGACCAAAATAACGTCATAATAAAGGGAAAAAATTGAAATTTCGCTAAATTTATTCGTTTTATTTGTTTTTTCGATCATATCTTGATAAAATGACAAAAATTTAGTCAAAATAGAGGAGAAAAATTGAAATTTCAGTGAAATTATTCTTTTTCTTTATGTTTTTCGATCATATCTGGATAAAATGACGAAAATAAGGTCAAAATAGAGGAGAGAATTTGAGATTTTGGTGAAAGTATCCGTTTAAATTGGTGATTTTCGATCCTATCTGGATAAAATGATGAAAATAAAGCCAAAATTAAGGAAAAAAATTGAAATTTCGCTAAAATTATCCGTTTTCTTCGTTTTTTTTCTATTATATCTGGAATAAATGACGAAAAAAGGGGAAAATAGAGTAACAAAATAGAAATTTCAATGAAATTTTTCGTTTTCTTAATTTTTTTCGATCCTATCTGGATAAAATTACCAAATTAACGTCATAATAAAGGGAAAAAATTGAAATTTCGCTAAAATTATCCATTTTCTTTGTTTTAGGTTGACCCTTTCTAGATAAAATTACCAAAATAACGTCATAATAAAGAGAAAAATTTAAATTTCGCTAAATTTATTCGTTTTATTTGTTTTTTCGATCATATCTTGATAAAATGACAAAAATTGAGTTAGAATTGAGGAAAAAAATTGAATTTTCAGTGAAATTATCCGATTTCTTTATTTTTTTCGATCTTATTTGGATAAAATGACGAAAAAAGGGCAATATAGAGTAACAAAATAGAAATTTCAATGAAATTATTCGTTTTCTTAATTTTTTTCGATCCTATCTGGATAAAATGACCAAAATAACGTCATAATAAAGGGAAAAAATTGAAATTTTGCTAAATTTAACTGTTTCATTTGTTTTTTTCGATCATATCTTGATAAAATGACAAAAATTGGGTCAAAGTAGAGGAAAAAAACTGAAATTTCGCTAAAATTATCCGTTTTCAACGTTTTTTTTTATCATTTCTGGATGAAATTACAAAAATAAGGTCAAAATAGAGGAGAAAAATTGAAATTCGGAGAGATTATCCGTTTTCTTTGTTTTTTGTTCGATCATATCTGGATAAAATTACGAAAATAAGCTCTAAATAGAGGAAAAAAATTGAAATTTCGCTAAAATTATCCGTTTTCTTTGTTTTAGGTTGACCCTTTCTGGATAAAATTACCAAACTAACGTCATAATAAAGGGAAAAAATTGAAATTTTGCTAAATTTATCAGTTTCATTTGTTTTTTTCGATCATATCTTGATAAAATGACAAAAATTGGGTCAAAGTAGAGGAAAAAAAACTGAAATTTCGCTAAAATTATCCGTTTTCAACGTTTTTTTTTATCATTTCTGGATGATATTACAAAAATAATGTGAAAATAGAGGAGAAAAATTGAAATTCGGAGAGATTATCCGTTTTCTTTGTTTTTTTTCGATCATATCTGGATAAAATTACGAAAATAAGTTCAAAATAGAGGAGAGAAATTGAAATTTTCGTGAAATTATCCGTTTTATTTGTGTTTTTCGATCCCTCTGGATAAAATGAGGAAAATAAAGTCAAAATTGAGGAAAAAAATTGAAATTTCGTTGATATCATCCGTTTTCGTTTTTTATTTTCGATCAAATCTGGATATATTGACAAAAATAAGGTCAAAATATAGGAAAAAAATTGAAATTTCAGTGAAATTATTCGATTTCTTTGTTTTTTCGATCATATCTGGATAAAATGACGAAAATAAGATCAAAACAGGGGAGAGAAGTTGAAATCTTGGTTATATTATCCGTTGTATTTGTGTTTTTCGATCCTATCTGGATGAAATAATGAAAATAAGGTCGAAATAGGAGAAAAAAAATTGAATTTTTGGTGAAATTAATCGTTATCATTGTTTTTTTCGATCATATCTGCATAGAATGACGAAAATAACGTCATAATAAAGGGAAAAAATTGGTATTTCGCTAAATTTATCCGTTTTATTTGTTTTTTTCGATCATATCTCTATAAAATGACAAAAATTGGGTCTATATAGAGGAAAAAAATTAAAATTTCGCTAAAATTCTCCGTTTTCTACGTTATTTTTTGATCATTTCTGGATTAAATTACAAAAATAAGATCAAAATATAGGAGAAAAATTGAAATTTCAGTGAAATTATTCGTTTTCCTTATTTTTTTCGATCATATCTGGATAAAATGACGAAAATAAGGACAAAATAGTGGAGAGAAATTGAAATTTTGGTGAAATTATCCGTTTTATTTGTGTTTTTAGATCCTATCTGGAATAAATGACGAAAAAAGGGCAATATAGAGTAACAAAATAGAAATTTTAATGAAATTATTCGTTTTCTTAATTTTTTTCGATCCTATCTGGATAAAATGACCAAAATAACGTCATAATAAAGGGAAAAAATTGAAATTTTGGTGAAATTATCCGATTTCTTTATTTTTTACGATCTTATTTGGATAAAATGACGAAAATAAGTTCAAAATAGAGGAGAGAGATGGAAATTTTCGTGAAATTATCCGTTTTATTTGTGTTTTTCGATCCCTCTGGATAAAATGATGAAAATAAAGTCAAAATTGAGGAACAAAATTGATATTTCGTTGAAATCATCCGTTTTCGTTTTTTATTTTCGATCAAATCTGGATATATTGACAAAAATAAGGTCAAAATATAGGAAAAAAATTGAAATTTCGCTAAAATTATCCGTTTTCTTCGTTTTTTTTCGAACATATATTTGGAATAAATGACGAAACAAACACAAAATAGAGTAAAAAAATGGAAATTTCAATGAAATTATTCGTTTTCTTAATTTTTTTCGATCCTATCTGGATATAATTAACAAAAATAACGTCGTAATATGGAATAAATTGAAATTTCGCTAAATTTATCCGTTTTATTATATTTTTTCGATCATATCTTGATAAAACGAAAAAAATTGGGTCAAAGTAGAGGAAAAAAACTGAAATTTCGCTAAAATTATCCGTTTTCAACGTTTTTTTTTATCATTTCTGGATGAAATTACAAAAATAAGGTCAAAATAGAGGAGAAAAATTGAAATTCGGTGAGATTATCCGTTTTCTTTGTTTTTTTTTCGATCATATCTGGATAATATTACGAAAATAAGCTCAGAATAGAGGAAAAAAATTGAAATTTCGCTAAATCTATCCGTTTTCTTTGTTTAAGGTTGACCCTTTCTGGATAAAATTACCAAAATAACTTCATAATAAACGGAAAAAATTAAAATTTCGCTAAATTTATTCGTTTTATTTGATTTTTCGATCATATCTTGATAAAATGACAAAAATTGAGTCAAAATAGAGGAGAAAAATTGAAATTTCAGTGAAATTATTCGTTTTCTTTATGTTTTTCGATAATATCTGGATAAAATGACGAAAATAAGGTCAAAATAGAGGAGGGAATTTGAAATTTTGGTGAAAGTATCCGTTTTATTTGTGTTTTTCGATCCTATCTGGATAAAATGATGAAAATAAAGTCAAAATTGAGGAAAAAAATAGAAATTTCGCTAAAATTATCCGTTTTCTTCGTTTTTTTTGATTATATCTGGAATAAATGACGAAAAAAGGGCAATATAGAGTAACAAAATAGAAATTTCAATGAAATTATTCGTTTTCTTAATTTTTTTCGATCCTATCTGGATAAAATGACCAAAATAACGTCATAATAAAGGGAAAAAATTGAAATTTTGCTAAATTTAACTGTTTCATTTGTTTTTTTCGATCATATCTTGATAAAATGACAAAAATTGGGTCAAAGTAGAGGAAAAAAACTGAAATTTCGCTAAAATTATCCGTTTTCAACGTTTTTTTTATCATTTCTGGATGAAATTACAAAAATAAGGTCAAAATAGAGGAGAAAAATTGAAATTCGGAGAGATTATCCGTTTTCTTTGTTTTTTGTTCGATCATATCTGGATAAAATTACGAAAATAAGCTCTAAATAGAGGAAAAAAATTGAAATTTCGCTAAAATTATCCGTTTTCTTTGTTTTAGGTTGACCCTTTCTGGATAAAATTACCAAACTAACGTCATAATAAAGGGAAAAAATTGAAATTTTGCTAAATTTATCAGTTTCATTTGTTTTTTTCGATCATATCTTGATAAAATGACAAAAATTGGGTCAAAGTAGAGGAAAAAAAACTGAAATTTCGCTAAAATTATCCGTTTTCAACGTTTTTTTTATCATTTCTGGATGATATTACAAAAATAATGTGAAAATAGAGGAGAAAAATTGAAATTCGGAGAGATTATCCGTTTTCTTTGTTTTTTTTCGATCATATCTGGATAAAATTACGAAAATAAGTTCAAAATAGAGGAGAGAAATTGAAATTTTCGTGAAATTATCCGTTTTATTTGTGTTTTTCGATCCCTCTGGATAAAATGAGGAAAATAAAGTCAAAATTGAGGAAAAAAATTGAAATTTCGTTGATATCATCCGTTTTCGTTTTTTATTTTCGATCAAATCTGGATATATTGACAAAAATAAGGTCAAAATATAGGAAAAAAATTGAAATTTCAGTGAAATTATTCGATTTCTTTGTTTTTTCGATCATATCTGGATAAAATGACGAAAATAAGATCAAAACAGGGGAGAGAAGTTGAAATCTTGGTTATATTATCCGTTGTATTTGTGTTTTTCGATCCTATCTGGATGAAATAATGAAAATAAGGTCGAAATAGGAGAAAAAAAATTGAATTTTTGGTGAAATTAATCGTTATCATTGTTTTTTTCGATCATATCTGCATAGAATGACGAAAATAACGTCATAATAAAGGGAAAAAATTGGTATTTCGCTAAATTTATCCGTTTTATTTGTTTTTTTCGATCATATCTCTATAAAATGACAAAAATTGGGTCTATATAGAGGAAAAAAATTAAAATTTCGCTAAAATTCTCCGTTTTCTACGTTATTTTTTGATCATTTCTGGATTAAATTACAAAAATAAGATCAAAATATAGGAGAAAAATTGAAATTTCAGTGAAATTATTCGTTTTCCTTATTTTTTTCGATCATATCTGGATAAAATGACGAAAATAAGGACAAAATAGTGGAGAGAAATTGAAATTTTGGTGAAATTATCCGTTTTATTTGTGTTTTTAGATCCTATCTGGAATAAATGACGAAAAAAGGGCAATATAGAGTAACAAAATAGAAATTTTAATGAAATTATTCGTTTTCTTAATTTTTTTCGATCCTATCTGGATAAAATGACCAAAATAACGTCATAATAAAGGGAAAAAATTGAAATTTTGGTGAAATTATCCGATTTCTTTATTTTTTACGATCTTATTTGGATAAAATGACGAAAATAAGTTCAAAATAGAGGAGAGAGATGGAAATTTTCGTGAAATTATCCGTTTTATTTGTGTTTTTCGATCCCTCTGGATAAAATGATGAAAATAAAGTCAAAATTGAGGAACAAAATTGATATTTCGTTGAAATCATCCGTTTTCGTTTTTTATTTTCGATCAAATCTGGATATATTGACAAAAATAAGGTCAAAATATAGGAAAAAAATTGAAATTTCGCTAAAATTATCCGTTTTCTTCGTTTTTTTTCGAACATATATTTGGAATAAATGACGAAACAAACACAAAATAGAGTAAAAAAATGGAAATTTCAATGAAATTATTCGTTTTCTTAATTTTTTTCGATCCTATCTGGATATAATTAACAAAAATAACGTCGTAATATGGAATAAATTGAAATTTCGCTAAATTTATCCGTTTTATTATATTTTTTCGATCATATCTTGATAAAACGAAAAAAATTGGGTCAAAGTAGAGGAAAAAAACTGAAATTTCGCTAAAATTATCCGTTTTCAACGTTTTTTTTTATCATTTCTGGATGAAATTACAAAAATAAGGTCAAAATAGAGGAGAAAAATTGAAATTCGGTGAGATTATCCGTTTTCTTTGTTTTTTTTTCGATCATATCTGGATAATATTACGAAAATAAGCTCAGAATAGAGGAAAAAAATTGAAATTTCGCTAAATCTATCCGTTTTCTTTGTTTAAGGTTGACCCTTTCTGGATAAAATTACCAAAATAACTTCATAATAAACGGAAAAAATTAAAATTTCGCTAAATTTATTCGTTTTATTTGATTTTTCGATCATATCTTGATAAAATGACAAAAATTGAGTCAAAATAGAGGAGAAAAATTGAAATTTCAGTGAAATTATTCGTTTTCTTTATGTTTTTCGATAATATCTGGATAAAATGACGAAAATAAGGTCAAAATAGAGGAGGGAATTTGAAATTTTGGTGAAAGTATCCGTTTTATTTGTGTTTTTCGATCCTATCTGGATAAAATGATGAAAATAAAGTCAAAATTGAGGAAAAAAATAGAAATTTCGCTAAAATTATCCGTTTTCTTCGTTTTTTTTGATTATATCTGGAATAAATGACGAAAAAAGGGGAAAATAGAGTAACAAAATAGAAATTTCAATAAAATTTTTCTTTTTCTTAATTTTTTTTAATCCTATCTGGATTATTTGACCAAATTAACGTCATAATAAAGGGAAAAAATTGAAATTTTGCTAAATTTATCAGTTTCATTTGTTTTTTTCGATCATATCTTGATAAAATGACAAAAATTGGGTCAAAGTAGAGGAAAAAAAACTGAAATTTCGCTAAAATTATCCGTTTTCAACGTTTTTTTTATCATTTCTGGATGAAATTACAAAAATAATGTGAAAATAGAGGAGAAAAATTGAAATTCGGAGAGATTATCCGTTTTCTTTGTTTTTTTTTCGATCATATCTGGATAAAATTACGAAAATAAGTTCTAAATAGAGGAAAAAAATTGAAATTTCGCTAAAATTATCCGTTTTCTTTGTTTTAGGTTGACCCTTTCTGGATAAAATTACCAAACTAACGTCATAATAAGGTGAAAAAATTGAAATTTCGCTAAATTTATTCGTTTTATTTGTTTTTTCGATCATATCTTGATAAAATGACAAAAATTGAGTCAAAATAGAGGAAAAAAATTGAAATTTCAGTGAAATTATTTGATTTCTTTATTTTTTCGATCATATTTGGATAAAATGACAAAAATTGAGTCAAAATTGAGGAAAAAAATTGAAATTTCGCTAAAATGATCCGTTTTCTACGTTATTTCTTGATCATTTCTGGATGAAATTACAAAAATAAGGTCAAAATAGAGGAGAGAAATTGAAATTTTCGTGAAATTATCCGTTTTATTTGTGTTTTTCGATCCCTCTGGATGAAATGATGAAAATAAAGTCAAAATTGAGGAAAAAAATTGAAATTTCGTTGAAAGCATCCGTTTTCGTTTTTTATTTTCGATCAAATCTGGATAAATTGACAAAATAAGGTCAAAATATTGAAATTTCGCTAAAACTATCCGTTTTCTTCGTTTTTTTTCGATTATATCTGGAATAAATGACGAAAAAAGGGGAAAATACAGTAACAAAATAGAAATTTCAATGAAATTTTTCGTTTTCCTAATTTTTTTTGATAATATCTGGATTAAATGACCAAAATAACGTCATAATGAAGGGAAAAAATTGAAATTTTGCTGAATTATCCGTAAAATTTATATTTATCCGTAATTTATCTATAAAATGACAAAAATTGGGTCAATATAGAGGAAAAAAATTGAAATTTCGCTAAAATGATCCGTTTTCTACGTTATTTTTTGATCATTTCTGGATGAAATTAAAAAAGTAAGGTCAAAATAGAGGAGAAAAATTGAAATTTCAGTGAAATTATCCGATTTCTTTATTTTTTTCGATCTTATTTGGATAAAATGACGAAAATAAGTTCAAAATAGAGGAGAGAAATTGAAATTTTCGTGAAATTATCCGTTTTATTTGTGTTTTTCGATCCCTCTGGATAAAATGAGGAAAATAAAGTCAAAATTGAGGAAAAAAATTGAAATTTCGTTGAAATCATCCGTTTTCGTTTTTTATTTTCGATCAAATCTGGATATATTGACAAAAATAAGGTCAAAATATAGGAAAAAAATTGAAATTTCAGTGAAATTATTCGATTTCTTTGTTTTTTCGATCATATCTGGATAAAATTACGAAAATAAGATCAAAACAGGGGAGAGAAGTTGAAATCTTGGTTATATTATCCGTTGTATTTGTGTTTTTCGATCCTATCTGGATGAAATAATGAAAATAAGGTCGAAATAGGGGAAAAAAATTGAATTTTTGGTGAAATTAATCGTTATCATTGTTTTTTTCGATCATATCTGCATAGAATGACGAAAATAACGTCATAATAAAGGGAAAAAATTGGAATTTCGCTAAATTTATCCGTTTTATTTGTTTTTTCGATCATATCTCTATAAAATGACAAAAATTGGGTCAATATAGAGGAAAAAAATTAAAATTTCGCTAAAATTCTCCGTTTTCTACGTTATTTTTTGATCATTTCTGGATTAAATTACAAAAATAAGATCAAAATATAGGAGAAAAATTGAAATTTCAGTGAAATTATTCGTTTTCCTTATTTTTTTCGATCATATCTGGATAAAATGACGAAAATAAGGACAAAATAGTGGAGAGAAATTGAAATTTTGGTGAAATTATCGGTTTTATTTGTGTTTTTCGATCCTATCTGGAATAAATGACGAAAAAAGGGCAATATAGAGTAACAAAATAGAAATTTCAATGAAATTATTCGTTTTCTTAATTTTTTTCGATCCTATCTGGATAAAATTACCAAACTAACGTCATAATAAAGGGAAAAAATTGAAATTTCGCTAAATTTATTCGTTTTATTTGTTTTTTCGATCATATCTTGATAAAATGACAAAAATTGAGTCAAAATAGAGGAAAAAAATTGAAATTTCAGTGAAATTATTTGATTTCTTTATTTTTTCGATCATATTTGGATAAAATGACAAAAATTGAGTCAAAATTGAGGAAAAAAATTGAAATTTCGCTAAAGTGATCCGTTTTCTACGTTATTTTTTGATCATTTCTGGATGAAATTACAAAAATAAGGTCAAAATAGAGGAGAGAAATTGAAATTTTCGTGAAATTATCCGTTTTATTTGTGTTTTTCGATCCCTCTGGATAAAATGATGAAAATAAAGTCAAAATTGAGGAAAAAAATTGAAATTTCGTTGAAAGCATCCGTTTTCGTTTTTTTATTTTCGATCAAATCTGGATAAATTGACAAAATAAGGTCAAAATATTGAAATTTCGCTAAAACAATCCGTTTTCTTCGTTTTTTATTGATCATATCTGGATTAAATGACCAAAATAACGTCATAATGAAGGGAAAAAATTGAAATTTTGCTGAATTTATCCGTAAAATTTATATTTATCCGTAATTTATCTATAAAATGACAAAAATTGGGTCAATATAGAGGAAAAAAATTGAAATTTCGCTAAAATTATCCGTTTTCTTTGTTTTAGGTTGACCCTTTCTGGATAAAATTACCAAACTAACGTCATAATAAAGGGAAAAAATTGAAATTTCGCTAAATTTATTCGTTTTATTTGTTTTTTTCGATCATATCTTGATAAAATGACAAAAATTAAGTCAAAATTGAGGAAAAGAATTGAAATTTCGCTAAAATGATCCGTTTTCTACGTTATTTTTCGATCATTTCTGGATGAAATTATAAAAATAAGGTCAAAATAGAGGAGAAAAATTGAAATTTCAGTGAAATTATCCGATTTCTTTATTTTTTTCGATCTTATTTGGATAAAATGACGAAAATAAGTTCAAAATAGAGGAGAGAAATTGAAATTTTCGTGAAATTATCCGTTTTATTTGTGTTTTTCGATCCCTCTGGATAAAATGAGGAAAATAAAGTCAAAACTGAGGAAAAAAATTGAAATTTCGTTGAAATCATCCGTTTTCGTTTTTTATTTTCG
Source organism: Sympetrum striolatum (assembly GCA_947579665.1). Taxonomy (NCBI): domain Eukaryota; kingdom Metazoa; phylum Arthropoda; class Insecta; order Odonata; family Libellulidae; genus Sympetrum; species Sympetrum striolatum. Next base: position 7,309,324 of record OX388351.1, read on the forward strand.
ATCAAATCTGGATATATTGACAAAAATAAGGTCAAAATAGAGGAAAAAAATTGAAATTTCAGTGAAATTATTCGATTTCTTTGTTTTTTCGATCATATCTGGATAAAATGACGAAAATAAGATCAAAACAGGGGAGAGAAGTTGAAATCTTGGTTATATTATCCGTTGTATTTGTGTTTTGCGATCCTATCTGGATGAAATAATGAAAATAAGGTCGAAATAGGGGAAAAAAAATTGAATTTTTGGTGAAATTAATCGTTATCATTGTTTTTTTCGATCATATCTACATAGAATGACGAAAATAACGTCATAATAAAGGGAAAAAATTGGAATTTCGCTAAATTTATCCGTTTTATTTGTTTTTTTCGATCATATCTCTATAAAATGACAAAAATTGGGTCAATATAGAGGAAAAAAATTAAAATTTCGCTAAAATTCTCCGTTTTCTACGTTATTTTTTGATCATTTCTGGATTAAATTACGAAAATAAGATCAAAATATAGGAGAAAAATTGAAATTTTAGTGAAATTATTCGTTTTCCTTATTTTTTTCGATCATATCTGGATAAAATGACGAAAATAAGGACAAAATAGTGGAGAGAAATTGAAATTTTGGTGAAATTATCCGTTTTATTTGTGTTTTTCGATCCTATCTGGATAAAATGACCAAAATAACGTCATAATAAAGGGAAAAAATTGAAATTTTGCTAAATTTAACCGTTTCATTTGCTTTTTTCGATCATATCTTGATAAAACGACAAAAATTGGGTCAAAGTAGAGGAAAAAAACTGAAATTTCGCTAAAATTATCCGTTTTCAACGTTTTTTTTATCATTTCTGGATGAAATTACAAAAATAAGGTCAAAATAGAGGAGAAAAATTGAAATTCGGTGAGATTATCCGTTTTCTTTGTTTTTTTTTCGATCATATCTGGATAAAATTACGAAAATAAGCTCAGAATAGAGGAAAAAAATTAAAATTTCGCTAATATTATCCGTTTTCTTTGTTTTAGGTTGACCCTTTATGGATAAAATTACCAAACTAACGTCATAATAAAGGGAAAAAATTGAAATTTCGCTAAATTTATTCGTTTTATTTGTTTTTTCGATCATATCTTGATAAAATGACAAAAATTGAGTCAAAATAGAGGAAAAAAATTGAAATTTCAGTGAAATTATTTGATTTCTTTATTTTTTCGATCATATTTGGATAAAATGACAAAAATTGAGTCAAAATTGAGGAAAAAAATTGAAATTTCGCTAAAATGATCCGTTTTCTACGTTATTTTTTGATCATTTCTGGATGAAATTACAAAAATAAGGTCAAAATAGAGGAGAGAAATTGAAATTTTCGTGAAATTATCTGTTTTATTTGTGTTTTTCGATCCCTCTGGATAAAATGATAAAAATAAAGTCAAAATTGAGGAAAAAAATTGAAATTTTCGTGAAATTATCCGTTTTATTTGTGTTTTTCGATCATATCTGGATAAAATTACGATAATAAGCTCAGAATAGAGGAAAAAAATTTAATTTCGTTAAAATTATCCGTTTTCTTTGTTTTAGGTTGACCCTTTCTGGATAAAATTACCAAAATAACGTCATAATAAAGGGAAAAAATTGAAATTTCGCTAAATTTATTCGTTTTATTTGTTTTTTCGATCATATCTTGATTAAATGACAAAAATTGAGTCAAAATAGAGGAGAAAAATTGAAATTTCAGTGAAATTATTCGTTTTCTTTATGTTTTTCGATCATATCTGGATAAAATGACGAAAATAAGGTCAAAATAGAGGAGAGAATTTGAAATTTTGGTGAAAGTATCTGTTTTATTTGTGTTTTTCGATCCTATCTGGATAAAATGATGAAAATAAAGTCAAAATTGAGGAAAAAAATTGAAATTTCGCTAAAATTATCCGTTTTCTTCGTTTTTTTTCTATTATATCTGGAATAAATGACGAAAAAAGGGGAAAATAGAGTAATAAAATAGAAATTTCAATGAAATTTTTCGTTTTCATAATTTTTTTCGATCCTATCTGGATAAAATGACCAAATTAACGTAATAATAAAGGGAAAAAATTGAAATTTTGCAAAATTTATCCGTTTCATTTGTTTTTTTTTCGATCATATCTTGATAAAATGACAAAAATTGGGTCAAAGTAGAGGAAAAAAACTTAAATTTCGCAAAAATTATCCGTTTTCAACGTTTTTTTTATCATTTCTGGATGAAATTACAAAAATAAGGTCAAAATAGAGGAGAAAAATTGAAATTCGGAGAGATTATCCGTTTTCTTTGTTTTTTTTCGATCATATCTGGATAAAATTACGAAAATAAGCTCTAAATAGAGGAAAAAAATTGAAATTTCGCTAAAATTATCCGTTTTCTTTCTTTTAGGTTGACACTTTCTGGATAAAATTACCAAACTAACGTCATAATAAAGGGAAAAAATTGAAATTTCGCTAAATTTATTCGTTTTATTTGTTTTTTCTGATCATATCTTTATAAAAAGACAAAAATTGAGTCAAAATAGAGGAGAAAAATTGAAATTTCAGTGAAATTATTCGTTTTCTTTATGTTTTTCGATCATATCTGGATAAAATGACGAAAATAAGGTCAAAATAGAGGAGAGAATTTGAAAGTTTGGTGAAAGTATCCGTTTTATTTGTGTTTTTCGATCCTATCTGGATAAAATGATGAAAATAAAGTCAAAATTGAGGAAAAAAATTGAAATTTCCCTAAAATTATCCGTTTTCTTCGTTTTTTTTCGATTATATCTGGAATAAATGACGAAAAAAGGGGAAAATAGAGTAACAAAATAGAAATTTCAATGAAATTTTTCGTTTTCCTAATTTTTTTCGATCCTATCTGGATAAAATGACCAAATTAACGTCATAATAAAAAAATTGAAATTTTGCTAAATTTATCAGTTTCATTTGTTTTTTTCGATCATATCTTGATAAAATGACAAAAATTGGGTCGAAGTAGAGGAAAAAAAACTGAAATTTCGCTAAAATTATCCGTTTTCAACGTTTTTTTTTATCATTTCTGAATGAAATTACAAAAATAAGGTGAAAATAGAGGAGAAAAATGGAAATTCGGAGAGATTATTCGTTTTCTTTGTTTTTTTTTCTATCATATCTGGATAAAATTACGAAAAAAACGTCATTATAAAGGGAAAAAATTGAAATTTGGCTAAAATTATCCGTTTTCTTTGTTTTAGGTTGACCCTTTCTGGATAAAATTACCAAACTAACGTCATAATAAGGGGAAAAAATTGAAATTTCGCTAAAATTATCCGTTTTCTTCGTTTTTTTTCGATCATATCTTGAATAAATGACGAAAAATGGGCAATATAGAGTAACAAAATAGAAATTTAAATGAAATTATTCGTTTTCTTAATATTTTTCGATCCTATCTGGATAAAATGATAAAAATTGAGTCAAAATTGAGGAAAAAAATTGAAATTTTGCTAAAATGATCCGTTTTCTACGTTATTTTTTGATCATTTCTGGATGAAATTACAAAAATAAGGTCAAAATAGAGAAGAAATATTGAAATTTCAGTGAAATTATCCGATTTCTTTCTTTTTCCGATCTTATTTGGATAAAATGACGAAAATAAGTTCAAAATAGAGGAGAGAAATTGAAATTTTCGTGAAATTATCCGTTTTATTTGTGTTTTTCGATCCTATCGTGATAAAATGACAAAATTTGAGTCAAAGTAGAGGAAAAAAACTGAAATTTCTCTAAAATTATCCGTTTTCAACGTTTTTTTTATCATTTCTGGATGAAATTACAAAAATAAAGTAAAATAGAGGAGAAAAATTGAAATTCGGTGAGATTATCCGTTTTCTTTGTTTTTTTTCGATCATATCTGGATAAAATTACGAAAATAAGCTCAGAATAGAGGAAAAAAATTGAAATTTCGCTAAAATTATCCGTTTTCTTTGTTTTAGGTTGACCCATTCTGGATAAAATTACAAAAATAACGTCATATTAAAGAGAAAAAATTGAAATTTCGCTAAATTTATTCGTTAGATTTGTTTTTTCGATCATACCTTGATAAAATGGCAAAAATTGAGTCAAAATAGAGGAGAAAAATTGAAATTTCAGTGAAATTATTTGATTTCATTATTTTTTTCGATCATATTTGGATAAAAAGACGAAAATGAGGTCAAAATAGAGGAGAAAAATTGAAATTTCAGTGAAATTATTCGTTATCTTTATGTTTTCGATCATATCTGGATTAAATGACGAAAATAAGGACATAATAGAGGAGAGAATTTGAAATTTTGGTGAAAGTATCCGTTTTATTTGTGTTTTTCAATCCTATCTGGATAAAATGATGAAAATAAAGTCAAAATTGAGGAACAAAATTGAAATTTCGCTAAATTATCCGTTTTCTTCGTTTTTTTTCGATTATATCTGGAATAAATGACAAAAAAAGGGGAAAATAGAGTAACAAAATAGAAATTTCAATGAAATTTTTCGTTTTCTTAATTTTTTTCGATCCTATCTGGATAAAATGACCAAAATAACGTCATTATAAAGGGAAAAAATTGAAATTTTGCTAAATTTATCCGTTTCATTTGTTTTTTTCGATCATATCTTGATAAAATGACAAAAATTGTGTCAAAATAGAGTTAAATAACTGAAATTACGCTAAAATTATCCGTTTTTAAACGTTTTTTTTTTATCATTTCTGGATGAAATTACAAAAATAAGGTCAAAATAGAGGAGAAAAATTGAAATTCGGAGAGATTATCCGTTTTCTTTGTTTTTTTTTCGATCATATCTGGATAAAATTACGAAAATAAGCTCTAAATATAGGAAAAAAATTGAAATTTCGCTAAAATTATCCGTTTTCAACGTTATTTTTTGATCATTTCTGGATGAAATTACAAAAATAAGGTCAAAATAGAGGAGAAAAATTGAAATTTCAGTGGAATTATCCGATTTCTTTATTTTTTTCGATCTTATTTGGATAAAATGACGAAAATAAGTTCAAAATAGAGGAGAGAAATTGAAATTTTCGTGAAATTATCCGTTTTATTTGTGTTTTTCGATCCCTCTGGATAAAATGAGGAAAATAAAGTCAAAATTGAGGAAAAAAATTGAAATTACGTTGAAATCATCCGTTTTCGTTTTTTATTTTCGATCAAATCTGGATATATTGACAAAAATAAGGTCAAAATAGAGGAGAAAAATTGAAATTTCAGTGAAATTATTCGATTTCTTCGTTTTTTCGATCATATCTGGATAAAATGACGAAAATAAGATCAAAACAGGAGAGATAAGTTGAAATCTTGGTTATATTATCCGTTGTATTTGTGTTTTTCGATCCTATCTGGATGAAAAAATGAAAATAAGGTCGAAATAGGGGAAAAAAATTGAATTTTTGGTTAAATTAGTCGTTATCATTGTTTTTTTCGATCATATCTGCATAGAATGACGAAAATAACGTCATAATAAAGGGAAAAAATTGGAATTTCGCTAAATTTATCCGTTTTATTTGTTTTTTTCGATCATATCTCTATAAAATGACAAAAATTGGGTCAATATAGAGGAAAAAAATTAAAATTTCACTAAAATGATCCGTTTTCTACGTTATTTTTTGATAATTTCTGGATTAAATTACAAAAATAAGATCAAAATAGAGGAGAAAAATTGAAATTTCAGTGAAAATATTCGTTTTCCTTATTTTTTTCGATCATATCTGGATAAAATGACGAAAATAAGGACAAAATAGTTGAGAGAAATTGAAATTTTGGTGAAATTATCCGTTTTATTTGTGTTTTTCAATCCTATCTGGATAAAATGATGAAAATAAAGTCAAAATTGAGGAAAAAAATTGAAATTTCGCTAAAATTATCCATTTTCTTCGTTTTTTTTCGGTCATATCTGGAATAAGTGACGAAAAAAGGGCAATATAGAGTAACAAAATAGAAATTTCAATGAAATTATTCGTTTTCTTAATTTTTTTCGATCCTATCTGGATAAAATGACCAAAATAACGTCATAATAAAGGGAAAAAATTGAAATTTTGCTAAATTTAACCGTTTCATTTGTTTTTTTCGATCATTTCTTGATAAAATGACAAAAATTGGGTCAAAGTAGAGGAAAAAAAACTGAAATTTCGCTAAAATTATCTGTTTTCAACGTTTTTTTTTATCATTTCTGGATGAAATTAAAAAAATAAGGTCAAAATAGAGGAGAAAAATTGAAATTCGGTGAGATTATCCGTTTTCTTTGTTTTTTTTCGATCATATCTGGATAAAATTATGAAAATAAGCTCAGAATAGAGGAAAAAAATTGAAATATCGCTAAATCTATCCGTTTTCTTTGTTTTAGGTTGACAATTCTGGATAAAATTACCAAAATAACTTCATAATAAACGGAAAAAATTGAAATTTCGCTAAAATTATCCATTTTCTTCGTTTTTTTTTCGATCATATCTGGAATAAGTGACGAAAAAAGGGCAATATAGAGTAACAAAATAGAAATTTCAATGAAATTATTCGTTTTCTTAATTTTTTTCGATCCTATCTGGATAAAATGACCAAAATAACGTCATAATAAAGGGAAAATATTGAAAGTTTGCTAAATTTAACCGTTTCATTTGCTTTTTTCGATCATATCTTGAAAAAATGACAAAAATTGGGTCGAAGTAGAGGAAAAAAAACTGAAATTTCGCTAAAATTATCCGTTTTCAACGTTTTTTTTTATCATTTCTGGATGAAATTACAAAAATAAGGTGAAAATAGAGGAGAAAATTGAAATTCGGAGAGATTATTCGTTTTCTTTGTTTTTTTTTCGATCATATCTGGATAAAATTATGAAAATAAGCTCTAAATAGAGGAAAAACATTGAAATTTGGCTAAAATTATACGTTTTCTTTCTTTTAGGTTGACCCTTTCTGGATAAAATTACCAAACTAACGTCATAATAAGGGGAAAAAATTGAAATTTCGCTAAATTTATCCGTTTTATTTGTTTTTTTCGATCATATCTCTATAAAATGACAAAAATTTCGTCAATATAGAGGAAAAAAATTGAAATTTCGCTAAAATTATCCGTTTTCTTCGTTTTTTTTCGATTATATCTTGACTAAATGACGAAAAAAGGGCAATATAGAGTAACAAAATAGAAATTTCAATGAAATTTTTCGTTTTCTTAATTTTTTTCGATCCTATCTGGATAAAATGACCAAAATAACGTCATTATAAAGGGAAAAAATTGAAATTTTGCTAAATTTATCCGTTTCATTTGTTTTTTTCGATCATATCTTGATAAAATGACAAAAATTGGGTCAAAATAGAGTTAAATAACTGAAATTACGCTAAAATTATCCGTTTTCGACGTTTTTTTTTATCATTTCTGGATGAAATTACAAAAATAAGGTCAAAATAGAGGAGAAAAATTGAAATTCGGAGAGATTATCCGTTTTCTTTGTTTTTTTTTCGATCATATCTGGATAAAATTACGAAAATAAGCTCTAAATAGAGGAAAAAAATTGAAATTTCGCTAAAATTATCCGTTTTCTTTGTTTTAGGTTGACCCTTTCTGTATAAAATTACCAAACTAACGTCATAATAAAGGGAAAAAATTGAAATTTTGCTAAATTTAACCGTTTCATTTGCTTTTTTCGATCATATCTTGATAAAATGACAAAAATTGGGTCAAAGTAGAGGAAAAAAACTGAAATTTCGCAAAAATTATCCGTTTTCAACGTTCTTTTTTGATCATTTCTGGATGAAATTACAAAGATAAGGTCAAAATAGAGGAGAGAAATTGAAATTTCAGTGGAATTATCCGATTTCTTTATTTTTTTCGATCTTATTTGGATAAAATGACGAAAATAAGTTCAAAATAGAGGAGAGAAATTGAAATTTTCGTGAAATTATCCGTTTTATTTGTGTTTTTCGATCCCTCTGGATAAAATGAGGAAAATAATGTCAAAATTGAGGAAAAGAATTGAAATTACGTTGAAATCATCTGTTTTCGTTTTTTATTTTCGATCAAATCTGGATATATTGACAAAAATAAGGTCAAAATAGAGGAGAAAAATTGAAATTTCAGTGAGATTATCCGTTTTCTTTGTTTTTTTTTCGATCATATCTGGATAAAATTATGAAAATAAGCTCAGAATAGAGGAAAAAAATTGAAATTTCGCTAAATCTATCCGTTTTCTTTGTTTTAGGTTGACAATTCTGGATAAAATTACCAAAATAACTTCATAATAAACGGAAAAAATTGAAATTTCGCTAAAATTATCCATTTTCTTCGTTTTTTTTTCGATCATATCTGGAAAAAGTGACGAAAAAAGGGCAATATAGAGTAACAAAATAGAAATTTCAATGAAATTATTCGTTTTCTTAATTTTTTTCGACCCTATCTGGATAAAATGACCAAAATAACGTCATAATAAAGGGAAAAAATTGAAATTTTGTTAAATTTAACCGTTTCATTTGCTTTTTCCGATCATATCTTGATAAAATGACAAAAATTGGGTCGAAGTAGAGGAAAAAAAACTGAAATTTCGCTAAAATTATCCGTTTTCAACGTTTTTTTTTATCATTTCTGGATGAAATTACAAAAATAAGGTGAAAATAGAGGAGAAAAATTGAAATTCGGAGAGATTATCCGTTTTCTTTGTTTTTTTTTCGATCATATCTGGATAAAATTACGAAAATAAGCTCTAAATAGAGGAAAAAAATTGAAATTTCGCTAAAATTATCCGTTTTCTTTGTTTTAGGTTGACCCTTTCTGGATAAAATTACCAAACTAACGTCATAATAAAGGTAAAAAATTGAAAAATTTTGCTAAATTTAACCGTTTCATTTGCTTTTTTCGATCATATCTTGATAAAATGACAAAAATTGGGTCAAAGTAGAGGAAAAAAACTGAAATTTCGCTAAAATTATCCGTTTTCAACATTATTTTTTTATCATTTCTGGATGAAATTACAAAAATAAGGTCAAAATAGAGGAGAAAAATTGAAATTTCAGTGGAATTATCCGATTTCTTTATTTTTTTCGATCTTATTTGGATAAAATGACGAAAATAAGTTCAAAATAGAGGAGAGAAATTGAAATTTTCGTGAAATTATCCGTTTTATTTGTGTTTTTCGATCCCTCTGGATAAAATGAGGAAAATAAAGTCAAAATTGAGGAAAAGAATTGAATTTACGTTGAAATCATCCGTTTTCGTTTTTTATTTTCGATCAAATCTGGATATATTGACAAAAATAAGGTCAAAATAGAGGAGAAAAATTGAAATTTCAGTGAAATTATTCGATTTCTTTGTTTTTTCGATCATATCTGGATAAAATGACGAAAATAAGATCAAAACAGGAGAGAGAAGTTGAAATCTTGGTTATATTATCCGTTGTATTTGTGTTTTTCGATCCTATCTGGATGAAAAAATGAAAATAAGGTCGAAATAGGGGAAAAAATTGAATTTTTGGTGAAATTAGTCGTTATCATTGTTTTTTTCGATCATATCTGCATAGAATGACGAAAATAACGTCATAATAAAGGGAAAAAATTGGAATTTCGCTAAATTTATCCGTTTTATTTGTTTTTTTCGATCATATCTCTATAAAATGACAAAAATTGGGTCAATATAGAGGAAAAAAATTAAAATTTCACTAAAATGATCCGTTTTCTACGTTATTTTTTGATCATTTCTGGATTAAATTACAAAAATAAGATCAAAATAGAGGAGAAAAATTGAAATTTCAGTGAAAATATTCGTTTTCCTTATTTTTTTCGATCATATCTGGATAAAATGACGAAAATAAGGACAAAATAGTTGAGAGAAATTGAAATTTTGGTGAAATTATCCGTTTTATTTGTGTTTTTCGATCCTATCTGGATAAAATGATGAAAATAAAGTCAAAATTGAGGAAAAAAATTGAAATTTCGCTAAAATTATCCATTTTCTTCGTTTTTTTTCGGTCATATCTGGAATAAGTGACGAAAAAAGGGCAATATAGTGTAACAAAATAGAAATTTCAATGAAATTATTCGTTCTCTTAATTTTTTTCGATCCTATCTGGATAAAATGACCAAAATAACGTCATAATAAAGGGAAAAAATTGAAATTTTGCTAAATTTAACCGTTTCATTTGCTTTTTTCGATCATATCTTGATAAAATGACAAAAATTGGGTCAAAGTAGAGGAAAAAAACTGAAATTTCGCTAAAATTATCCGTTATCAACGTTTTTTTATCATTTCTGGATAAAATTAAAAAAATAAGGTCAAAATAAAGGAGAAAAATTGAAATTCGGTGAGATTATCCGTTTTCTTTGTTTTATTTTCGATCATATCTGGATAAAATTACGATAATAAGCTCAGAATAGAGGAAAAAAATTTAAATTTCGCTAAATCTATCCGTTTTCTTTGTTTTAGGTTGACCCTTTCTGGATAAAATTACCAAAATAACTTCATAATAAACGGAAAAAATTGAAATTTCGCTAAAATTATCCATTTTCTTCGTTTTTTTTCGATCATATCTGGAATAAGTGACGAAAAAAGGGCAATATAGAGTAACAAAATAGAAATTTCAATGAAATTATTCGTTTTCTTAATTTTTTTCGATCCTATCTGGATAAAATGACCAAAATAACGTCATAATAAAGGGAAAAAATTGAAATTTTGCTAAATTTAACCGTTTCATTTGTTTTTTTCGATCATATCTTGATAAAATGACAAAAAATGGGTCAAAGTAGAGGAAAAAAACTGAAATTTCGCTAAAATTATCCGTTTCCAACGTTTTTTTTATCATTTCTGGATGAAATTACAAAAATAAGGTCAAAATAGAGGAGAAAAATTGAAATTCGGTAAGATTATCCGTTTTCTTTGTTTTTTTTTTCGATCATATCTGGATAAAATTATGAAAATAAGATCAGAATAGAGGAAAAAAATTGAAATTTCGCTAAATCTATCCGTTTTCTTTGTTTTAGGTTGACCCTTTCTGGTTAAAATTACCAAAATAACTTCATAATAAACGGAAAAAATTGAAATTTCGCTAAAATTATCCATTTTCTTCGTTTTTTTTCGATCATATCTGGAATAAGTGACGAAAAAAGGGCAATATAGAGTAACAAAATAGAAATTTCAATGAAATTATTCGTTTTTTTAATTTTTTTCGATCCTATCTGGATAAAATGACCAAAATAACGTCATAATAAAGGGAAAAAATTGAAATTTTGCTAAATTTAACCGTTTCATTTGCTTTTTTCGATCATATCTTGATAAAATGACAAAAATTTGGGTCGAAGTAGAGGAAAAAAAACTGAAATTTCGCTAAAATTATCCGTTTTCAACGTTTTTTTTATCATTTCTGGATGAAATTACAAAAATAAGGTGAAAATAGAGGAGAAAAATTGAAATTAAGAGAGATTATTTGTTTTCTTTGTTTTTTTTTCGATCATATCTGGATAAAATTACGAAAATAAGCTCTAAATAGAGGAAAAAAATTGAAATTTGGCTAACATTATCCGTTTTCATTGTTTTAGGTTGACCCTTTCTGGATAAAATTACCAAGCTAACGTCATAATAAGGGGAAAAAATAGAAATTTCGCTAAATTTATCCGTTTTATTTGTTTTTTTCGATCATATCTCTATAAAATGACAAAAATTTCGTCAATATAGAGGAGAAAAATTGAAATTTCGCTAAAATTATCCGTTTTCTTCGTTTTTTTTTGATCATATCTTGAATAAATGACGAAAAAAGGGCAATATAGAGTAACAAAATAGAAATTTCAATGAAATTATTCGTTTTCTTTTTTTTTTCGATCCTATCTGGATAAAATGACCAAAATAACGTCATAATAAAGGGAAAAAATTGAAATTTTGCTAAATATAACCGTTTCATTTGTTTTTTTCGATCATATCTTGATAAAATGACAAAAATTGGGTCAAAGTAGAGGAAAAAAACTGAAATTTCGCTAAAATTATCCGTTTTCAACGTTTTTTTTATCATTTCTGGATGAAATTACAAAAATAAGGTCAAAATAGAGGAGAAAAATTGAAATTCGGTGAGATTATCCGTTTTCTTTGTTTTTTTTTCGATCATATCTGGATAAAATTACGAAAATAAGCTCAGAATAGAGGGAAAAAATTGAAATATCGCTAAATTTATTCGTTTTTTTTGTTTTTTCGATCATATCTCGATAAAATGACAAAAATTGAGTCAAAATAGAGGAGAAAAATTGAAATTTCAGTGAAATTATTTGATTTCATTATTTTTTTCGATCATATTTGGATAAAAAGACGAAAATGAGGTCAATATAGAGGATAGAAATTGAAATTTTGGTGAAAGTATCCGTTTTATTTGTGTTTTTCGATCCTATCTGGATAAAATGATGAAAATAAAGTCAAAATTGAGGAACAAAATTGAAATTTCGCTAAAATTATCCGTTTTCTTCGTTTTTTTTCGATTATATCTGGAATAAATGACGAAAAAAGGGGAAAATAGAGTAACAAAATAGAAATTTCAATGAAATTATTCGTTTTCTTAATTTTTTTCGATCCTATCTGGATAAAATGACCAAAATAACGTCATTATAAAGGGAAAAAATTGAAATTTTGCTAAATTTATCCGTTTCATTTGTTTTTTTCGATCATATCTTGATAAAATGACAAAAATTGGGTCAAAATAGAGTTAAATAACTGAAATTACGCTAAAATTATCCGTTTTCGACATTTTTTTATAATTTCTGGATGAAATTACATAAATAAGGTCAAAATAGAGGAGAAAAATTGAAATTCGGAGAGATTATCCGTTTTCTTTGTTTTTTTTTCGATCATATCTGGATAAAATTACGAAAATAAGCTCTAAATAGAGGAAAAAAATTGAAATTTCGCTAAAATTATCCGTTTTCTTTGTTTTAGGTTGACCCTTTCTGGATAAAATTACCAAACTAACGTCATAATAAAGGGAAAAAATTGAAATTTTGCTAAATTTAACCGTTTCATTTGCTTTTTTCGATCATATCTTGATAAAATGACAAAAATTGGGTCAAAGTAGAGGAAAAAAACTGAAATTTCGCTAAAATTATCCGTTTCCAACGTTTTTTTTATCATTTCTGGATGAAATTACAAAAATAAGGTCAAAATAGAGGAAAAAAATTGAAATTCGGTGAGATTATCCGTTTTCTTTATTTTTTTTTCGATCATATCTGGATAAAATTATGAAAATAAGATCAGAATAGAGGAAAAAAATTGAAATTTCGCTAAATCCATCCGTTTTCTTTGTTTTAGGTTGACCCTTTCTGGTTAAAATTACCAAAATAACTTCATAATAAACGGAAAAAATTGAAATTTCGCTAAAATTATCCATTTTCTTCGTTTTTTTTCGATCATATCTGGAATAAGTGACGAAAAAAGGGCAATATAGAGTAACAAAATAGAAATTTCAATGAATTTATTCGTTTTTTTAATTTTTTTCGATCCTATCTGGATAAAATGACCAAAATAACGTCATAATAAAGGGAAAAAATTGAAATTTTGCTAAATTTAACCGTTTCATTTGCTTTTTTCGATCATATCTTGATAAAATGACAAAAATTTGGGTCGAAGTAGAGGAAAAAAAACTGAAATTTCGCTAAAATTATCCGTTTTAACGTTTTTTTTATCATTTCTGGATGAAATTACAAAAATAAGGTGAAAATAGAGGAGAAAAATTGAAATTTCAGTGGAATTATCCGATTTCTTTATTTTTTTCGATCTTATTTGGATAAAATGACGAAAATAAGTTCAAAATAGAGGAGAGAAATTGAAATTTTCGTGAAATTATCCGTTTTATTTGTGTTTTTCGATCCCTCTGGATAAAATGAGGAAAATAAAGTCAAAATTGAGGAAAAGAATTGAATTTACGTTAAATCATCCGTTTTCGTTTTTTATTTTCGATCAAATCTGGATATATTGACAAAAATAAGGTCAAAATAGAGGAGAAAAATTGAAATTTCAGTGAAATTATTCGATTTCTTTGTTTTTTCGATCATATCTGGATAAAATGACGAAAATAAGATCAAAACAGGAGAGAGAAGTTGAAATCTTGGTTATATTATCCGTTGTATTTGTGTTTTTCGATCCTATCTGGATGAAAAAATGAAAATAAGGTCGAATTAGGGGAAAAAATTGAATTTTTGGTGAAATTAGTCGTTATCATTGTTTTTTTCGATCATATCTGCATAGAATGACGAAAATAACGTCATAATAAAGGGAAAAAATTGGAATTTCGCTAAATTTATCCGTTTTATTTGTTTTTTTCGATCATATCTCTATAAAATGACAAAAATTGGGTCAATATAGAGGAAAAAAATTAAAATTTCACTAAAATGATCCGTTTTCTACGTTATTTTTTGATCATTTCTGGATTAAATTACAAAAATAAGATCAAAATAGAGGAGAAAAATTGAAATTTCAGTGAAAATATTCGTTTTCCTTATTTTTTTCGATCATATCTGGATAAAATGACGAAAATAAGGACAAAATAGTTGAGAGAAATTGAAATTTTGGTGAAATTATCCGTTTTATTTGTGTTTTTCGATCCTATCTGGATAAAATGATGAAAATAAAGTCAAAATTGAGGAAAAAAATTGAAATTTCGCTAAAATTATCCATTTTCTTCGTTTTTTTTCGGTCATATCTGGAATAAGTGACGAAAAAAGGGCAATATAGTGTAACAAAATAGAAATTTCAATGAAATTATTCGTTCTCTTAATTTTTTTCGATCCTATCTGGATAAAATGACCAAAATAACGTCATAATAAAGGGAAAAAATTGAAATTTTGCTAAATTTAACCGTTTCATTTGCTTTTTTCGATCATATCTTGATAAAATGGCAAAAATTGGGTCAAAGTAGAGGAAAAAAACTGAAATTTCGCTAAAATTATCCGTTATCAACGTTTTTTTATCATTTCTGGATAAAATTAAAAAAATAAGGTCAAAATAGAGGAGAAAATTGAAATTCGGTGAGATTATCCGTTTTCTTTGTTTTATTTTCGATCATATCTGGATAAAATTACGATAATAAGCTCAGTATAGAGGAAAAAAATTTAAATTTCGCTAAATCTATCCGTTTTCTTTGTTTTAGGTTGACCATTTCTGGATAAAATTACCAAAATAACTTCATAATAAACGGAAAAAATTGAAATTTCGCTAAAATTATCCATTTTCTTCGTTTTTTTTCGATCATATCTGGAATAAGTGACGAAAAAAGGGCAATATAGAGTAACAAAATAGAAATTTCAATGAAATTATTCGTTTTCTTAATTTTTTTCGATCCTATCTGGATAAAATGACCAAAATAACGTCATAATAAAGGGAAAAAATTGAAATTTTGCTAAATTTAACCGTTTCATTTGTTTTTTTCGATCATATCTTGATAAAATGACAAAAATTGGGTCAAAGTAGAGGAAAAAAACTGAAATTTCGCTAAAATTATCCGTTTCCAACGTTTTTTTTATCATTTCTGGATGAAATTACAAAAATAAGGTCAAAATAGAGGAGAAAAATTGAAATTCGGTAAGATTATCCGTTTTCTTTGTTTTTTTTTCGATCATATCTGGATAAAATTACGAAAATAAGCTCTAAATAGAGGAAAAAAATTGAAATTTGGCTAACATTATCCGTTTTCTTTGTTTTAGGTTGACCCTTTCTGGATAAAATTACCAAGCTAACGTCATAATAAGGGGAAAAAATAGAAATTTCGCTAAATTTATCCGTTTTATTTGTTTTTTTCGATCATATCTCTATAAAATGACAAAAATTTCGTCAATATAGAGGAGAAAAATTGAAATTTCGCTAAGATTATCCGTTTTCTTCGTTTTTTTTTGATCATATCTTGAATAAATGACGAAAAAAGGGCAATATAGAGTAACAAAATAGAAATTTCAATGAAATTATTCGCTTTCTTTTTTTTTTCGATCCTATCTGGATAAAATGACCAAAATAACGTTATAATAAAGGGAAAAAATTGAAATTTTGCTAAATATAACCGTTTCATTTGTTTTTTTCGATCATATCTTGATAAAATGACAAAAATTGGGTCAAAGTAGAGGAAAAAAACTGAAATTTCGCTAAAATTATCCGTTTTCAACGTTTTTTTTATCATTTCTGGATGAAATTACAAAAATAAGGTCAAAATAGAGGAGAAAAATTGAAATTCGGTGAGATTATCCGTTTTCTTTGTTTTTTTTTCGATCATATCTGGATAAAATTACGAAAATAAGCTCAGAATAGAGGAAAAAAATTGAAATTTCGCTAAATCTATCCGTTTTCTTTGTTTTAGGTTGACCCTTTCTGGATAAAATTACCAAAATAACTTCATAATAAACGGAAAAAATTGAAATTTCGCTAAATTTATTCGTTTTATTTGTTTTTTCGATCATATCTCGATAAAATGACAAAAATTGAGTCAAAATAGAGGAGAAAAATTGAAATTTCAGTGAAATTATTTGATTTCATTATTTTTTTCGATCATATTTGGATAAAAAGACGAAAATGAGGTCAATATAGAGGATAGAAATTGAAATTTTGGTGAAAGTATCCGTTTTATTTGTGTTTTTCGATCCTATCTGGATAAAATGATGAAAATAAAGTCAAAATTGAGGAACAAAATTGAAATTTCGCTAAAATTATCCGTTTTCTTCGTTTTTTTTCGATTATATCTGGAATAAATGACGAAAAAAGGGGAAAATAGAGTAACAAAATAGAAATTTCAATGAAATTATTCGTTTTCTTAATTTTTTTCGATCCTATCTGGATAAAATGACCAAAATAACGTCATTATAAAGGGAAAAAATTGAAATTTTGCTAAATTTATCCGTTTCATTTGTTTTTTTCGATCATATCTTGATAAAATGACAAAAATTGGGTCAAAATAGAGTTAAATAACTGAAATTACGCTAAAATTATCCGTTTTCGACATTGTTTTATAATTTCTGGATGAAATTACATAAATAAGGTCAAAATAGAGGAGAAAAATTGAAATTCGGAGAGATTATCCGTTTTCTTTGTTTTTTTTTCGATCATATCTGGATAAAATTACGAAAATAAGCTCTAAATAGAGGAAAAAAATTGAAATTTCGCTAAAATTATCCGTTTTCTTTGTTTTAGGTTGACCCTTTCTGGATAAAATTACCAAACTAACGTCATAATAAAGGGAAAAAATTGAAATTTTGCTAAATTTAACCGTTTCATTTGCTTTTTTCGATCATATCTTGATAAAATGACAAAAATTGGGTCAAAGTAGAGGAAAAAAACTGAAATTTCGCTAAAATTATCCGTTTCCAACGTTTTTTTTATCATTTCTGGATGAAATTACAAAAATAAGGTCAAAATAGAGGAAAAAAATTGAAATTCGGTGAGATTATCCGTTTTCTTTATTTTTTTTTCGATCATATCTGGATAAAATTATGAAAATAAGATCAGAATAGAGGTAAAAAATTGAAATTTCGCTAAATCCATCCGTTTTCTTTGTTTTAGGTTGACCCTTTCTGGTTAAAATTACCAAAATAACTTCATAATAAGGGGAAAAAATTGAAATTTTGCTAAATATAACCGTTTCATTTGTTTTTTTCGATCATATCTTGATAAAATGACAAAAATTGGGTCAAAGTAGAGGAAAAAAACTGAAATTTCGCTAAAATTATCCGTTTTCAACGTTTTTTTTATCATTTCTGGATAAAATTACGAAAATAAGCTCAGAATAGAGGAAAAAAATTGAAATTTCGCTAAATCTATCCGTTTTCTTTGTTTTAGGTTGACCCTTTCTGGATAAAATTACCAAAATAACTTCATAATAAACGGAAAAAATTGAAATTTCGCTAAATTTATTCGTTTTATTTGTTTTTTCGATCATATCTCGATAAAATGACAAAAATTGAGTCAAAATAGAGGAGAAAAATTGAAATTTCAGTGAAATTATTTGATTTCATTATTTTTTTCGATCATATTTGGATAAAAAGACGAAAATGAGGTCAATATAGAGGATAGAAATTGAAATTTTGGTGAAAGTATCCTATTTATTTGTGTTTTTCGATCCTATCTGGATAAAATGATGAAAATAAAGTCAAAATTGAGGAACAAAATTGAAATTTCGCTAAAATTATCCGTTTTCTTCGTTTTTTTTCGATTATATCTGGAATAAATGACGAAAAAAGGGGAAAATAGAGTAACAAAATAGAAATTTCAATGAATTTTTTCGTTTTCTTAATTTTTTTCGATCCTATCTGGATAAAATGACCAAAATAACGTCATTATAAAGGGAAAAAATTGAAATTTTGCTAAATTTAACCATTTCATTTGCTTTTTTCGATCATATCTTGATAAAATGACAAAAATTGGGTCATAGTAGAGGAAAAAAACTGAAATTTCGCTAAAATTATCCGTTTTCAACGTTTTTTTTATCATTTCTGGATGAAATTACAAAAATAAGGTCAAAATAGAGGAGAAAAATTGAAATTCAGTGAGATTATCCGTTTTCGTTTTTTTCGATAAAATGAGGAAAATAAAGTCAAAATTGAGGAAAAAAATTGAAATTACGTTGAAATCATCCGTTTTCGTTTTTTATTTTCGATCAAATCTGGATATATTGACAAAAATAAGGTCAAAATAGAGGAGAGAAATTGAAATTTCAGTGAAATTATTCGATTTCTTTGTTTTTTCGATCATATCTGGATAAAATGACGAAAATAAGATCAAAACAGGAGAGAGAAGTTGAAATCTTGGTTATATTATCCGTTGTATTTGTGATTTTCGATCCTATCTGGATGAAAAATGAAAATAAGGTCGAAATAGGGGAAAAAAAATTGAATTTTTGGTGAAATTAGTCGTTATCATTGTTTTTTTCGATCATATCTGCATAGAATGACGAAAATAACGTCATAATAAAGGGAAAAAATTCGAATTTCGCTAAATTTATCCGTTTTATTTGTTTTTTTCGATCATATCTCTATAAAATGACAAAAATTGGGTCAATATAGAGGAAAAAAATTAAAATTTCACTAAAATGATCCGTTTTCTACGTTATTTTTTGATCATTTCTGGATTAAATTACAAAAATAAGATCAAAATATAGGAGAAAAAATGAAATTTCAGTGAAAATATTCGTTTTCCTTATTTTTTTCGATCATATCTGGATAAAATGACGAAAATAAGGACAAAATAGTGGAGAGAAATTGAAATTTTGGTGAAATTATCCGTTTAATTTGTGTTTTTCGATCCTATCTGGATAAAATGATGAAAATAAAGTCAAAATTGAGGAAAAAAATTGAAATTTCGCTAAAATTATCCATTTTCTTCGTTATTTTTCGATCATATCTTGAATAAGTGACGAAAAAAGGGCAATATAGAGTAACAAAATAGAAATTTCAATGAAATTATTCGTTTTCATAATTTTTTTCGATCCTATCTGGATAAAATGACCAAAATAACGTCATAATAAAGGGAAAAAATTGAAATTTTGCTAAATTTAACCGTTTCATTTGCTTTTTTCGATCATATCTTGATAAAATGACAAAAATTGGGTCATAGTAGAGGAAAAAACCTGAAATTTCGCTAAAATTATCCGTTTTCAACGTTTTTTTTTATCATTTCTGGATGAAATTACAAAAATAAGGTCAAAATAGAGGCGAAAAATTGAAATTCGGTGAGATTATCCGTTTTCTTTGTTTTATTTTCGATCATATCCGGATAAAATTACGATAATAAGCTCAGAATAGAGGAAAAAAATTTAAATTTGGCTAAAATTATCCCTTTTCTTTGTTTTAGGTTGACCCTTTATGGATAAAATTACCAAACTAACGTCATAATAAGGGGAAAAAATTGAAATTTCGCTAAAATTATCCGTTTTCAACGTTTTTTTTATCATTTCTGGATGAAATTACAAAAATAAGGTCAAAATAGAGGAGAAAAATTGAAATTCAGTGAGATTATCCGTTTTCGTTTTTTTCGATAAAATGAGGAAAATAAAGTCAAAATTGAGGAAAAAAATTGAAATTACGTTGAAATCATCCGTTTCCGTTTTTTATTTTCGATCAAATCTGGATATATTGACAAAAATAAGGTCAAAATAGAGGAGAGAAATTGAAATTTCAGTGAAATTATTCGATTTCTTTGTTTTTTCGATCATATCTGGATAAAATGACGAAAATAAGATCAAAACAGGAGAGAGAAGTTGAAATCTTGGTTATATTATCCGTTGTATTTGTGATTTTCGATCCTATCTGGATGAAAAAATGAAAATAAGGTCGAAATAGGGGAAAAAAAATTGAATTTTTGGTGAAATTAGTCGTTATCATTGTTTTTTTCGATCATATCTGCATAGAATGACGAAAATAACGTCATAATAAAGGGAAAAAATTGGAATTTCGCTAAATTTATCCGTTTTATTTGTTTTTTTCGATCATATCTCTATAAAATGACAAAAATTGGGTCAATATAGAGGAAAAAAATTAAAATTTCACTAAAATGATCCGTTTTCTACGTTATTTTTTGATCATTTCTGGATTAAATTACAAAAATAAGATCAAAATATAGGAGAAAAAATGAAATTTCAGTGAAAATATTCGTTTTCCTTATTTTTTTCGATCATATCTGGATAAAATGACGAAAATAAGGACAAAATAGTGGAGAGAAATTGAAATTTTGGTGAAATTATCCGTTTAATTTGTGTTTTTCGATCCTATCTGGATAAAATGATGAAAATAAAGTCAAAATTGAGGAAAAAAATTGAAATTTCGCTAAAATTATCCATTTTCTTCGTTATTTTTCGATCATATCTTGAATAAGTGACGAAAAAAGGGCAATATAGAGTAACAAAATAGAAATTTCAATGAAATTATTCGTTTTCATAATTTTTTCGATCCTATCTGGATAAAATGACTAAAATAACGTCATAATAAAGGGAAAAAATTGAAATTTTGCTAAATTTAACCGTTTCATTTGCTTTTTTCGATCATATCTTGATAAAATGACAAAAATTGGGTCATAGTAGAGGAAAAAACCTGAAATTTCGCTAAAATTATCCGTTTTCAACGTTTTTTTTATCATTTCTGGATGAAATTACAAAAATAAGGTCAAAATAGAGGCGAAAAATTGAAATTCGGTGAGATTATCCGTTTTCTTTGTTTTATTTTCGATCATATCCGGATAAAATTACGATAATAAGCTCAGAATAGAGGAAAAAAATTTAAATTTGGCTAAAATTATCCCTTTTCTTTGTTTTAGGTTGACCCTTTATGGATAAAATTACCAAACTAACGTCATAATAAGGGGAAAAAATTGAAATTTCGCTAAATTTATCCGTTTTATTTGTTTTTTTCGATCATATCTCTATAAAATGACAAACATTTCGTCAATATAGAGGAAAAAAATTGAAATTTCGCTAAAATTATCTGTTTTCTTCGTTTTTTTTCGATTATATCTTGACTAAATGACGAAAAAAGGGCAATATAGAGTAACAAAATAGAAATTTCAATGAAATTTTTCGTTTACTTAATTTTTTTCGATCCTATCTGGATAAAATGACCAAAATAACGTCATTATAAAGAAAAAAAATTGAAATTTTGCTAAATTTATCCGTTTCATTTGTTTTTTTCGATCATATCTTGATAAAATGACAAAAATTGGGTCAAAATAGAGTTAAATAACTGAAATTGCGCTAAAATTATCCGTTTTCGACGTTTTTTTTATCATTTCTGGATGAAATTACAAAAATAAGGTCAAAATAGAGGAGAAAAATTGAAATTCGGAGAGATTATCCGTTTTCTTTGTTTTTTTTTCGATCATATCTGGATAAAATTACGAAAATAAGCTCTAAATAGAGGAAAAAAATTGAAATTTCGCTAAAATTATCCGTTTTCTTTGTTTTAGGTTGACCCTTTCTGGATAAAATTACCAAACTAACGTCATAATAAAGGGAAAAAATTGAAATTTTGCTAAATTTAACCGTTTGATTTGCTTTTTTCGATCATATCTTGATAAAATGACAAAAATTGGGTCAAAGTAGAGGAAAAAAACTGAAATTTCGCTAAAATTATCCGTTTTCAACGTTATTTTTTGATCATTTCTGGATGAAATTACAAAAATAAGGTCAAAATAGAGGAGAGAAATTGAAATTTCAGTGGAATTATCCGATTTCTTTATTTTTTTCAATCTTATTTGGATAAAATGACGAAAATAAGTTCAAAATAGAGGAGAGAAATTGAAATTTTCGGGAAATTATCCGTTTTATTAGTGTTTTTCGATCCCTCTGGATAAAATGAGGAAAATAAAGTCAAAATTGAGGAAAAGAATTGAAATTACGTTCAAATCATCCGCTTTTTAGTTTTTTATTTTCGATCAAATCTGGATATATTGACAAAAATAAGGTCAAAATAGAGGAGAAAAATTGAAATTTCAGTGAGATTATCCGATTTCTTTGTTTTTTTTTCGATCATATCTGGATAAAATTATGAAAATAAGCTCAGAATAGAGGAAAAAAATTGAAATTTCGCTAAATCTATCCGTTTTCTTTGTTTTAGGTTGACAATTCTGGATAAAATTACCAAAATAACTTCATAATAAACGGAAAAAATTGAAATTTCGCTAAAATTATCCATTTTCTTCGTTTTTTTTCGATCCTATCTGGAATAAATGACGAAAAAAGGGGAAAATAGAGTAACAAAATATAAATTTCAATGAAATTTTTCGTTTTCTTAATTTTTTTCGATCCTATCTGGATAAAATGACCAAAATAACGTCATTATAAAGGGAAAAAATTGAAATTTTGCTAAATTTATCCGTTTCATTTGTTTTTTTCGATCATATCTTGATAAAATGACAAAAATTGGGTCAAAATAGAGTTAAATAACTGAAATTACGCTAAAATTATCCGTTTTCGACATTTTTTTATCATTTCTGGATGAAATTACATAAATAAGGTCAAAATAGAGGAGAAAAATTGAAATTCGGAGAGATTATCCGTTTTCTTTGTTTTTTTTTCGATCATATCTGGATAAAATTACGAAAATAAGCTCTAAATAGAGGAAAAAAATTGAAATTTCGCTAAAATTATCCGTTTTCTTTGTTTTAGGTTGACCCTTTCTGGATAAAATTACCAAACTAACGTCATAATAAAGGGAAAAAATTGAAATTTTGCTAAATTTAACCGTTTCATTTGCTTTTTTCGATCATATCTTGATAAAATGACAAAAATTGGGTCAAAGTAGAGGAAAAAAACTGAAATTTCGCTAAAATTATCCGTTTCCAACGTTTTTTTTATCATTTCTGGATGAAATTACAAAAATAAGGTCAAAATAGAGGAGAAAAATTGAAATTCGGTGAGATTATCCGTTTTCTTTGTTTTTTTTTCGATCATATCTGGATAAAATTATGAAAATAAGATCAGAATAGAGGAAAAAAATTGAAATTTCGCTAAATCTATCCGTTTTCTTTGTTTTAGGTTGACCCTTTCTGGTTAAAATTACCAAAATAACTTCATAATAAACGGAAAAAATTGAAATTTCGCTAAAATTATCCATTTTCTTCGTATTTTTTCGATCATATCTGGAATAAGTGACGAAAAAAGGGCAATTTAGAGTAACAAAATAGAAATTTCAATGAAATTATTCGTTTTCTTAATTTTTTTCGATCCTATCTGGATAAAATGACCAAAATAACGTCATAATAAAGGGAAAAAATTGAAATTTTACTAAATTTAACCGTTTCATTTGCTTTTTTCGATCATATCTTGATAAAATGACAAAAATTTGGGTCGAAGTAGAGGAAAAAAAACTGAAATTTCGATAAAATTATCCGTTTTCAACGTTTTTTTTATCATTTCTGGATGAAATTACAAAAATAAGGTGAAAATAGAGGAGAAAAATTGAAATTCGGAGAGATTATTCGTTTTCTATGTTTTTTTTTCGATCATATCTGGATAAAATTACGAAAATAAGCTCTAAATAGAGGAAAAAAATTGAAATTTGGCTAACATTATCCGTTTTCTTTGTTTTAGGTTGACCCTTTCTGGATAAAATTACCAAACAAACGTCATAATAAGGGGAAAACATTGAAATTTCGCTAAATTTATCCGTTTTATTTGTTTTTTTCGATCATATCTCTATAAAATGACAAAAATTTCGTCAATATAGAGGAGAAAAATTGAAATTTCGCTAAAATTATCCGTTTTCTACGTTTTTTTTCGATCATATCTTGAATAAATGACGAAAAAAGGGCAATATAGAGTAACAAAATAGAAATTTCAATGAAATTATTCGTTTTCTTTTTTTTTCGATCCTATCTGGATAAAATGACCAAAATAACGTCATAATAAAGGGAAAAAATTGAAATTTTGCTAAATTTAACCGTTTCATTTGTTTTTTTCGATCATATCTTGATAAAATTACAAAAATTGGGTCAAAGTAGAGGAAAAAAACTGAAATTTTGCTAAAATTATCCGTTTTCAATCTTTTTTTTATCATTTCTGGATGAAATTACAAAAATAAGGTCAAAATAGAGGAGAAAAATTGAAATTCGGTGAGATTATCCGTTTTCTTTGTTTTTTTTTCGATCATATCTGGATAAAATTACGAAAATAAGCTCAGAATAGAGGAAAAAAATTGAAATTTCGCTAAATCTATCCGTTTTCTTTGTTTTAGGTTGACCCTTTCTGGATAAAATTACCAAAATAACTTCATAATAAACGGAAAAAATTGAAATTTCGCTAAATTTATTCGTTTTATTTGTTTTTTCGATCATATCTCGATAAAATGACAAAAATTGAGTCAAAATAGAGGAGAAAAATTGAAATTTCAGTGAAATTATTTGATTTCATTATTTTTTTCGATCATATTTGGATAAAAAGACGAAAATGAGGTCAATATAGTGGATAGAAATTGAAATTTTGGTGAAAGTATCCGTTTTATTAGTGTTTTTCGATCCTATCTGGATAAAATGATGAAAATAAAGTCAAAATTGAGGAACAAAATTGAAATTTCGCTAAAATTATTCGTTTTCTTCGTATTTTTTCGATTATATCTGGAATAAATGACGAAAAAAGGGGAAAATAGAGTAACAAGATAGAAATTTCAATGAAATTTTTCGTTTTCTTAATTTTTTTCGATCCTATCTGGATAAAATGACCAAAATAACGTCATTATAAAGGGAAAAAATTGAAATTTTGCTAAATTTATCCGTTTCATTTGTATTTTTCGATCATATCTTGATAAAATGACAAAAATTGGGTCAAAATAGAGTTAGATAACTGAAATTACGCTAAAATTATCCGTTTTCGACGTTTTTTTTATCATTTCTGGATGAAATTACATAAATAAGGTCAAAATAGAGGAGAAAAATTGAAATTCGGAGAGATTATCCGTTTTCTTTGTTTTTTTTTCGATCATATCTGGATAAAATTACGAAAATAAGCTCTAAATAGAGGAAAAAAATTGAAATTTCGCTAAAATTATCCGTTTTCTTTGTTTTAGGTTGACCCTTTCTGGATAAAATTACCAAACTAACGTCATAATAAAGGGAAAAAATTGAAATTTTGCTTAATTTAACCGTTTCATTTGCTTTTTTCGATCATATCTTGATAAAATGACAAAAATTGGGTCAAAGTAGAGGAAAAAAACTGAAATTTCGCTAAAATTATCCGTTTTCAACGTTATTTTTTTATCATTTCTGGATGAAATTACAAAAATAAGGTCAAAATAGAGGAGAAAAATTGAAATTTCAGTGGAATTATCCGATTTCTTTATTTTTTTCGATCTAATTTGGATAAAATGACGAAAATAAGTTCAAAATAGAGGAGAGAAATTGAAATTTTCGTGAAATTATCCGTTTTATTTGTGTTTTTCGATCCCTCTGGATAAAATGAGGAAAATAAAGTCAAAATTGAGGAAAAGAATTGAAATTACGTTGAAATCATCCGTTTTCGTTTTTTATTTTCGATCAAATCTGGATATATTGACAATAATAAGGTCAAAATAGAGGAGAGAAATTGAAATTTCAGTGAAATTATTCGATTTCTTTGTTTTTTCGATCATATCTGGATAAAATGACGAAAATAAGATCAAAACAGGAGAGAGAAGTTGAAATCTTGGTTATATTATCCGTTGTATTTGTGATTTTCGATCCTATCTGGATGAAAAAATGAAAATAAGGTCGAAATAGGGGAAAAAAAATTGAATTTTTGGTGAAATTAGTCGTTATCATTGTTTTTTTCGATCATATCTGCATAGAATGACGAAAATAACGTCATAATAAAGGGAAAAAATTGGAATTTCGCTAAATTTATCCGTTTTATTTGTTTTTTTCGATCATATCTCTATAAAATGACAAAAATTGGGTCAATATAGAGGAAAAAAATTAACATTTCACTAAAATGATCCGTTTTCTAGGTTATTTTTTGATCATTTCTGGATTAAATTACAAAAATAAGATCAAAATATAGGAGAAAAAATGAAATTTCAGTTAAAATATTCGTTTTCCTTATTTTTTTCGATCATATCTGGATAAAATGACGAAAATAAGGACAAAATAGTGGAGATAAATTGAAATTTTGGTGAAATTATCCGTTTAATTTGTGTTTTTCGATCCTATCTGGATAAAATGATGAAAATAAAGTCAAAATTGAGGAAAAAAATTGAAATTTCGCTAAAATTATCCATTTTCTTCGTTATTTTTCGATCATATCTGGAATAAGTGACGAAAAAAGGGCAATATAGAGTAACAAAATAGAAATTTCAATGAAATTATTCGTTTTCATAATTTTTTTCGATCCTATCTGGATAAAATGACCAAAATAACGTCATAACAAAGGGAAAAAATTGAAATTTTGCTAAATTTAACCGTTTCATTTGCTTTTTTCGATCATATCTTGATAAAATGACAAAAATTGGGTCATAGTAGAGGAAAAAAACTGAAATTTCGCTAAAATTATCCGTTTTCAACGTTTTTTTTTATCATTTCTGGATGAAATTACAAAAATAAGGTCAAAATAGAGGAGAAAAATTGAAATTCGGTGAGATTATCCGTTTTCTTTGTTTTATTTTCGATCATATCCGGATAAAATTACGATAATAAGCTCAGAATAGAGGAAAACAATTTAAATTTGGCTAAAATTATCCCTTTTCTTTGTTTTAGGTTGACCCTTTATGGATAAAATTACCAAACTAACGTCATAATAAGGGGAAAAAATTGAAATTTCGCTAAATTTATCCGTTTTATTTGTTTTTTTCGATCATATCTCTATAAAATGACAAAAATTTCGTCAATATAGAGGAAAAAAATTGAAATTTCGCTAAAATTATCCGTTTTCTTCGTTTTTTTTCGATTATATCTTGACTAAATGACGAAAAAAGGGCAATATAGAGTAACAAAATAGAAATTTCAATGCAATTTTTCGTTTTCTTAATTTTTTTCGATCCTATCTGGATAAAATGACCAAAATAACGTCATTATAAAGGGAAAAAATTGAAATTTTGCTAAATTTATCCGTTTCATTTGTTTTTTTCGATCATATCTTGATAAAATGACAAAAATTGGGTCAAAATAGAGTTAAATAACTGAAATTACGCTAAAATTATCCGTTTTCGACGTTTTTTTTATCATTTCTGGATGAAATTACAAAAATAAGGTCAAAATAGAGGAGAGAAATTGAAATTTCAGTGGAATTATCCGATTTCTTTTTTTTTTTCGATCTTATTTGGATAAAATGACGAAAATAAGTTCAAAATAGAGGACAGAAATTGAAATTTTCGTGAAATTATCCGTTTTATTTGTGTTTTTCGATCCCTCTGGATAAAATGAGGAAAATAAAGTCAAAATTGAAGAAAAGAATTGAAATTACGTTGAAATCATACGTTTTCGTTTTTTATTTTCGATCAAATCTGGATATATTGACAAAAATAAGGTCAAAATAGAGGAGAAAAATTGAAATTTCAGTGAGATTATCCGATTTCTTTGTTTTTTTTTCGATCATATCTGGATAAAATTATGAAAATAAGCTCAGAATAGAGGAAAAAAATTGAAATTTCACTAAATCTATCCGTTTTCTTTGTTTTAGGTTGACAATTTTGGATAAAATTACCAAAATAACTTCATAATAAACGGAAAAAATTGAAATTTCGCTAAAATTATCCATTTTCTTCGTTTTTTTTCGATCCTATCTGGAATAAGTGACGAAAAAAGGGCAATATAGAGTAACATAATAGAAATTTCAATGAAATTATTCGTTTTCTTAATTCTTTTCGATCCTATCTGGATAAAATGACCAAAATAACGTCATAATAAAGGGAAAAAATTGAAATTTTGCTAAATTTAACCGTTTCATTTGCTTTTTTCGATAATATCTTGATAAAATGACAAAAATTGGGTCGAAGTAGAGGAAAAAAAACTGAAATTTCGCTAAAATTATCCGTTTTCAACGTTTTTTTTATCATTTCTGGATGAAATTACAAAAATAAGGTGAAAATAGAGGAGAAAAATTGAAATTCGGAGAGATTATTCGTTTTCTTTGTTTTTTTTTCGATCATATCCGGATAAAATTATGAAAATAAACTCTAAATAGAGGAAAAAAATTGAAATTTGGCTAAAATTATCCGTTTTCTTTGTTTTAGGTTGACCCTTTCTGGATAAAATTACCAAACTTACGTCATAATAAGGGGAAAAAATTGAAATTTCACTAAATTTAACCGTTTTATTTGTTTTTTTCGATCATATCTCTATAAAATGACAAAAATTTCGTCAATATAGAGGAAAAAAATTGAAATTTCGCTAAAATTATCCGTTTTCTTCGTTTTTTTTCGATCATTTCTGGATGAAATTACAAAAATAAGGTCAAAATAGAGGAGAAAAATTGAAATTTCAGTGGAATTATCCGATTTCCTTATTTTTTTCGATCTTATTTGGATAAAATGACGAAAATAAGTTCAAAATAGAGGAGAGAAATTGAAATTTTCGTGAAATTATCCGTTTTATTTGTGTTTTTCGATCCCTCTGGATAAAATGAGGAAAATAAAGTCAAAATTGAGGAAAAGAATTGAAATTACGTTGAAATCATCCGTTTTCGTTTTTTATTTTCGATCAAATCTGGATATATTGACAAAAATAAGGTCAAAATAGAGGAGAGAAATTGAAATATCAGTGAAATTATTCGATTTCTTTGTTTTTTCGATCATATCTGGATAAAATGACGAAAATAAGATCAAAACAGGAGAGAGAAGTTGAAATCTTGGTTATATTATCCGTTGTATTTGTGATTTTCGATCCTATCTGGATGAAAAAATGAAAATAAGGTCGAAATAGGGGAAAAAAAATTGAATTTTTGGTGAAATTAGTCGTTATCATTGTTTTTTTCGATCATATCTGCATAGAATGACGAAAATAACGTCATAATAAAGGGAAAAATTGGAATTTCGCTAAATTTATCCGTTTTATTTGTTTTTTTCGATCATATCTCTATAAAATGACAAAAATTGGGTCAATATAGAGGAAAAAAATTAAAATTTCACTAAAATGATCCGTTTTCTACGTTATTTTTTGATCATTTCTGGATTAAATTACAAAAATAAGATCAAAATATAGGAGAAAAAATGAAATTTCAGTTAAAATATTCGTTTTCCTTATTTTTTTCGATCATATCTGGATAAAATGACGAAAATAAGGACAAAATAGTGGAGAGAAATTGAAATTTTGGTGAAATTATCCGTTTAATTTGTGTTTTTCGATCCTATCTGGATAAAATGATGAAAATAAAGTCAAAATTGAGGAAAAATATTGAAATTTCGCTAAAATTATCCATTTTCTTCGTTATTTTTCGATCATATCTGGAATAAGTGACGAAAAAAGGGCAATATAGAGTAACAAAATAGAAATTTCAATGAAATTATTCGTTTTCATAATTTTTTTCGATCCTATCTGGATAAAATGACCAAAATAACGTCATAATAAAGGGAAAAAATTGAAATTTTGCTAAATTTAACCGTTTCATTTGCTTTTTTCGATCATATCTTGATAAAATGACAAAAATTGGGTCATAGTAGAGGAAAAAAACTGAAATTTCGCTAAAATTATCCGTTTTCAACGTTTTTTTTATCATTTCTGGATGAAATTACAAAAACAAGGTCAAAATAGAGGAGAAAAATTGAAATTCGGTGAGATTATCCGTTTTCTTTGTTTTATTTTCGATCATATCCGGATAAAATTACGATAATAAGCTCAGAATAGAGGAAAAAAATTTAAATTTGGCTAAAATTATCTCTTTTCTTTGTTTTAGGTTGACCCTTTATGGATAAAATTACCAAACTAACGTCATAATAAGAGGAAAAAATTGAAATTTCGCTAAATTTATCCGTTTTATTTGTTTTTTTCGATCATATCTCTATAAAATGACAAAAATTTCGTCAATATAGAGGAAAAAAATTGAAATTTCGCTAAAATTATCCGTTTTCTTCGTTTTTTTTCGATTATATCTTGACTAAATGACGAAAAAAGGGCAATATAGAGTAACAAAATAGAAATTTCAATGAAATTTTTCGTTTTCTTAATTTTTTTCGATCCTATCTGGATAAAATGACCAAAATAACGTCATTATAAAGGGAAAAAATTGAAATTTTGCTAAATTTATCCGTTTCATTTGTTTTTTTCGATCATATCTTGATAAAATGACAAAAATTGGGTCAAAATAGAGTTAAATAACTGAAATTACGCTAAAATTATCCGTTTTCGACGTTTTTTTTATCATTTCTGGATGAAATTACAAAAATAAGGTCAAAATAGAGGAAAGAAATTGAAATTTCAGTGGAATTATCCGATTTCTTTATTTTTTTCGATCTTATTTGGATAAAATGACGAAAATAAGTTCAAAATAGAGGAGAGAAATTGAAATTTTCGTGAAATTATCCGTTTTATTTGTGTTTTTCGATCCCTCTGGATAAAATGAGGAAAATAAAGTCAAAATTGAGGAAAAGAATTGAAATTACGTTCAAATCATCCGCTTTTTAGTTTTTTATTTTCGATCAAATCTGGATATATTGACAAAAATAAGGTCAAAATAGAGGAGAAAAATTGAAATTTCAGTGAGATTATCCGATTTCTTTGTTTTTTTTTCGATCATATCTGGATAAAATTATGAAAATAAGCTCAGAATAGAGGAAAAAAATTGAAATTTCACTAAATCTATCCGTTTTCTTTGTTTTAGGTTGACCCTTTCTGGATAAAATTACCAAAATAACTTCATAATAAACGGAAAAAATTGAAATTTCGCTAAAATTATCCATTTTCTTCGTTTTTTTTCGATCCTATCTGGAATAAGTGACGAAAAAAGGGCAATATAGAGTAACATAATAGAAATTTCAATGAAATTATTCGTTTTCTTAATTCTTTTCGATCCTATCTGGATAAAATGACCAAAATAACGTCATAATAAAGGGAAAAAATTGAAATTTTGCTAAATTTAACCGTTTCATTTGCTTTTTTCGATCATATCTTGATAAAATGACAAAAATTGGGTCGAAGTAGAGGAAAAAAAACTGAAATTTCGCTAAAATTATCCGTTTTCAATTTTTTTTTTATCATTTCTGGATGAAATTACAAAAATAAGGTGAAAATAGAGGAGAAAAATTGAAATTCGGAGAGATTTTTCGTTTTCTTTGTTTTTTTTTCGATCATATCCGGATAAAATTATGAAAATAAGCTCTAAATAGAGGAAAAAAATTGAAATTTGGCTAAAATTATCCGTTTTCTTTGTTTTAGGTTGACCCTTTCTGGATAAAATTACCAAACTTACGTCATAATAAGGGGAAAAAATTGAAATTTCACTAAATTTAACCGTTTTATTTGTTTTTTTCGATCATATCTCTATAAAATGACAAAAATTTCGTCAATATAGAGGAAAAAAATTGAAATTTCGCTAAAATTATCCGTTTTCTTCGTTTTTTTTCGATCATTTCTGGATGAAATTACAAAAATAAGGTCAAAATAGAGGAGAAAAATTGAAATTTCAGTGGAATTATCCGATTTCCTTATTTTTTTCGATCTTATTTGGATAAAATGACGAAAATAAGTTCAAAATAGAGGAGAGAAATTGAAATTTTCGTGAAATTATCCGTTTTATTTGTGTTTTTCGATCCCTCTGGATAAAATGAGGAAAATAAAGTCAAAATTGAGGAAAAGAATTGAAATTACGTTGAAATCATCCGTTTTCGTTTTTTATTTTCGATCAAATCTGGATATATTGACAAAAATAAGGTCAAAATAGAGGAGAAAAATTGAAATTTCAGTGAGATTATCCGATTTCTTTGTTTTTTTTTCGATCATATCTGGATAAAATGACGAAAATAAGATCAAAACAGGAGAGAGAAGTTGAAATCTTGGTTATATTATCCCTTGTATTTGTGTTTTTCGATCCTATCTGGATGAAAAAATGAAAATAAGGTCGAAATAGGGGAAAAAATTGAATTTTTGGTGAAATTTGTCCTTATCATTGTTTTTTTCGATCATATCTGCATAGAATGACGAAAATAACGTCATAATAAAGGGAAAAAATTGGAATTTCGCTAAATTTATCCGTTTTATTTGTTTTTTTCGATCATATCTCTATAAAATGACAAAAATTGGGTCAATATAGAGGAAAAAAATTAAAATTTCACTAAAATGATCCGTTTTCTACGTTATTTTTTGATCATTTCTGGATTAAATTACAAAAATAAGATCAAAATAGAGGAGAAAAATTGAAATTTCAGTGAAAATATTCGTTTTCCTTATTTTTTTCGATCATATCTGGATAAAATGACGAAAATAAGGACAAAATAGTGGAGAGAAGTTGAAATTTTGGTGAAATTATCCGTTTTATTTGTGTTTTTCGATCCTATCAGGATAAAATGATGAAAATAAAGTCAAAATTGAGGAAAAAAATTGAAATTTCGCTAAAATTATCCATTTTCTTCGTTTTTTTTCGGTCATATCTGGAATAATTGACGAAAAAAGGGCAATATAGTGTAACAAAATAGAAATTTCAATGAAATTATTCGTTCTCTTAATTTTTTTCGATCCTATCTGGATAAAATGACCAAAATAACGTCATAATAAAGGGAAAAAATTGAAATTTTGCTAAATTTAACCGCTTCATTTGCTTTTTTCTATCATATCTTGATAAAATGACAAACATTGGGTCAAAGTAGAGGAAAAAAACTGAAATTTCGCTAAAATTATCCGTTTTCAACGTTTTTATATCATTTCTGGATAAAATTACAAAAATAAGGTAAAAATAGAGGATAAAAATTGAAATTCGGTGAGATTATCCGTTTTCTTTGTTTTATTTTCGATCATATTTGGATAAAATTACGATAATAAGCTCAGAATAGAGGAAAAAAATTTAAATTTCGCTAAATCTATCCGTTTTCTTTGTTTTAGGTTGACCCTTTCTGGATAAAATTACCAAAATAACTTCATAATAAACGGAAAAAATTGAAATTTCGCTAAAATTATCCATTTTCTTCGTTTTTTTTCGATCATATCTGGAATAAGTGACGAAAAAAGGGCAATATAGAATAACAAAATAGAAATTTCAATGAAATTATTCGTTTTCTTAATTTTTTTCGATCCTATCTGGATAAAATGACCAAAATAACGTCATAATAAAGGGAAAAAATTGAAATTTTGCTAAATTTAACCGTTTCATTTGCTTTTTTCGATCATATCTTGATAAAATGACAAAAATTTGGGTCGAAGTAGAGGAAAAAAAACTGAAATTTCGCTAAAATTATCCGTTTTCAACGTTTTTTTTATCATTTCTGGATGAAATTACAAAAATAAGGTGAAAATAGAGGAGAAAAATTGAAATTCGGAGAGATTATTCGTTTTCTTTTTTTTTTTTCGATCATATCTGGATAAAATTACGAAAATAAGCTCTAAATAGAGGAAAAAAATTGAAATTTCTCTAACATTATCCGTTTTCTTTGTTTTAGGTTGACCTATTCTGGATAAAATTACCAAACTAACGTCATAATAAGGGGAAAAAATTGAAATTTCGCTAAATTTATCCGTTTTATTTGTTTTTTTCGATCATATCTCTATAAAATGACAAAAATTTCGTCAATATAGAGGAGAAAAATTGAAATTTTGCTAAAATTATCCGTTTTCTTCGTTTTTTTTCGATCATATCTTGAATAAATGACGAAAAAACGGCAATATAGAGTAACAAAATAGAAATTTCAATGAAATTATTCGTTTTCTTTTTTTTTTTCGATCCTATCTGGATAAAATGACCAAAATAACGTCATAATAAAGGGAAAAAATTGAAATTTTGCTAAATTTAACCGTTTCATTTGTTTTTTTCGATCATATCTTGATAAAATGACAAAAATTGGGTCAAAGTAGAGGAAAAAAACTGAAATTTCGCTAAAATTATCCGTTTTCAACGTTTTTTTTTATCATTTCTGGATGAAATTACAAAAATAAGGTCAAAATAGAGGAGAAAAATTGAAATTCGGTGAGATAATCCGTTTTCTTTGTTTTTTTTTCGATCATATCTGGATAAAATTACGAAAATAAGCTCAGAATAGAGGAAAAAAATTGAAATTTCGCTAAATCTATCAGTTTTCTTTGTTTTAGGTTGACCCTTTCTGGATAAAATTACCAAAATAACTTCATAATAAACGGAAAAAATTGAAATTTCGCTAAATTTATTAGTTTTATTTGTTTTTTCGATCATATCTCGATAAAATGACAAAAATTGAGTCAAAATAGAGGAGAAAAATTGAAATTTCAGTGAAATTATTTGATTTCATTATTTTTTTCGATCATATTTGGATAAAAAGACGAAAATGAGGTCAATATAGAGGATAGAAATTGAAATTTTGGTGAAAGTATCCGTTTTATTAGTGTTTTTCGATCCTATCTGGATAAAATGATGAAAATAAAGTCAAAATTGAGGAACAAAATTGAAATTTCGCTAAAATTATCCGTTTTCTTCGTTTTTTTCGATTATATCTGGAATAAATGACGAAAAAAGGGGAAAATAGAGTAACAAAATAGAAATTTCAATGAAATTTTTCGTTTTCTTAATTTTTTTCGATCCTATCTGGATAAAATGACCAAAATAACGTCATTATAAAGGGAAAAAATTGAAATTTTGCTACATTTATCCGTTTCATTTGTTTTTTTCGATCATATCTTGATAAAATGACAAAAATTGGGTCAAAATAGAGTTAAATAACTGAAATTACGCTAAAATTATCCGTTTTCGACGTTTTTTTATCATTTCTGGATGAAATTACATAAATAAGGTCAAAATAGAGGAGAAAAATTGAAATTCGGAGAGATTATCCGTTTTCTTTGTTTTTTTTTCGATCATATCTGGATAAAATTACGAAAATAAGCTCTAAATAGAGGAAAAAAATTGAAATTTCGCTAAAATTATCCGTTTTCTTTGTTTTAGGTTGACCCTTTCTGGATAAAATTACCAAACTAACGTCGTAATAAAGGGAAAAAATTGAAATTTTGCTAAATTTAACCGTTTCATTTGCTTTTTTCGATCATATCTTGATAAAATGACAAAAATTGGGTCAAAGTAGAGGAAAAAAACTGAAATTTCGCTAAAATTATCCGTTTTCAACGTTATTTTTTTATCATTTCTGGATGAAATTACAAAAATAAGGTCAAAATAGAGGAGAAAAATTGAAATTTCAGTGGAATTATCCGATTTCCTTATTTTTTTCGATCTTATTTGGATAAAATGACGAAAATAAGTTCAAAATAGAGGAGAGAAATTGAAATTTTCGTGAAATTATCCGTTTTATTTGTGTTTTTCGATCCCTCTGGATAAAATGAGGAAAATAAAGTCAAAATTGAGGAAAAGAATTGAAATTACGTTGAAATCATCCGTTTTCGTTTTTTATTTTCGATCAAATCTGGATATATTGACAAAAATAAGGTCAAAATAGAGGAGAAAAATTGAAATTTCAGTGAAATTATTCGATTTCTTTGTTTTTTCGATCATATCTGGATAAAATGACGAAAATAAGATCAAAACAGGAGAGAGAAGTTGAAATCTTGGTAATATTATCCGTTGTATTTGTGTTTTTCGATCCTATCTGGATGAAAAAATGAAAATAAGGTCGAAATAGGGGAAAAAATTGAATTTTTGGTGAAATTTGTCGTTATCATTGTTTTTTTCGATCATATCTGCATAGAATGACGAAAATAACGTCATAATAAAGGGAAAAAATTGGAATTTCGCTAAATTTATCCGTTTTATTTGTTTTTTTCGATCATATCTCTATAAAATGACAAAAATTGGGTCAATATAGAGGAAAAAAATTAAAATTTCACTAAAATGATCCGTTTTCTACGTTATTTTTTGATCATTTCTGGATTAAATTACAAAAATAAGATCAAAATAGAGGAGAAAAATTGAAATTTCAGTGAAAATATTCGTTTTCCTTATTTTTTTCGATCATATCTGGATAAAATGACGAAAATAAGGACAAAATAGTGGAGAGAAATTGAAATTTTGGTGAAATTATCCGTTTTATTTGTGTTTTTCGATCCTATCTGGATAAAATGATGAAAATAAAGTCAAAATTGAGGAAAAAAATTGAAATTTCGCTAAAATTATCCATTTTCTTCGTTATTTTTCGATCATATCTGGAATAAGTGACGAAAAAAGGGCAATATAGAGTAACAAAATAGAAATTTCAATGAAATTATTCGTTTTCATAATTTTTTTCGATCCTATCTGGATAAAATGACCAAAATAACGTCATAATAAAGGGAAAAAATTGAAATTTTGCTAAATTTAACCGTTTCATTTGCTTTTTTCGATCATATCTTGATAAAATGACAAAAATTGGGTCAAAATATAGTTAAATAACTGAAATTACGCTAAAATTATCCGTTTTCGACGTTTTTTTTATCATTTCTGGATGAAATTACATAAATAAGGTCAAAATAGAGGAGAAAAATTGAAATTCGGAGAGTTAACCGTTTTCTTTGTTTTTTTTTTCGATCATATCTGGATAAAATTACGAAAATAAGCTCTAAATAGAGGAAAAAAATTGAAATTTCGCTAAAATTATCCGTTTTCTTTGTTTTAGGTTGACCCTTTCTGGATAAAATTACCAAACTAACGTCATAATAAAGGGAAAAAATTGAAATTTTGCTAAATTTAACCGTTTCATTTGCTTTTTTCGATCATATCTTGATAAAATGACAAAAATTGGGTCAAAGTAGAGGAAAAAAACTGAAATTTCGCTGAAATTATCCGTTTTCAACGTTATTTTTTGATCATTTCTGGATGAAATTACAAAAATAAGGTCAAAATAGAGGAGAAAAATTGAAATTTCAGTGGAATTATCCGATTTCTTTATTTTTTTCGATCTTATTTGGATAAAATGACGAAAATAAGTTCAAAATAGAGGAGAGAAATTGAAATTTTCGTGAAATTATCCGTTTTATTTGTGTTTTTCGATCCCTCTGGATAAAATGAGGAAAATAAAGTCAAAATTGAGGAAAAGAATTGAAATTACGTTGAAATCATCCGTTTTCGTTTTTTATTTTCGATCAAATCTGGATATATTGACAAAAATAAGGTCAAAATAGAGGAGAAAAATTGAAATTTCAGTGAAATTATTCGATTTCTTTGTTTTTTCGATCATATCTGGATAAAATGACGAAAATAAGATCAAAACAGGAGAGATAAGTTGAAATCTTGGTTATATTATCCGTTGTATTTGTGTTTTTCGATCCTATCTGGATGAAAAAATGAAAATAAGGTCGAAATAGGGGAAAAAAATTGAATTTTTGGTTAAATTAGTCGTTATCATTGTTTTTTTCGATCATATCTGCATAGAATGACGAAAATAACGTCATAATAAAGGGAAAAAATTGGAATTTCGCTAAATTTATCCGTTTTATTTGTTTTTTTCGATCATATCTCTATAAAATGACAAAAAATGGGTCAATATAGAGGAAAAAAATTAAAATTTCACTAAAATGATCCGTTTTCTACGTTATTTTTTGATCATTTCTGGATTAAATTACAAAAATAAGATCAAAATAGAGGAGAAAAATTGAAATTTCAGTGAAAATATTCGTTTTCCTTATTTTTTTCGATCATATCTGGATAAAATGACGAAAATAAGGACAAAATAGTGGAGAGAAATTGAAATTTTGGTGAAATTATCCGTTTTATTTGTGTTTTTCGATCCTATCTGGATAAAATGATGAAAATAAAGTCAAAATTGAGGAAAAAAAATTGAAATTTCGCTAAAATTATCCGTTTTCTTCGTTTTTTTTCGATCATATCTGGAATAAGTGACGAAAAAAGGGCAATATAGAGTAACAAAATAGAAATTTCAATGAAATTATTCGTTTTCTTAATTTTTTTCGATCCTATCTGGATAAAATGACCAAAATAACGTCATAATAAAGGGAAAAAATTGAAATTTTGCTAAATTTAACCGTTTCATTTGTTTTTTTCGATCATATCTTGATTAAATGACAAAAATTGGGTCAAAGTAGAGGAAAAAAACTGAAATTTCGCTAAAATTATCCGTTTCCAACGTTTTTTTTATCATTTCTGGATGAAATTACAAAAATAAGGTCAAAATAGAGGAGAAAAATTGAAATTCGGTGAGATTATCCGTTTTCTTTGTTTTTTTTTCGATCATATCTGGATAAAATTATGAAAATAAGATCAGAATAGAGGAAAAAAATTGAAATTTCGCTAAATCTATCCGTTTTCTTTGTTTTAGGTTTAACGCTAAATTTATCCGTTTTATTTGTTTTTTTCGATCATATCTCTATAAAATGACAAAAATTTCGTCAATATAGAGGAAAAAAATTGAAATTTCGCTAAAATTATCCGTTTTCTTCGTTTTTTTTCGATCATTTCTGGATGAAATTACAAAAATAAGGTCAAAATAGAGGAGAAAAATTGAAATTTCAGTGGAATTATCCGATTTCCTTATTTTTTTCGATCTTATTTGGATAAAATGACGAAAATAAGTTCAAAATAGAGGAGAGAAATTGAAATTTTCGTGAAATTATCCGTTTTATTTGTGTTTTTCGATCCCTCTGGATAAAATGAGGAAAATAAAGTCAAAATTGAGGAAAAGAATTGAAATTACGTTGAAATCATCCGTTTTCGTTTTTTATTTTCGATCAAATCTGGATATATTGACAAAAATAAGGTCAAAATAGAGGAGAAAAATTGAAATTTCAGTGAAATTATTCGATTTCTTTGTTTTTTCGATCATATCTGGATAAAATGACGAAAATAAGATCAAAACAGGAGAGATAAGTTGAAATCTTGGTTATATTATCCGTTGTATTTGTGTTTTTCGATCCTATCTGGATGAAAAAATGAAAATAAGGTCGAAATAGGGGAAAAAAATTGAATTTTTGGTTAAATTAGTCGTTATCATTGTTTTTTTCGATCATATCTGCATAGAATGACGAAAATAACGTCATAATAAAGGGAAAAAATTGGAATTTCGCTAAATTTATCCGTTTTATTTGTTTTTTTCGATCATATCTCTATAAAATGACAAAAAATGGGTCAATATAGAGGAAAAAAATTAAAATTTCACTAAAATGATCCGTTTTCTACGTTATTTTTTGATCATTTCTGGATTAAATTACAAAAATAAGATCAAAATAGAGGAGAAAAATTGAAATTTCAGTGAAAATATTCGTTTTCCTTATTTTTTTCGATCATATCTGGATAAAATGACGAAAATAAGGACAAAATAGTGGAGAGAAATTGAAATTTTGGTGAAATTATCCGTTTTATTTGTGTTTTTCGATCCTATCTGGATAAAATGATGAAAATAAAGTCAAAATTGAGGAAAAAATATTGAAATTTCGCTAAAATTATCCGTTTACTTCGTTTTTTTTCGATCATATCTGGAATAAGTGACGAAAAAAGGGCAATATAGAGTAACAAAATAGAAATTTCAATGAAATTATTCGTTTTCTTAATTTTTTTCGATCCTATCAGGATAAAATGACCAAAATAACGTCATAATAAAGGGAAAAAATTGAAATTTTGCTAAATTTAACCGTTTCATTTGTTTTTTTCGATCATATCTTGATTAAATGACAAAAATTGGGTCAAAGTAGAGGAAAAAAACTGAAATTTCGCTAAAATTATCCGTTTCCAACGTTTTTTTTATCATTTCTGGATGAAATTACAAAAATAAGGTCAAAATAGAGGAGAAAAATTGAAATTCGGTGAGATTATCCGTTTTCTTTGTTTTTTTTTCGATCATATCTGGATAAAATTATGAAAATAAGATCAGAATAGAGGAAAAAAATTGAAATTTCGCTAAATCTATCCGTTTTCTTTGTTTTAGGTTGACCCTTTCTGGTTAAAATTACCAAAATAACTTCATAATAAACGGAAAAAATTGAAATTTTGCTAAAATTATCCATTTTCTTCTTTTTTTTTCGATCATATCTGGAATAAGTGACGAAAAAAGGGCAATATAGAGTAACAAAATAGAAATTTCAATGAAATTATTCGTTTTCTTAATTTTTTTCGATCCTATCTGGATAAAATGACCAAAATAACGTCATAATAAAGGGAAAAAATTGAAATTTTGCTAAATTTAACCGTTTCATTTGCTTTTTTCGATCATATCTTGATAAAATGAGAAAAATTTGGTTCGAAGTAGAGGAAAAAAAACTGAAATTTCGCTAAAATTATCCGTTTTCAACGTTTTTTTTATCATTTCTGGATGAAATTAAAAAAATAAGGTGAAAATAGAGGAGAAAAATTGAAATTCGGAGAGATTATTCGTTTTCTTTGTTTTTTTTTCGATCATATCTGGATAAAATTACAAAAATAAGCTCTAAATAGAGGAAAAAAATTGAAATTTGGCTAACATTATCCGTTTTCTTTGTTTTAGGTTGACCCTTTCTTGATAAAATTACCAAACTAACGTCATAATAAGGGGAAAAAATTGAAATTTCGCTAAATTTATCCGTTTTATTTGTTTTTTTCGATCATATCTCTATAAAATGACAAAAATTTCGTCAATATAGATGAGAAAAATTGAAATTTCGCTAAAATTATCCGTTTTCTTCGTTTTTTTTCGATCATATCTTGAATAAATGCCGAAAAAAGGGCAATATAGAGTAACAAAATAGAAATTTCAATGAAATTATTCGTTTTCTTTTTTTTTTTCGATCCTATCTGGATAAAATGACCAAAATAACGTCATTATAAAGGGAAAAAATTGAAATTTTGCTAAATTTATCCGTTTCATTTGTTTTTTTCGATCATATCTTGATAAAATGACAAAAATTGGGTCAAAATAGAGTTAAATAACTGAAATTACGCTAAAATTATCCGTTTTCGACGTTTTTTTTATCATTTCTGGATGAAATTA
Source organism: Sympetrum striolatum (assembly GCA_947579665.1). Lineage (NCBI taxonomy): Eukaryota > Metazoa > Arthropoda > Insecta > Odonata > Libellulidae > Sympetrum > Sympetrum striolatum. Next base: position 7,350,713 of record OX388351.1, read on the forward strand.
CAAAAATAAGGTCAAAATAGAGGAAAGAAATTGAAATTTCAGTGGAATTATCCGATTTCTTTATTTTTTTCGATCTTATTTGGATAAAATGACGAAAATAAGTTCAAAATAGAGGAGAGAAATTGAAATTTTCGTGAAATTATCCGTTTTATTTGTGTTTTTCGATCCCTCTGGATAAAATGAGGAAAATAAAGTCAAAATTGAGGAAAAGAATTGAAATTACGTTCAAATCATCCGCTTTTTAGTTTTTTATTTTCGATCAAATCTGGATATATTGACAAAAATAAGGTCAAAATAGAGGAGAAAAATTGAAATTTCAGTGAGATTATCCGATTTCTTTGTTTTTTTTTCGATCATATCTGGATAAAATTATGAAAATAAGCTCAGAATAGAGGAAAAAAATTGAAATTTCACTAAATCTATCCGTTTTCTTTGTTTTAGGTTGACCCTTTCTGGATAAAATTACCAAAATAACTTCATAATAAACGGAAAAAATTGAAATTTCGCTAAAATTATCCATTTTCTTCGTTTTTTTTCGATCCTATCTGGAATAAGTGACGAAAAAAGGGCAATATAGAGTAACATAATAGAAATTTCAATGAAATTATTCGTTTTCTTAATTCTTTTCGATCCTATCTGGATAAAATGACCAAAATAACGTCATAATAAAGGGAAAAAATTGAAATTTTGCTAAATTTAACCGTTTCATTTGCTTTTTTCGATCATATCTTGATAAAATGACAAAAATTGGGTCGAAGTAGAGGAAAAAAAACTGAAATTTCGCTAAAATTATCCGTTTTCAATTTTTTTTTTATCATTTCTGGATGAAATTACAAAAATAAGGTGAAAATAGAGGAGAAAAATTGAAATTCGGAGAGATTTTTCGTTTTCTTTGTTTTTTTTTCGATCATATCCGGATAAAATTACGATAATAAGCTCAGAATAGAGGAAAAAAATTTAAATTTGGCTAAAATTATCCGTTTTCTTTGTTTTAGGTTGACCCTTTCTGGATAAAATTACCAAACTTACGTCATAATAAGGGGAAAAAATTGAAATTTCGCTAAATTTATCCGTTTTATTTGTTTTTTTCGATCATATCTCTATAAAATGACAAAAATTTCGTCAATATAGAGGAAAAAAATTGAAATTTCGCTAAAATTATCCGTTTTCTTCGTTTTTTTTCGATCATTTCTGGATGAAATTACAAAAATAAGGTCAAAATAGAGGAGAAAAATTGAAATTTCAGTGGAATTATCCGATTTCCTTATTTTTTTCGATCTTATTTGGATAAAATGACGAAAATAAGTTCAAAATAGAGGAGAGAAATTGAAATTTTCGTGAAATTATCCGTTTTATTTGTGTTTTTCGATCCCTCTGGATAAAATGAGGAAAATAAAGTCAAAATTGAGGAAAAGAATTGAAATTACGTTGAAATCATCCGTTTTCGTTTTTTATTTTCGATCAAATCTGGATATATTGACAAAAATAAGGTCAAAATAGAGGAGAAAAATTGAAATTTCAGTGAGATTATCCGATTTCTTTGTTTTTTTTTCGATCATATCTTGATTAAATGACAAAAATTGGGTCAAAGTAGAGGAAAAAAACTGAAATTTCGCTAAAATTATCCGTTTCCAACGTTTTTTTTATCATTTCTGGATGAAATTACAAAAATAAGGTCAAAATAGAGGAGAAAAATTGAAATTCGGTGAGATTATCCGTTTTCTTTGTTTTTTTTTCGATCATATCTGGATAAAATTATGAAAATAAGATCAGAATAGAGGAAAAAAATTGAAATTTCGCTAAATCTATCCGTTTTCTTTGTTTTAGGTTTAACGCTAAATTTATCCGTTTTATTTGTTTTTTTCGATCATATCTCTATAAAATGACAAAAATTTCGTCAATATAGAGGAAAAAAATTGAAATTTCGCTAAAATTATCCGTTTTCTTCGTTTTTTTTCGATCATTTCTGGATGAAATTACAAAAATAAGGTCAAAATAGAGGAGAAAAATTGAAATTTCAGTGGAATTATCCGATTTCCTTATTTTTTTCGATCTTATTTGGATAAAATGACGAAAATAAGTTCAAAATAGAGGAGAGAAATTGAAATTTTCGTGAAATTATCCGTTTTATTTGTGTTTTTCGATCCCTCTGGATAAAATGAGGAAAATAAAGTCAAAATTGAGGAAAAGAATTGAAATTACGTTGAAATCATCCGTTTTCGTTTTTTATTTTCGATCAAATCTGGATATATTGACAAAAATAAGGTCAAAATAGAGGAGAAAAATTGAAATTTCAGTGAAATTATTCGATTTCTTTGTTTTTTCGATCATATCTGGATAAAATGACGAAAATAAGATCAAAACAGGAGAGATAAGTTGAAATCTTGGTTATATTATCCGTTGTATTTGTGTTTTTCGATCCTATCTGGATGAAAAAATGAAAATAAGGTCGAAATAGGGGAAAAAAATTGAATTTTTGGTTAAATTAGTCGTTATCATTGTTTTTTTCGATCATATCTGCATAGAATGACGAAAATAACGTCATAATAAAGGGAAAAAATTGGAATTTCGCTAAATTTATCCGTTTTATTTGTTTTTTTCGATCATATCTCTATAAAATGACAAAAAATGGGTCAATATAGAGGAAAAAAATTAAAATTTCACTAAAATGATCCGTTTTCTACGTTATTTTTTGATCATTTCTGGATTAAATTACAAAAATAAGATCAAAATAGAGGAGAAAAATTGAAATTTCAGTGAAAATATTCGTTTTCCTTATTTTTTTCGATCATATCTGGATAAAATGACGAAAATAAGGACAAAATAGTGGAGAGAAATTGAAATTTTGGTGAAATTATCCGTTTTATTTGTGTTTTTCGATCCTATCTGGATAAAATGATGAAAATAAAGTCAAAATTGAGGAAAAAATATTGAAATTTCGCTAAAATTATCCGTTTACTTCGTTTTTTTTCGATCATATCTGGAATAAGTGACGAAAAAAGGGCAATATAGAGTAACAAAATAGAAATTTCAATGAAATTATTCGTTTTCTTAATTTTTTTCGATCCTATCAGGATAAAATGACCAAAATAACGTCATAATAAAGGGAAAAAATTGAAATTTTGCTAAATTTAACCGTTTCATTTGTTTTTTTCGATCATATCTTGATTAAATGACAAAAATTGGGTCAAAGTAGAGGAAAAAAACTGAAATTTCGCTAAAATTATCCGTTTCCAACGTTTTTTTTATCATTTCTGGATGAAATTACAAAAATAAGGTCAAAATAGAGGAGAAAAATTGAAATTCGGTGAGATTATCCGTTTTCTTTGTTTTTTTTTCGATCATATCTGGATAAAATTATGAAAATAAGATCAGAATAGAGGAAAAAAATTGAAATTTCGCTAAATCTATCCGTTTTCTTTGTTTTAGGTTGACCCTTTCTGGTTAAAATTACCAAAATAACTTCATAATAAACGGAAAAAATTGAAATTTTGCTAAAATTATCCATTTTCTTCTTTTTTTTTTCGATCATATCTGGAATAAGTGACGAAAAAAGGGCAATATAGAGTAACAAAATAGAAATTTCAATGAAATTATTCGTTTTCTTAATTTTTTTCGATCCTATCTGGATAAAATGACCAAAATAACGTCATAATAAAGGGAAAAAATTGAAATTTTGCTAAATTTAACCGTTTCATTTGCTTTTTTCGATCATATCTTGATAAAATGAGAAAAATTTGGTTCGAAGTAGAGGAAAAAAAACTGAAATTTCGCTAAAATTATCCGTTTTCAACGTTTTTTTTATCATTTCTGGATGAAATTAAAAAAATAAGGTGAAAATAGAGGAGAAAAATTGAAATTCGGAGAGATTATTCGTTTTCTTTGTTTTTTTTTCGATCATATCTGGATAAAATTACAAAAATAAGCTCTAAATAGAGGAAAAAAATTGAAATTTGGCTAACATTATCCGTTTTCTTTGTTTTAGGTTGACCCTTTCTTGATAAAATTACCAAACTAACGTCATAATAAGGGGAAAAAATTGAAATTTCGCTAAATTTATCCGTTTTATTTGTTTTTTTCGATCATATCTCTATAAAATGACAAAAATTTCGTCAATATAGATGAGAAAAATTGAAATTTCGCTAAAATTATCCGTTTTCTTCGTTTTTTTTCGATCATATCTTGAATAAATGCCGAAAAAAGGGCAATATAGAGTAACAAAATAGAAATTTCAATGAAATTATTCGTTTTCTTTTTTTTTTTCGATCCTATCTGGATAAAATGACCAAAATAACGTCATTATAAAGGGAAAAAATTGAAATTTTGCTAAATTTATCCGTTTCATTTGTTTTTTTCGATCATATCTTGATAAAATGACAAAAATTGGGTCAAAATAGAGTTAAATAACTGAAATTACGCTAAAATTATCCGTTTTCGACGTTTTTTTTATCATTTCTGGATGAAATTACAAAAATAAGGTCAAAATAGAGGAAAGAAATTGAAATTTCAGTGGAATTATCCGATTTCTTTATTTTTTTCGATCTTATTTGGATAAAATGACGAAAATAAGTTCAAAATAGAGGAGAGAAATTGAAATTTTCGTGAAATTATCCGTTTTATTTGTGTTTTTCGATCCCTCTGGATAAAATGAGGAAAATAAAGTCAAAATTGAGGAAAAGAATTGAAATTACGTTCAAATCATCCGCTTTTTAGTTTTTTATTTTCGATCAAATCTGGATATATTGACAAAAATAAGGTCAAAATAGAGGAGAAAAATTGAAATTTCAGTGAGATTATCCGATTTCTTTGTTTTTTTTTCGATCATATCTGGATAAAATTATGAAAATAAGCTCAGAATAGAGGAAAAAAATTGAAATTTCACTAAATCTATCCGTTTTCTTTGTTTTAGGTTGACCCTTTCTGGATAAAATTACCAAAATAACTTCATAATAAACGGAAAAAATTGAAATTTCGCTAAAATTATCCATTTTCTTCGTTTTTTTTCGATCCTATCTGGAATAAGTGACGAAAAAAGGGCAATATAGAGTAACATAATAGAAATTTCAATGAAATTATTCGTTTTCTTAATTCTTTTCGATCCTATCTGGATAAAATGACCAAAATAACGTCATAATAAAGGGAAAAAATTGAAATTTTGCTAAATTTAACCGTTTCATTTGCTTTTTTCGATCATATCTTGATAAAATGACAAAAATTGGGTCGAAGTAGAGGAAAAAAAACTGAAATTTCGCTAAAATTATCCGTTTTCAATTTTTTTTTTATCATTTCTGGATGAAATTACAAAAATAAGGTGAAAATAGAGGAGAAAAATTGAAATTCGGAGAGATTTTTCGTTTTCTTTGTTTTTTTTTCGATCATATCCGGATAAAATTACGATAATAAGCTCAGAATAGAGGAAAAAAATTTAAATTTGGCTAAAATTATCCGTTTTCTTTGTTTTAGGTTGACCCTTTCTGGATAAAATTACCAAACTTACGTCATAATAAGGGGAAAAAATTGAAATTTCGCTAAATTTATCCGTTTTATTTGTTTTTTTCGATCATATCTCTATAAAATGACAAAAATTTCGTCAATATAGAGGAAAAAAATTGAAATTTCGCTAAAATTATCCGTTTTCTTCGTTTTTTTTCGATCATTTCTGGATGAAATTACAAAAATAAGGTCAAAATAGAGGAGAAAAATTGAAATTTCAGTGGAATTATCCGATTTCCTTATTTTTTTCGATCTTATTTGGATAAAATGACGAAAATAAGTTCAAAATAGAGGAGAGAAATTGAAATTTTCGTGAAATTATCCGTTTTATTTGTGTTTTTCGATCCCTCTGGATAAAATGAGGAAAATAAAGTCAAAATTGAGGAAAAGAATTGAAATTACGTTGAAATCATCCGTTTTCGTTTTTTATTTTCGATCAAATCTGGATATATTGACAAAAATAAGGTCAAAATAGAGGAGAAAAATTGAAATTTCAGTGAGATTATCCGATTTCTTTGTTTTTTTTTCGATCATATCTGGATAAAATGACGAAAATAAGATCAAAACAGGAGAGAGAAGTTGAAATCTTGGTTATATTATCCCTTGTATTTGTGTTTTTCGATCCTATCTGGATGAAAAAATGAAAATAAGGTCGAAATAGGGGAAAAAATTGAATTTTTGGTGAAATTTGTCCTTATCATTGTTTTTTTCGATCATATCTGCATAGAATGACGAAAATAACGTCATAATAAAGGGAAAAAATTGGAATTTCGCTAAATTTATCCGTTTTATTTGTTTTTTTCGATCATATCTCTATAAAATGACAAAAATTGGGTCAATATAGAGGAAAAAAATTAAAATTTCACTAAAATGATCCGTTTTCTACGTTATTTTTTGATCATTTCTGGATTAAATTACAAAAATAAGATCAAAATAGAGGAGAAAAATTGAAATTTCAGTGAAAATATTCGTTTTCCTTATTTTTTTCGATCATATCTGGATAAAATGACGAAAATAAGGACAAAATAGTGGAGAGAAGTTGAAATTTTGGTGAAATTATCCGTTTTATTTGTGTTTTTCGATCCTATCAGGATAAAATGATGAAAATAAAGTCAAAATTGAGGAAAAAAATTGAAATTTCGCTAAAATTATCCATTTTCTTCGTTTTTTTTCGGTCATATCTGGAATAATTGACGAAAAAAGGGCAATATAGTGTAACAAAATAGAAATTTCAATGAAATTATTCGTTCTCTTAATTTTTTTCGATCCTATCTGGATAAAATGACCAAAATAACGTCATAATAAAGGGAAAAAATTGAAATTTTGCTAAATTTAACCGCTTCATTTGCTTTTTTCTATCATATCTTGATAAAATGACAAACATTGGGTCAAAGTAGAGGAAAAAAACTGAAATTTCGCTAAAATTATCCGTTTTCAACGTTTTTATATCATTTCTGGATAAAATTACAAAAATAAGGTAAAAATAGAGGATAAAAATTGAAATTCGGTGAGATTATCCGTTTTCTTTGTTTTATTTTCGATCATATTTGGATAAAATTACGATAATAAGCTCAGAATAGAGGAAAAAAATTTAAATTTCGCTAAATCTATCCGTTTTCTTTGTTTTAGGTTGACCCTTTCTGGATAAAATTACCAAAATAACTTCATAATAAACGGAAAAAATTGAAATTTCGCTAAAATTATCCATTTTCTTCGTTTTTTTTCGATCATATCTGGAATAAGTGACGAAAAAAGGGCAATATAGAATAACAAAATAGAAATTTCAATGAAATTATTCGTTTTCTTAATTTTTTTCGATCCTATCTGGATAAAATGACCAAAATAACGTCATAATAAAGGGAAAAAATTGAAATTTTGCTAAATTTAACCGTTTCATTTGCTTTTTTCGATCATATCTTGATAAAATGACAAAAATTTGGGTCGAAGTAGAGGAAAAAAAACTGAAATTTCGCTAAAATTATCCGTTTTCAACGTTTTTTTTATCATTTCTGGATGAAATTACAAAAATAAGGTGAAAATAGAGGAGAAAAATTGAAATTCGGAGAGATTATTCGTTTTCTTTTTTTTTTTTTCGATCATATCTGGATAAAATTACGAAAATAAGCTCTAAATAGAGGAAAAAAATTGAAATTTCTCTAACATTATCCGTTTTCTTTGTTTTAGGTTGACCTATTCTGGATAAAATTACCAAACTAACGTCATAATAAGGGGAAAAAATTGAAATTTCGCTAAATTTATCCGTTTTATTTGTTTTTTTCGATCATATCTCTATAAAATGACAAAAATTTCGTCAATATAGAGGAGAAAAATTGAAATTTTGCTAAAATTATCCGTTTTCTTCGTTTTTTTTCGATCATATCTTGAATAAATGACGAAAAAACGGCAATATAGAGTAACAAAATAGAAATTTCAATGAAATTATTCGTTTTCTTTTTTTTTTTCGATCCTATCTGGATAAAATGACCAAAATAACGTCATAATAAAGGGAAAAAATTGAAATTTTGCTAAATTTAACCGTTTCATTTGTTTTTTTCGATCATATCTTGATAAAATGACAAAAATTGGGTCAAAGTAGAGGAAAAAAACTGAAATTTCGCTAAAATTATCCGTTTTCAACGTTTTTTTTATCATTTCTGGATGAAATTACAAAAATAAGGTCAAAATAGAGGAGAAAAATTGAAATTCGGTGAGATAATCCGTTTTCTTTGTTTTTTTTTCGATCATATCTGGATAAAATTACGAAAATAAGCTCAGAATAGAGGAAAAAAATTGAAATTTCGCTAAATCTATCAGTTTTCTTTGTTTTAGGTTGACCCTTTCTGGATAAAATTACCAAAATAACTTCATAATAAACGGAAAAAATTGAAATTTCGCTAAATTTATTAGTTTTATTTGTTTTTTCGATCATATCTCGATAAAATGACAAAAATTGAGTCAAAATAGAGGAGAAAAATTGAAATTTCAGTGAAATTATTTGATTTCATTATTTTTTTCGATCATATTTGGATAAAAAGACGAAAATGAGGTCAATATAGAGGATAAAAATTGAAATTTTGGTGAAAGTATCCGTTTTATTAGTGTTTTTCGATCCTATCTGGATAAAATGATGAAAATAAAGTCAAAATTGAGGAACAAAATTGAAATTTCGCTAAAATTATCCGTTTTCTTCGTTTTTTTCGATTATATCTGGAATAAATGACGAAAAAAGGGGAAAATAGAGTAACAAAATAGAAATTTCAATGAAATTTTTCGTTTTCTTAATTTTTTTCGATCCTATCTGGATAAAATGACCAAAATAACGTCATTATAAAGGGAAAAAATTGAAATTTTGCTAAATTTATCCGTTTCATTTGTTTTTTTCGATCATATCTTGATAAAATGACAAAAATTGGGTCAAAATAGAGTTAAATAACTGAAATTACGCTAAAATTATCCGTTTTCGACGTTTTTTTATCATTTCTGGATGAAATTACATAAATAAGGTCAAAATAGAGGAGAAAAATTGAAATTCGGAGAGATTATCCGTTTTCTTTGTTTTTTTTTCGATCATATCTGGATAAAATTACGAAAATAAGCTCTAAATAGAGGAAAAAAATTGAAATTTCGCTAAAATTATCCGTTTTCTTTGTTTTAGGTTGACCCTTTCTGGATAAAATTACCAAACTAACGTCGTAATAAAGGGAAAAAATTGAAATTTTGCTAAATTTAACCGTTTCATTTGCTTTTTTCGATCATATCTTGATAAAATGACAAAAATTGGGTCAAAGTAGAGGAAAAAAACTGAAATTTCGCTAAAATTATCCGTTTTCATCGTTATTTTTTTATCATTTCTGGATGAAATTACAAAAATAAGGTCAAAATAGAGGAGAAAAATTGAAATTTCAGTGGAATTATCCGATTTCCTTATTTTTTTCGATCTTATTTGGATAAAATGACGAAAATAAGTTCAAAATAGAGGAGAGAAATTGAAATTTTCGTGAAATTATCCGTTTTATTTGTGTTTTTCGATCCCTCTGGATAAAATGAGGAAAATAAAGTCAAAATTGAGGAAAAGAATTGAAATTACGTTGAAATCATCCGTTTTCGTTTTTTATTTTCGATCAAATCTGGATATATTGACAAAAATAAGGTCAAAATAGAGGAGAAAAATTGAAATTTCAGTGAAATTATTCGATTTCTTTGTTTTTTCGATCATATCTGGATAAAATGACGAAAATAAGATCAAAACAGGAGAGAGAAGTTGAAATCTTGGTAATATTATCCGTTGTATTTGTGTTTTTCGATCCTATCTGGATGAAAAAATGAAAATAAGGTCGAAATAGGGGAAAAAATTGAATTTTTGGTGAAATTTGTCGTTATCATTGTTTTTTTCGATCATATCTGCATAGAATGACGAAAATAACGTCATAATAAAGGGAAAAAATTGGAATTTCGCTAAATTTATCCGTTTTATTTGTTTTTTTCGATCATATCTCTATAAAATGACAAAAATTGGGTCAATATAGAGGAAAAAAATTAAAATTTCACTAAAATGATCCGTTTTCTACGTTATTTTTTGATCATTTCTGGATTAAATTACAAAAATAAGATCAAAATAGAGGAGAAAAATTGAAATTTCAGTGAAAATATTCGTTTTCCTTATTTTTTTCGATCATATCTGGATAAAATGACGAAAATAAGGACAAAATAGTGGAGAGAAATTGAAATTTTGGTGAAATTATCCGTTTTATTTGTGTTTTTCGATCCTATCTGGATAAAATGATGAAAATAAAGTCAAAATTGAGGAAAAAAATTGAAATTTCGCTAAAATTATCCATTTTCTTCGTTATTTTTCGATCATATCTGGAATAAGTGACGAAAAAAGGGCAATATAGAGTAACAAAATAGAAATTTCAATGAAATTATTCGTTTTCATAATTTTTTTCGATCCTATCTGGATAAAATGACCAAAATAACGTCATAATAAAGGGAAAAAATTGAAATTTTGCTAAATTTAACCGTTTCATTTGCTTTTTTCGATCATATCTTGATAAAATGACAAAAATTGGGTCAAAATATAGTTAAATAACTGAAATTACGCTAAAATTATCCGTTTTCGACGTTTTTTTTATCATTTCTGGATGAAATTACATAAATAAGGTCAAAATAGAGGAGAAAAATTGAAATTCGGAGAGTTAACCGTTTTCTTTGTTTTTTTTTCGATCATATCTGGATAAAATTACGAAAATAAGCTCTAAATAGAGGAAAAAAATTGAAATTTCGCTAAAATTATCCGTTTTCTTTGTTTTAGGTTGACCCTTTCTGGATAAAATTACCAAACTAACGTCATAATAAAGGGAAAAAATTGAAATTTTGCTAAATTTATCCGTTTTATTTGTTTTTTTCGATCATATCTCTATAAAATGACAAAAATTGGGTCAATATAGAGGAAAAAAATTAAAATTTCACTAAAATGATCCGTTTTCTACGTTATTTTTTGATCATTTCTGGATGAAATTACAAAAATAAGGTCAAAATAGAGGAGAAAAATTGAAATTTCAGTGGAATTATCCGATTTCTTTATTTTTTTCGATCTTATTTGGATAAAATGACGAAAATAAGTTCAAAATAGAGGAGAGAAATTGAAATTTTCGTGAAATTATCCGTTTTATTTGTGTTTTTCGATCCCTCTGGATAAAATGAGGAAAATAAAGTCAAAATTGAGGAAAAGAATTGAAATTACGTTGAAATCATCCGTTTTCGTTTTTTATTTTCGATCAAATCTGGATATATTGACAAAAATAAGGTCAAAATAGAGGAGAAAAATTGAAATTTCAGTGAAATTATTCGATTTCTTTGTTTTTTCGATCATATCTGGATAAAATGACGAAAATAAGATCAAAACAGGAGAGATAAGTTGAAATCTTGGTTATATTATCCGTTGTATTTGTGTTTTTCGATCCTATCTGGATGAAAAAATGAAAATAAGGTCGAAATAGGGGAAAAAAATTGAATTTTTGGTTAAATTAGTCGTTATCATTGTTTTTTTCGATCATATCTGCATAGAATGACGAAAATAACGTCATAATAAAGGGAAAAAATTGGAATTTCGCTAAATTTATCCGTTTTATTTGTTTTTTTCGATCATATCTCTATAAAATGACAAAAAATGGGTCAATATAGAGGAAAAAAATTAAAATTTCACTAAAATGATCCGTTTTCTACGTTATTTTTTGATCATTTCTGGATTAAATTACAAAAATAAGATCAAAATAGAGGAGAAAAATTGAAATTTCAGTGAAAATATTCGTTTTCCTTATTTTTTTCGATCATATCTGGATAAAATGACGAAAATAAGGACAAAATAGTGGAGAGAAATTGAAATTTTGGTGAAATTATCCGTTTTATTTGTGTTTTTCGATCCTATCTGGATAAAATGATGAAAATAAAGTCAAAATTGAGGAAAAAAAATTGAAATTTCGCTAAAATTATCCGTTTTCTTCGTTTTTTTTCGATCATATCTGGAATAAGTGACGAAAAAAGGGCAATATAGAGTAACAAAATAGAAATTTCAATGAAATTATTCGTTTTCTTAATTTTTTTCGATCCTATCTGGATAAAATGACCAAAATAACGTCATAATAAAGGGAAAAAATTGAAATTTTGCTAAATTTAACCGTTTCATTTGTTTTTTTCGATCATATCTTGATTAAATGACAAAAATTGGGTCAAAGTAGAGGAAAAAAACTGAAATTTCGCTAAAATTATCCGTTTCCAACGTTTTTTTTATCATTTCTGGATGAAATTACAAAAATAAGGTCAAAATAGAGGAGAAAAATTGAAATTCGGTGAGATTATCCGTTTTCTTTGTTTTTTTTTCGATCATATCTGGATAAAATTATGAAAATAAGATCAGAATAGAGGAAAAAAATTGAAATTTCGCTAAATCTATCCGTTTTCTTTGTTTTAGGTTGACCCTTTCTGGTTAAAATTACCAAAATAACTTCATAATAAACGGAAAAAATTGAAATTTTGCTAAAATTATCCATTTTCTTCTTTTTTTTTTCGATCATATCTGGAATAAGTGACGAAAAAAGGGCAATATAGAGTAACAAAATAGAAATTTCAATGAAATTATTCGTTTTCTTAATTTTTTTCGATCCTATCTGGATAAAATGACCAAAATAACGTCATAATAAAGGGAAAAAATTGAAATTTTGCTAAATTTAACCGTTTCATTTGCTTTTTTCGATCATATCTTGATAAAATGAGAAAAATTTGGTTCGAAGTAGAGGAAAAAAAACTGAAATTTCGCTTAAATTATCCGTTTTCAACGTTTTTTTTATCATTTCTGGATGAAATTAAAAAAATAAGGTGAAAATAGAGGAGAAAAATTGAAATTCGGAGAGATTATTCGTTTTCTTTGTTTTTTTTTCGATCATATCTGGATAAAATTACAAAAATAAGCTCTAAATAGAGGAAAAAAATTGAAATTTGGCTAACATTATCCGTTTTCTTTGTTTTAGGTTGACCCTTTCTTGATAAAATTACCAAACTAACGTCATAATAAGGGGAAAAAATTGAAATTTCGCTAAATTTATCCGTTTTATTTGTTTTTTTCGATCATATCTCTATAAAATGACAAAAATTTCGTCAATATAGATGAGAAAAATTGAAATTTCGCTAAAATTATCCGTTTTCTTCGTTTTTTTTCGATCATATCTTGAATAAATGCCGAAAAAAGGGCAATATAGAGTAACAAAATAGAAATTTCAATGAAATTATTCGTTTTCTTTTTTTTTTTCGATCCTATCTGGATAAAATGACCAAAATAACGTCATAATAAAGGGAAAAAATTGAAATTTTGCTAAATTTAACCGTTTCATTTGTTTTTTTCGATCATATCATGATAAAATGACAAAAATTGGGTCAAAGTAGAGGAAAAAAACTGAAATTTCGCTAAAATTATCCGTTTTCAACGTTTTTTTTATCATTTCTGGATGAAATTACAAAAATAAGGTCAAAATAGAGGAGAAAAATTGAAATTCGGTGAGATTATCTGTTTTCTTTGTTTTTTTTTTCGATCATATCTGGATAAAATTACGAAAATAAGCTCAGAATAGAGGAAAAAAATTGAAATTTCGCTAAATCTATCCGTTTTCTTTGTTTTAGGTTGACCCTTTCTGGATAAAATTACCAAAATAACTTCATAATAAACGGAAAAAATTGAAATTTCGCTAAATTTATTCGTTTTATTTGTTTTTTCGATCATATCTCGATAAAATGACAAAAATTGAGTCAAAATAGAGGAGAAAAATTGAAATTTCAGTGAAATTATTTTATTTCATTATTTTTTTCGATCATATTTGGATAAAAAGACGAAAATGAGGTCAATATAGAGGATAGAAATTGAAATTTTGGTGAAAGTATCCGTTTTATTTGTGTTTTTCGATCCTATCTGGATAAAATGATGAAAATAAAGTCAAAATTGAGTAACAAAATTGAAATTTCGCTAAAATTATCCGTTTTCTTCGTTTTTTATCGATTATATCTGGAATAAATGACGAAAAAAGGGGAAAATAGACTAACAAAATAGAAATTTCAATGAAATTTTTCGTTTTCTTAATTTTTTTCGATCCTATCTGGATAAAATGACCAAAATAACGTCATTATAAAGGGAAAAAATTGAAATTTTGCAAAATTTATCCGTTTCATTTGTTTTTTTTCGATCATATCTTGATAAAATGACAAAAATTGGGTCAAAATAGAGTTAAATAACTGAAATTACGCTAAAATTATCCGTTTTCGACGTTTTTTTTATCATTTCTGGATGAAATTACATAAATAAGGTCAAAATAGAGGAGAAAAATTGAAATTCGGAGAGATTATCCGTTTTCTTTGTTTTATTTTCGATCATATCCGGATAAAATTACGATAATAAGCTCAGAATAGAGGAAAAAAATTTAAATTTGGCTAAAATTATCCGTTTTCTTTGTTTTAGGTTGACCCTTTCTGGATAAAATTACCAAACTTACGTCATAATAAGGGGAAAAAATTGAAATTTCGCTAAATTTATCCGTTTTATTTGTTTTTTTCGATCATATCTCTATAAAATGACAAAAATTTCGTCAATATAGAGGAAAAAAATTGAAATTTCGCTAAAATTATCCGTTTTCTTCGTTTTTTTTCGATCATTTCTGGATGAAATTACAAAAATAAGGTCAAAATAGAGGAGAAAAATTGAAATTTCAGTGGAATTATCCGATTTCTTTATTTTTTTCGATCTTATTTGGATAAAATGACGAAAATAAGTTCAAAATAGAGGAGAGAAATTGAAATTTTCGTGAAATTATCCGTTTTATTTGTGTTTTTCGATCCCTCTGGATAAAATGAGGAAAATAAAGTCAAAATTGAGGAAAAGAATTGAAATTACGTTGAAATCATCCGTTTTCGTTTTTTATTTTCGATCAAATCTGGATATATTGACAAAAATAAGGTCAAAATAGAGGAGAAAAATTGAAATTTCAGTGAAATTATTCGATTTCTTTGTTTTTTCGATCATATCTGGATAAAATGACGAAAATAAGATCAAAACAGGAGAGAGAAGTTGAAATCTTGGTTATATTATCCGTTGTATTTGTGTTTTTCGATCCTATCTGGATGAAAAAATGAAAATAAGGTCGAAATAGGGGAAAAAATTGAATTTTTGGTGAAATTAGTCGTTAGAATTGTTTTTTTCGATCATATCTGCATAGAATGACGAAAATAACGTCATAATAAAGGGAAAAAATTGGAATTTCGCTAAATTTATCCGTTTTATTTGTTTTTTTCGATCATATCTCTATAAAATGACAAAAATTGGGTCAATATAGAGGAAAAAAATTAAAATTTCACTAAAATGATCCGTTTTCTACGTTATTTTTTGATCATTTCTGGATTAAATTACAAAAATAAGATCAAAATAGAGGAGAAAAATTGAAATTTCAGTGAAAATATTTCTTTTCCTTATTTTTTTCGATCATATCTGGATAAAATGACGAAAATAAGGACAAAATAGTGGAGAGAAATTGAAATTTTGGTGAAATTATCCGTTTTATTTGTGTTTTTCGATCCTATCTGGATAAAATGATGAAAATAAAGTCAAAATTGAGGAAAAAAAATTGAAATTTCGCTAAAATTATCCGTTTTCTTCGTTTTTTTTCGATCATATCTGGAATAAGTGACGAAAAAAGGGCAATATAGAGTAACAAAATAGAAATTTCAATGAAATTATTCGTTTTCTTAATTTTTTTCGATCCTATCTGGATAAAATGACCAAAATAACGTCATAATAAAGGGAAAAAATTGAAATTTTGCTAAATTTAACCGTTTCATTTGTTTTTTTCGATCATATCTTGATTAAATGACAAAAATTGGGTCAAAGTAGAGGAAAAAAACTGAAATTTCGCTAAAATTATCCGTTTCCAACGTTTTTTTATCATTTCTGGATGAAATTACAAAAATAAGGTCAAAATAGAGGAGAAAAATTGAAATTCGGTGAGATTATCCGTTTTCTTTGTTTTTTTTTCGATCATATCTGGATAAAATTATGAAAATAAGATCAGAATAGAGGAAAAAAATTGAAATTTCGCTAAATCTATCCGTTTTCTTTGTTTTAGGTTGACCCTTTCTGGTTAAAATTACCAAAACAACTTCATAATAAACGGAAAAAATTGAAATTTCGCTAAAATTATCCATTTTCTTCGTTTTTTTTCGATCATATCTGGAATAAGTGACGAAAAAAGGGCAATATAGAGTAACAAAATAGAAATTTCAATGAAATTATTCGTTTTCTTAATTTTTTTCGATCCTATCTGGATAAAATGACCAAAATAACGTCATAATAAAGGGAAAAAATTGAAATTTTGCTTAATTTAACCGTTTCATTTGCTTTTTTCGATCATATCTTGATAAAATGACAAAAATTTGGGTCGAAGTAGAGGAAAAAAAAACTGAAATTTCGCTAAAATTTTCCGTTTTCAACGTTTTTTTTATCATTTCTGGATGAAATTACAAAAATAAGGTGAAAATAGAGGAGAAAAATTGAAATTCGGAGAGATTATTCGTTTTCTTTTTTTTTTTCGATCATATCTGGATAAAATTACAAAAATAAGCTCTAAATAGAGGAAAAAAACTGAAATTTGGCTAACATTATCCGTTTTCTTTGTTTTAGGTTGACCCTTTCTTGATAAAATTACCAAACTAACGTCATAATAAGGGGAAAAAATTGAAATTTCGCTAAATTTATCCGTTTTATTTGTTTTTTTCGATCATATCTCTATAAAATGACAAAAATTTCGTCAATATAGAGGAGAAAAATTGAAATTTCGCTAAAATTATCCGTTTTCTTCGTTTTTTTTTCGATCACATCTTGAATAAATGACGAAAAAAGGGCAATATAGAGTAACAAAATAGAAATTTCAATGAAATTATTCGTTTTCTTTTTTTTTTCGATCCTATCTGGATAAAATGACCAAAATAACGTCATAATAAAGGGAAAAAATTGAAATTTTGCTAAATTTAACCGTTTCATTTGTTTTTTTCGATCATATCTTGATAAAATGACAAAAATTGGGTCAAAGTAGAGGAAAAAAACTGAAATTTCGCTAAAATTATCCGTTTTCAACGTTTTTTTTTATCATTTCTGGATGAAATTACAAAAATAAGGTCAATATAGAGGAGAAAAATTGAAATTCGGTGAGATTATCCGTTTTCTTTGTTTTTTTTTCGATCATATCTGGATAAAATTACGAAAATAAGCTCAGAATAGAGGAAAAAAATTGAAATTTCGCTAAATCTATCCGTTTTCTTTGTTTTAGGTTGACCCTTTCTGGATAAAATTACCAAAATAACTTCATAATAAACGGAAAAAATTGAAATTTCGCTAAATTTATTCGTTTTATTTGTTTTTTCGATCATATCTCGATAAAATGACAAAAATTGAGTCAAAAAAGAGGAGAAAAATTGAAATTTCAGTGATATTATTTGATGTCATTATTTTTTTCGATCATATTTGGATAAAAAGACGAAAATGAGGTCAATATAGAGGATAGAAATTGAAATTTTGGTGAAAGTATCCGTTTTATTTGTGTTTTTCGATCCTATCTGGATAAAATGATGAAAATAAAGTCAAAATTGAGGAACAAAATTGAAATTTCGCTAAAATTATCCGTTTTCTTCGTTTTTTATCGATTATATCTGGAATAAATGACGAAAAAAGGGGAAAATAGAGTAACAAAATAGAAATTTCAATGAAATTTTTCGTTTTCTTAATTTTTTTCGATCCTATCTGGATAAAATGACCAAAATAACGTCATTATAAAGGGAAAAAATTGAAATTTTGCAAAATTTATCCGTTTCATTTGTTTTTTTTCGATCATATCTTGATAAAATGACAAAAATTGGGTCAAAATAGAGTTAAATAACTGAAATTACGCTAAAATTATCCGTTTTCGACGTTTTTTTTATCATTTCTGGATGAAATTACATAAATAAGGTCAAAATAGAGGAGAAAAATTGAAATTCGGTGAGATTATCCGTTTTCTTTGTTTTTTTTCGATCATATCTGGATAAAATTATGAAAATAAGATCAGAATAGAGGAAAAAAATTGAAATTTCGCTAAATCTATCCGTTTTCTTTGTTTTAGGTAAACCCTTTCTGGTTAAAATTATCAAAATAACTTCATAATAAACGGAAAAAATTGAAATTTCGCTAAAATTATCCATTTTCTTCGTTTTTTTTCGATCATATCTGGAATAAGTGACGAAAAAAGGGCAATATAGAGTAACAAAATAGAAATTCAATGAAATTATTCGTTTTCTTAATTTTTTTCGATCCTATCTGGATAAAATGACCAAAATAACGTCATAATAAAGGGAAAAAATTGAAATTTTGCTAAATTAAACCGTTTCATTTGCTTTTTTCGATCATATCTTGATAAAATGACAAAAATTTGGGTCGAAGTAGAGGAAAAAAAACTGAAATTTCGCTAAAATTATCCGTTTTCAACGTTTTTTTTATCATTTCTGGATGAAATTACAAAAATAAGGTGAAAATAGAGGAGAAGAATTGAAATTCGGAGAGTTTATTCGTTTTCTTTGTTTTTTTTTCGATCATATCTGGATAAAATTACGAAAATAAGCTCTAAATAGAGGAAAAAAATTGATATTTGGCTAACATTATCCGTTTTCTTTGTTTTAGGTTGACCCTTTCTGGATAAAATTACCAAACTAACGTCAGAATAGAGGAAAAAAATTGAAATTTCGCTAAATCTATCCGTTTTCTTTGTTTTAGGTAAACCCTTTCTGGTTAAAATTATCAAAATAACTTCATAATAAACGGAAAAAATTGAAATTTCGCTAAAATTATCCATTTTCTTCGTTTTTTTTCGATCATATCTGGAATAAGTGACGAAAAAAGGGCAATATAGAGTAACAAAATAGAAATTCAATGAAATTATTCGTTTTCTTAATTTTTTTCGATCCTATCTGGATAAAATGACCAAAATAACGTCATAATAAAGGGAAAAAATTGAAATTTTGCTAAATTAAACCGTTTCATTTGCTTTTTTCGATCATATCTTGATAAAATGACAAAAATTTGGGTCGAAGTAGAGGAAAAAAAACTGAAATTTCGCTAAAATTATCCGTTTTCAACGTTTTTTTTATCATTTCTGGATGAAATTACAAAAATAAGGTGAAAATAGAGGAGAAGAATTGAAATTCGGAGAGTTTATTCGTTTTCTTTGTTTTTTTTTCGATCATATCTGGATAAAATTACGAAAATAAGCTCTAAATAGAGGAAAAAAATTGATATTTGGCTAACATTATCCGTTTTCTTTGTTTTAGGTTGACCCTTTCTGGATAAAATTACCAAACTAACGTCAGAATAGAGGAAAAAAATTGAAATTTCGCTAAATCTATCCGTTTTCTTTGTTTTAGGTAAACCCTTTCTGGTTAAAATTATCAAAATAACTTCATAATAAACGGAAAAAATTGAAATTTCGCTAAAATTATCCATTTTCTTCGTTTTTTTTCGATCATATCTGGAATAAGTGACGAAAAAAGGGCAATATAGAGTAACAAAATAGAAATTCAATGAAATTATTCGTTTTCTTAATTTTTTTCGATCCTATCTGGATAAAATGACCAAAATAACGTCATAATAAAGGGAAAAAATTGAAATTTTGCTAAATTAAACCGTTTCATTTGCTTTTTTCGATCATATCTTGATAAAATGACAAAAATTTGGGTCGAAGTAGAGGAAAAAAAACTGAAATTTCGCTAAAATTATCCGTTTTCAACGTTTTTTTTATCATTTCTGGATGAAATTACAAAAATAAGGTGAAAATAGAGGAGAAGAATTGAAATTCGGAGAGTTTATTCGTTTTCTTTGTTTTTTTTTCGATCATATCTGGATAAAATTACGAAAATAAGCTCTAAATAGAGGAAAAAAATTGAAATTTGGCTAACATTATCCGTTTTCTTTGTTTTAGGTTGACCCTTTCTGGATAAAATTACCAAACTAACGTCATAATAAGGGGAAAAAATTGAAATTTCGCTAAATTTATCCGTTTTATTTGTTTTTCTCGATCATATCTCTATAAAATGACAAAAATTTCGTCAATATAGAGGAGAAAAATTGAAATTTCGCTAAAATTATCCGTTTTCTTCGTTTTTTTTCGATCATATCTTGAATAAATGACGAAAAAAGGGCAATATAGAGTAACAAAATAGAAATTTCAATGAAATAATTCGTTTTCTTTTTTTTTTTCGATCCTATCTGGATAAAATGACCAAAATAACGTCATAATAAAGGGAAAAAATTGAAATTTTGCTAAATTTAACCGTATCATTTGTTTTTTTCGATCATATCTTGATAAAATGACAAAAATTGGGTCAAAGTAGAGGAAAAAAACTGAAATTTCGCTAAAATTATCCGTTTTCAACGTTTTTTTTATCATTTCTGGATGAAATTACAAAAATAAGGTCAAAATAGAGGAGAAAAATTGAAATTCGGTGAGATTATCCGTTTTCTTTGTTTTATTTTCGATCATATCCGGATAAAATTACGATAATAAGCTCAGAATAGAGGAAAAAAATTTAAATTTCGCTAAAATTATCCGTTTTCTTTGTTTTAGGTTGACCCTTTATGGATAAAATTACCAAACTAACGTCATAATAAAGGGAAAAAATTGAAATTTCGCTAAATTTATTCGTTTTATTTGTTTTTTCGATCATATCTTGATAAAATGACAAAAATTAAGTCAAAATAGAGGAAAAAAATTGAAATTTCAGTGAAATTATTTGATTTCTTTATTTTTTCGATCATATTTGGATAAAATGACAAAAATTGAGTCAAAATTGAGGAAAAAAATTGAAATTTCGCTAAAATGAACCGTTTTCTACGTTATTTTTTGATCATTTCTGGATTAAATTACAAAAATAAGGTCAAAATAGAGGAGAAAAATTGAAATTTTCGTGAAATTATCCGTTTTATTTGTGTTTTTCGATCCCTCTGGATAAAATGATGAAAATAAAGTCAAAATTGAGGAAAAAAATTGAAATTTCGTTGAAAGCATCCGTTTTCGTTTTTTATTTTCGATCAAATCTGGATTAATTGACAAAATAAGGTCAAAATATTGAAATTTCGCTTAAACAAACCGTTTTCTTCGTTTTTTTTTTGATCATATCTGGATTAAATGACCAAAATAACATCATAATAAAGGGAAAAAATTGAAATTTCGATAAATTTATTCGTTTTATTTCTTTTTTTCGATCATATCTTGATAAAATGACAAAAATTAAGTCAAAATTGAGGAAAAAAATTGAAATTTCGCTAAAATGATCCGTTTTCTACGTTATTTATTGATCATTTCTGGATTAAATTACAAAAATAAGATCAAAATAGAGGAGAAAAATTGAAATTTCAGTGAAATTATTCGTTTTCTTTATTTTTTTCGATCATATCTGGATAAAATGACGAAAATAAGGACAAAATAGTGGAGAGAAATTGAAATTTTGGTGAAATTATCCGTTTTATTTGTGTTTTTCGATCCTATCTGGATAAATTGATGAAAATAAAGTCAAAATTGAGGAAAAAAAATTGAAATTTCGCTAAAATTATCCGTTTTCTTCGTTTTTTTACGATCATATCTTGAATAAATGACGAAAAAAGGGCAATATAGAGTAACAAAATAGAAATTTCAATGAAATTAATCGTTTTCTTAATTTTTTTCGATCCTATCTGGATAAAATGACCAAAATAACGTCATAATAAAGGGAAAAAATTGAAATTTTGCTAAATTTAACCGTTTCATTTGTTTTTTTCGATCATATCTTGATAAAACGACAACAATTGGGTCAAAGTAGAGGAAAAAAACTGAAATTTCGCTAAAATTATCCGTTTTCAACGTTTTTTTATCATTTCTGGATGAAATTACAAAAATAAGGTCAAAATAGAGGAGAAAAATTGAAATTCGGAGAGATTATCCGTTTTCTTTGTTTTTTTTTCGATCATATCTGGATAAAATTACGAAAATAAGCTCAGAATAGAGGAAAAAAATTTAAATTTCGCTAAAATTATCCGTTTTCTTTGTTTTAGGTTGACCCTTTCTGGATAAAATTACCAAAATAACGTCATAATAAAGGGAAAAAATTGAAATTTCGCTAAATTTATTCGTTTTATTTGTTTTTTCGATCATATCTTGATAAAATGACAAAATTGAGTCAAAATAGAGGAGAAAAATTGAAATTTCAGTGAAATTATTCGTTTTCTTTATGTTTTTCGATCATATCTGGATAAAATGACGAAAATAAGGTCAAAATAGAGGAGAGAATTTGAAATTTTGGTGAAAGTATCCGTTTTATTTGTTTTTTTGGGTCATATCTCTATAAAATGACAAAAATTGGGTCAATATAGAGGAAAAAAATTGAAATTTCACTAAAATTATCCGTTTTCTACGTTATTTTTTGATCATTTCTGGATTAAATTCAAAAATAAGATCAAAATAGAGGATAAAAATTGAAATTTCAGTGAAATTATTCGTTTTCTTTATTTTTTTCGATCATATCTGGATAAAATGACGAAAATAAGGACAAAATAGTGGAGAGAAATTGAAATTTTGGTGAAATTATCCGTTTTATTTGTGTTTTTCGATCATATCTGGATAAAATGACGAAAATAAGGTCAAAATACAGGAGAGAATTTGAAATTTCGCTAAAATTATCCGTTTTCTTCGTTTTTTTTCGATTATATCTGGAATAAATGACGAAAAAAGGGGAAAATAGAGTAAAAAAATAGAAATTTCGCTAAAATTATCCGTTTCTTCGTTTTTTTTCGATTATATCTGGAATAAATGACGAAAAAAGGGGAAAATAGAGTAACAAAATAGAAATTTCAATGAAATTTTTCGTTTTCTTAATTTTTTTCGATCCTATCTGGATAAAAAGACCAAAATAACGTCATAATAAAGGGAAAAAATTGAAATTTTGCTAAATTTATCCGTTTCATTTGTTTTTTTCAATCATATCTTGATAAAATGACAAAAATTGGGTCAAAGTAGATGAAAAAAAACTGAAATTTCGCTAAAATTATCCGTTTTCAACGTTTTTTTTATCATTTCTGGATGAAATTACAAAAATAAGGTCAAAATAGAGGAGAAAAATTGAAATTCGGAGAGATTATCCGTTTTCTTTGTTTTTTTTTTCGATCATATCTAGATAAAATTACGAAAATAAGCTCTAAATAGAGGAAAAAAAATGAAATTTCGCTAAAATTATAGGTTTTCTTTGTTTTAGGTTGTCCCTTTCTGGATAAAATTACCAAACTAACGTCATAATAAAGGGAAAAAATTGAGATTTCGCTAAATTTATTCGTTTTATTTGTTTTTTTCGATCATATCTTGATAAAAAGACAAAAATTGAGTCAAAATTGAGGAAAACAATTGAAATTTCGCTAAAATGATCCGTTTTCTACGTTATTTTTCGATCATATCTGGATAAAATGACGAAAATAAGGACAAAATAGTGGAGAGAAATTGAAATTTTGGTGAAATTATCCGTTTTATTTGTGTTTTTCGATTATATCTGGAATAAATGACGAAAAAAGGGGAAAATAGAGTAACAAAATAGAAATTTCGCTAAAATGATCCGTTTTCTACGTTATTTTTCGATCATATCTGGATAAAATGACGAAAATAAGGACAAAATAGTGGAGAGAATTTGAAATTTCGCTAAAATTATCCGTTTTCTTCGTTTTTTTTCGATTATATCTGGAATAAATGACGAAAAAAGGGGAAAATAGAGTAACAAAATAGAAATTTCGCTAAAATTATCCGTTTTCTTCGTTTTTTTTCGATTATATCTGGAATAAATGACGAAAAAAGGGGAAAATAGAGTAACAAAATAGAAATTTCAATGAAATTTTCCGTTTTCTTGATTTTTTTCGATCCTATCTGGATAAAAAGACCAAATTAACGTCATAATAAAGGGAAAAAATTGAAATTTTGCTAAATTTATCAGTTTCATTTGTTTTTTTCGATCATATCTTGATAAAATGACAAAAATTGGGTCAAAGTAGAGGATAAAAAACTGAAATTTCGCTACAATTATCCGTTTTCAACGTTTTTTTTTATCATTTCTGGATGAAATTACAAAAATTAGGTCAAAATAGAGGAGAAAAATTGAAATTCGGAGAGATTATCCGTTTTTTTTGTTTTTTTTTTTTCGATCATATCTAGATAAAATTACGAAAATAAGCTCTAAATAGAGGAAAAAAAATGAAATTTCGCTAAAATTATCCGTTTTCTTTGTTTTAGGTTGGCCCTTTCTGGATAAAATTACCAAACTAACGTCATAATAAAGGGAAAAAATTGAAATTTCGCTAAATTTATTCGTTTTATTTGTTTTTTTCGATCATATCTTGATAAAAAGACAAAAATTGAGTCAAAATTGAGGAAAACAATTGAAATTTCGCTAAAATGATCCGTTTTCTACGTTATTTTTTGATCATTTCTGGATGAAATAACTAAATAATAAGGTCAAAATAGAGGAGAAAAATTGAAATTTCAGTGAAATTATCCGATTTCTTTATTTTTTTCGATCTTATTTGGATAAAATGACGAAAATAAGTTCAAAATAGAGGAGAGAAATTGAAATTTTCGTGAAATTATCCGTTTTATTTGTGTTTGTCGATCCCTCTGGATAAAATGATGAATATAAGGTCAAAATATAGGAAAAAAATTGAAATTTCAATAAAATTATCCGTTTTCTTCGTTTTTTTTCGATCATATCTGGAATAAATGACAAAAAATTGGGTCAATATAGAGGAAAAAAATTGAAATTTCGCTAAAATTATCCGTTTTCTACGTTATTTTTTTATCATTTCTGGATTAAATTACAAAAATAAGATCAAAATAGAGGAGAAAAATTGAAATTTCAGTGAAATTATTCGTTTTCTTTATTTTTTTCGATCATATCTGGATAAAATGACGAAAATAAGGACAAAATAGTGGAGAGAAATTGAAATTTTGGTGAAATTATCCGTTTTATTTGTGTTTTTCAATCCTATCTTGATATAATGACAAAATTTGGGTCAAAGTAGAGGAAAAAAACTGAAATTTCGCTAAAATTATCCGTTTTCAACGTTTTTTTATCATTTCTTTATGAAATTACAAAAATAAGGTCAAAATAGAGGAGAAAAATTGAAATTCGGTGAGATTATCCGTTTTCTTTGTTTTATTTTCGATCATATCTGGATAAAATTACGATAATAAGCTCAGAATAGAGGAAACAAATTTAAATTTCGCTAAAATTATCCGTTTTCTTTGTTTTAGGTTGACCCTTTCTGGATAAAATTACCAAACTTACGTCATAATAAAGGGAAAAAATTGAAATTTTGCTAAACTTAACCGTTTCATTTGCTTTTTTCGATCATATCTTGATAAAATGACAAAAATTGGGTCAAAGTAGAGGAAAAAAACTGAAATTTCGCTAAAATTATCCGTTTTCAACGTTATTTTTTGATCATTTCTGGATGAAATTACAAAAATAAGGTCAAAATAGAGGAGAAAAATTGAAATTTCAGTGAAATTATCCGATTTCTTTATTTTTTTCGATCTTATTTGGTTAAAATGACGAAAATAAGTTCAAAATAGAGGAGAGAATTTGAAATTTTCGTGAAATTATCCGTTTTATTTGTGTTTTTCGATCCCTCTGGATGAAATGATGAAAATAAAGTCAAAATTGAGGAAAAAAATTGAAATTTCGTTGAAAGCATCCGTTTTCGTTTTTTATTTTCGATCAAATCTGGATTAATTGACAAAATAAGGTCAAAATATTGAAATTTCGCTTAAACTAACCGTTTTCTTCGTTTTTTTTTTGATCATATCTGGATTAAATGACCAAAATAACGTCATAATGAAGGGAAACAATTGAAATTTTGCTGAATTTATCCGTAAAATTTATATTAATCCGTAATTTATCTATAAAATGACAAAAATTGGGTCAATATAGAGGAAAAAAATTGAAATTTCGCTAAAATTATCCGTTTTCTTTGTTTTAGGTTGACCCTTTCTGGATAAAATTACCAAACTAACGTCATAATAAAGGGAAAAAATTGGAATTTCGCTAAATTTATTCGTTTTATTTGTTTTTTTCAATCATATCTTGATAAAATGACAAAAATTGAGTCAAAATTGAGGAAAAAAATTGAAATTTCGCTAAAATGATCCGTTTTCTACGTTATTTATTGATCATTTCTGGATTAAATTACAAAAATAAGATCAAAATAGAGGAGAAAAATTGAAATTTCAGTGAAATTATTCGTTTTCTTTATTTTTTTCGATCATATCTGGATAAAATGACGAAAATTAGGATAAAATAGTGGAGAGAAATTGAAATTTTGGTGAAATTATCCGTTTTATTTGTGTTTTTCGATCCTATCTGGATAGATTGATGAAAATAAAGTCAAAATTGAGGAAAAAAAATTGAAATTTCGCTAAAATTATCCGTTTTCTTCGATTTTTTCGATCATATCTTGAATAAATGACGAAAAAAGGGCAATATAGAGTAACAAAATAGAAATTTCAATGAAATTATTCGTTTTCTTAATTTTTTTCGATTCTATCTGGATAAAATGACCAAAATAACGCCATAATAAAGGGAAAAAATTGAAATTTTGCTAAATTTAACCGTTTCATTTGTTTTTTTCGATCATATCTTGATAAAACGACAACAATTGGGTCAAAGTAGAGGAAAAAAACTGAAATTTCGCTAAAATTATCCGTTTTCAACGTTTTTTTTATCATTTCTGGATGAAATTACAAAAATAAGGTCAAAATAGAGGAGAAAAATTGAAATTCGGTGAGATTATCCGTTTTCTTTGTTTTTTTTCGATCATATCTGGATAAAATTACGAAAATAAGCTCAGAATAGAGGAAAAAAATTAAAATTTCGCAAAAATTATCCGTTTTCTTTGTTTTAGGATGACCCTTTCTGGATAAAATTAACAAAATAACGTCATAATAAAGGGAAAAAATTGAAATTTCGCTAAATTTATTCGTTTTATTTGTTTTTTCGATCATATCTTTATAAAATGACAAAAATTGAGTCAAAATAGAGGAGAAAAATTGAAATTTCAGTGAAATTATTCGTTTTCTTTATGTTTTTCGATCATATCTGGATAAAATGACGAAAATAAGGTCAAAATAGAGGAGAGAATTTGAAATTTTGGTGAAAGTATCCGTTTTATTTGTGTTTTACGATCCTATCTGGATAAAATGATGAAAATATAGTCAAAATTGAGGAAAAAAATTGAAATTTCGCTAAAATTATCCGTTTTCTTCGTTTTTCTTCGAATATATCTGGAATAAATGACGAAAAAAGGGGAAAATAGAGTAACAAAATAGAAATTTCAATGAAATTTTTCGTTTTCTTAATTTTTTTCGATCCTATCTGGATAAAATGACCAAATTAACGTCATAATAAAGGGAAAAAATTGAAATTTTGCTAAATTTATCAGTTTCATTTGTTTTTTTCGATCATATCTTGATAAAATGACAAAAATTGGGTCAAAGTAGAGGAAAAAAAACTGAAATTTCGCAAAAATTATCCGTTTTCAACGTTTTTTTTATCATTTCTGGATGAAATTACAAAAATAAGGTCAAAATATAGGAGAAAAATTAAAATTCGGAGAGATTATCCGTTTTCCTTGTTTTTTTTTCGATCATATCTGGATAAAATTACGAAAATAAGCTCTAAATAGAGGAAAAAAATTGAAATTTCGCTAAAATTATCCGTTTTCATTGTTTTAGGTTGACCCTTTCTGGATAAAATTACCAAACTAACGTCATTATAAAGGGAAAAAATTGAAATTTCGCTAAATTTATTCGTTTTATTTGTTTTTTTCGATCATATCTTGATAAAATGACAAAAATTGAGTCAAAATTTAGGAAAAAAATTGAAATTTCGCTAAAATTATCCGTTTCCTACGTTATTTTTTGATCATTTCTGGATGAAATTACAAAAATAAGGTCAAAATAGAGGAGAAATATTGAAATTTCAGTGAAATTATCCGATTTCTTTATTTTTTTCGATCTTATTTGGATAAAATGAAGAAAATAAGTTCAAAATAGAGGAGAGAATTTAAATTTTCGTGAAATTATCCGTTTTATTTGTGTTTTCGATCCTTCTGGATAAAATGATAAAAATAAAGTCAAAATTGAGGAAAAAAATTGATATTTCGTTGAAATCATCCGTTTTCGATTTTTATTTTCGATCAAATCTGGATTTATTGACAAAAATAAGGTCAAAATATAAGAAAAAAATGGAAATTTCGCTAAAATTATCCGTTTTCTACGTTATTTTTTAATCATTTCTGGATTAAATTACAAAAATAAGATCAAAATAGAGGAGAAAAATTGAAATTTCAGTGAAATTATTCGTTTTCTTTATTTTTTTCGATCATATCTGGATAAAATGACGAAAATAAGGACAAAATAGTGGAGAGAAATTGAAATTTTGGTGAAATTATCCGTTTTATTTGTGTTTTTCGATCATATCTGGATAAAATGACGAAAATAAGGTCAAAATACAGGAGAGAATTTGAAATTTCGCTAAAATTATCCGTTTTCTTCGTTTTTTTTTCGATTATATCTGGAATAAATGACGAAAAAAGGGGAAAATAGAGTAACAAAATAGATATTTCGCTAAAATTATCCGTTTTCTTCGTTTTTTTTTCGATTATATCTGGAATAAATGACGAAAAAAGGGGAAAATAGGGTAACAATATAGAAATTTCAATGAAATTTTTCGTTTTCTTAATTTTTTTCGATCCTATCTGGATAAAAAGACCAAATTAACGTCATAATAAAGGGAAAAAATTGAAATTTTGCTAAATTTATCCGTTTCATTTGTTTTTTTCGATCATATCTTGATAAAATGACAAAAATTGGGTCAAAGTAGAGAAAAAAAAACTGAAATTTCGCTAAAATTATCCGTTTTCAACGTTTTTTTTATCATTTCTGGATGAAATTACAAAAATAAGGTCAAAATAGAGGAGAAAAATTGAAATTCAGAGAGATTATCCGTTTTCTGTGTTTTTTTTTTTCGATCATATCTAGATAAAATTACGAAAATAAGCTCTAAATAGAGGAAAAAAAATGAAATTTCGCTAAAATTATCCGTTTTCTTTGTTTTAGGTTGTCCCTTTCTGGATAAAATTACCAAACTAACTTCATAATAAAGGGAAAAAATTGAGATTTCACTAAATTTATTCGTTTTATTTGTTTTTTTTCGATCATATCTTGATAAAAAGACAAAAATTGAGTCAAAATTGAGGAAATCAATTGAAATTTCGCTAAAATGATCCGTTTTCTACGTTATTTTTCGATCATATCTGGATAAAATGACGAAAATATGGACAAAATAGTGGAGAGAAATTGAAATTTTGGTGAAATTATCCGTTTTATTTGTGTTTTTCATTTATATCTGGAATAAATGACGAAAAAGGGGGAAAATAGAGTAACAAAATAGAAATTTCGCTAAAATGATCCGTTTTCTACGTTATTTTTCGATCATATCTGGATAAAATGAAGAAAATAAGGACAAAATAGTGGAGAGAATTTGAAATTTCGCTAAAATTATCCGTTTTCTTCGTTTTTTTTCGATTATATCTGGAATAAATGACGAAAAAAGGGGAAAATAGAGTAACAAAATAGAAATTTCGCTAAAATTATCCGTTTTCTTCGTTTTTTTTCGATTATATCTGGAATAAATGACGAAAAAAGGGGAAAATAGAGTAACAAAATAGAAATTTCAATGAAATTTTTCGTTTTCTTCATTTTTTTCGATCCTATCTGGATAAAAAGACCAAATTAACGTCATAATAAAGGGAAAAAATTGAAATTTTGCTGAATTTATCAGTTTCATTTGTTTTTTTCGATCATATCTTGATAAAATGACAAAAATTGGGTCAAAGTAGAGGAAAAAAAACTGAAATTTCGCTATAATTATCCGTTTTCAACGTTTTTTTATCATTTCTGGATGAAATTACAAAAATAAGGTCAAAATAGAGGAGAAAAATTGAAATTCGGAGAGATTATCCGTTTTCTTTGTTTTTTTTTTTCGATCATATCTAGATAAAATTACGAAAATAAGCTCTAAATAGAGGAAAAAAAATGAAATTTCGCTAAAATTATCCGTTTTCATTGTTTTAGGTTGACCCTTTCTGGATAAAATTACCAAACTAACGTCATTATAAAGGGAAAAAATTGAAATTTCGCTAAATTTATTCGTTTTATTTGTTTTTTTCGATCATATCTTGATAAAATGACAAAAATTGAGTCAAAATTTAGGAAAAAAATTGAAATTTCGCTAAAATTATCCGTTTCCTACGTTATTTTTTGATCATTTCTGGATGAAATTACAAAAATAAGGTCAAAATAGAGGAGAAATATTGAAATTTCAGTGAAATTATCCGATTTCTTTATTTTTTTCGATCTTATTTGGATAAAATGAAGAAAATAAGTTCAAAATAGAGGAGAGAATTTAAATTTTCGTGAAATTATCCGTTTTATTTGTGTTTTCGATCCTTCTGGATAAAATGATAAAAATAAAGTCAAAATTGAGGAAAAAAATTGATATTTCGTTGAAATCATCCGTTTTCGATTTTTATTTTCGATCAAATCTGGATTTATTGACAAAAATAAGGTCAAAATATAAGAAAAAAATGGAAATTTCGCTAAAATTATCCGTTTTCTACGTTATTTTTTAATCATTTCTGGATTAAATTACAAAAATAAGATCAAAATAGAGGAGAAAAATTGAAATTTCAGTGAAATTATTCGTTTTCTTTATTTTTTTCGATCATATCTGGATAAAATGACGAAAATAAGGACAAAATAGTGGAGAGAAATTGAAATTTTGGTGAAATTATCCGTTTTATTTGTGTTTTTCGATCATATCTGGATAAAATGACGAAAATAAGGTCAAAATACAGGAGAGAATTTGAAATTTCGCTAAAATTATCCGTTTTCTTCGTTTTTTTTTCGATTATATCTGGAATAAATGACGAAAAAAGGGGAAAATAGAGTAACAAAATAGATATTTCGCTAAAATTATCCGTTTTCTTCGTTTTTTTTCGATTATATCTGGAATAAATGACGAAAAAAGGGGAAAATAGGGTAACAATATAGAAATTTCAATGAAATTTTTCGTTTTCTTAATTTTTTTCGATCCTATCTGGATAAAAAGACCAAATTAACGTCATAATAAAGGGAAAAAATTGAAATTTTGCTAAATTTATCCGTTTCATTTGTTTTTTTCGATCATATCTTGATAAAATGACAAAAATTGGGTCAAAGTAGAGAAAAAAAAAACTGAAATTTCGCTAAAATTATCCGTTTTCAACGTTTTTTTTATCATTTCTGGATGAAATTACAAAAATAAGGTCAAAATAGAGGAGAAAAATTGAAATTCAGAGAGATTATCCGTTTTCTGTGTTTTTTTTTTTTCGATCATATCTAGATAAAATTACGAAAATAAGCTCTAAATAGAGGAAAAAAAATGAAATTTCGCTAAAATTATCCGTTTTCTTTGTTTTAGGTTGTCCCTTTCTGGATAAAATTACCAAACTAACTTCATAATAAAGGGAAAAAATTGAGATTTCACTAAATTTATTCGTTTTATTTGTTTTTTTCGATCATATCTTGATAAAAAGACAAAAATTGAGTCAAAATTGAGGAAATCAATTGAAATTTCGCTAAAATGATCCGTTTTCTACGTTATTTTTCGATCATATCTGGATAAAATGACGAAAATATGGACAAAATAGTGGAGAGAAATTGAAATTTTGGTGAAATTATCCGTTTTATTTGTGTTTTTCATTTATATCTGGAATAAATGACGAAAAAGGGGGAAAATAGAGTAACAAAATAGAAATTTCGCTAAAATGATCCGTTTTCTACGTTATTTTTCGATCATATCTGGATAAAATGAAGAAAATAAGGACAAAATAGTGGAGAGAATTTGAAATTTCGCTAAAATTATCCGTTTTCTTCGTTTTTTTTCGATTATATCTGGAATAAATGACGAAAAAAGGGGAAAATAGAGTAACAAAATAGAAATTTCGCTAAAATTATCCGTTTTCTTCGTTTTTTTTTCGATTATATCTGGAATAAATGACGAAAAAAGGGGAAAATAGAGTAACAAAATAGAAATTTCAATGAAATTTTTCGTTTTCTTCATTTTTTTCGATCCTATCTGGATAAAAAGACCAAATTAACGTCATAATAAAGGGAAAAAATTGAAATTTTGCTGAATTTATCAGTTTCATTTGTTTTTTTCGATCATATCTTGATAAAATGACAAAAATTGGGTCAAAGTAGAGGAAAAAAAACTGAAATTTCGCTATAATTATCCGTTTTCAACGTTTTTTTATCATTTCTGGATGAAATTACAAAAATAAGGTCAAAATAGAGGAGAAAAATTGAAATTCGGAGAGATTATCCGTTTTCTTTGTTTTTTTTTTTCGATCATATCTAGATAAAATTACGAAAATAAGCTCTAAATAGAGGAAAAAAAATGAAATTTCGCTAAAATTATCCGTTTTCTTTGTTTTAGGTTGACCCTTTCTGGATAAAATTACCAAACTAACGTCATAATAAAGGGAAAAAATTGAAATTTCGCTAAATTTATTCGTTTTATTTGTTTTTTTCGGTCATATCTTGATAAAAAGACAAAAATTGAGTCAAAATAGAGGAGAAAAATTGAAATTTCAGTGAAATTATTCGTTTTCTTTATGTTTTTCGATCATATCTGGATAAAATGACGAAAATAAGGTCAAAATAGAGGAGAGAATTTGAAATTTTGGTGAAAGTATCCGTTTTATTTGTGTTTTACGATCCTATCTGGATAAAATGATGAAAATATAGTCAAAATTGAGGAAAAAAATTGAAATTTCGCTAAAATTATCCGTTTTCTTCGTTTTTCTTCGAATATATCTGGAATAAATGACGAAAAAAGGGGAAAATAGAGTAACAAAATAGAAATTTCAATGAAATTTTTCGTTTTCTTAATTTTTTTCGATCCTATCTGGATAAAATGACCAAATTAACGTCATAATAAAGGGAAAAAATTGAAATTTTGCTAAATTTATCAGTTTCATTTGTTTTTTTCGATCATATCTTGATAAAATGACAAAAATTGGGTCAAAGTAGAGGAAAAAAAACTGAAATTTCGCAAAAATTATCCGTTTTCAAAGTTTTTTTTATCATTTCTGGATGAAATTACAAAAATAAGGTCAAAATATAGGAGAAAAATTAAAATTCGGAGAGATTATCCGTTTTCCTTGTTTTTTTTTCGATCATATCTGGATAAAATTACGAAAATAAGCTCTAAATAGAGGAAAAAAATTGAAATTTCGCTAAAATTATCCGTTTTCTTTGTTTTAGGTTGACCCTTTCTGGATAAAATTACCAAACTAACGTCATAATAAAGGGAAAAAATTGAAATTTCGCTAAATTTATTCGTTTTATTTGTTTTTTTCGATCATATCTTGATAAAATGACAAAAATTGAGTCAAAATTTAGGAAAAAAATTGAAATTTCGCTAAAATTATCCGTTTCCTACGTTATTTTTTGATCATTTCTGGATGAAATTACAAAAATAAGGTCAAAATAGAGGAGAAATATTGAAATTTCAGTGAAATTATCCGATTTCTTTATTTTTTTCGATCTTATTTGGATAAAATGAAGAAAATAAGTTCAAAATAGAGGAGAGAATTTAAATTTTCGTGAAATTATCCGTTTTATTTGTGTTTTTCGATCCTTCTGGATAAAATGATAAAAATAAAGTCAAAATTGAGGAAAAAAATTGATATTTCGTTGAAATCATCCGTTTTCGATTTTTATTTTCGATCAAATCTGGATATATTGACAAAAATAAGGTCAAAATATAAGAAAAAAAATGGAAATTTCGCTAAAATTATCCGTTTTCTACGTTATTTTTTAATCATTTCTGGATTAAATTACAAAAATAAGATCAAAATAGAGGAGAAAAATTGAAATTTCAGTGAAATTATTCGTTTTCTTTATTTTTTTCGATCATATCTGGATAAAATGACGAAAATAAGGACAAAATAGTGGAGAGAAATTGAAATTTTGGTGAAATTATCCGTTTTATTTGTGTTTTTCGATCATATCTGGATAAAATGACGAAAATAAGGTCAAAATACAGGAGAGAATTTGAAATTTCGCTAAAATTATCCGTTTTCTTCGTTTTTTTTTCGATTATATCTGGAATAAATGACGAAAAAAGGGGAAAATAGAGTAACAAAATAGATATTTCGCTAAAATTATCCGTTTTCTTCGTTTTTTTTCGATTATATCTGGAATAAATGACGAAAAAAGGAGAAAATAGGGTAACAATATAGAAATTTCAATGAAATTTTTCGTTTTCTTAATTTTTTTCGATCCTATCTGGATAAAAAGACCAAATTAACGTCATAATAAAGGGAAAAAATTGAAATTTTGCTAAATTTATCCGTTTCATTTGTTTTTTTCGATCATATCTTGATAAAATGACAAAAATTGGGTCAAAGTAGAGAAAAAAAAAACTGAAATTTCGCTAAAATTATCCGTTTTCAACGTTTTTTTTATCATTTCTGGATGAAATTACAAAAATAAGGTCAAAATAGAGGAGAAAAATTGAAATTCAGAGAGATTATCCGTTTTCTGTGTTTTTTTTTTTTCGATCATATCTAGATAAAATTACGAAAATAAGCTCTAAATAGAGGAAAAAAAATGAAATTTCGCTAAAATTATCCGTTTTCTTTGTTTTAGGTTGTCCCTTTCTGGATACAATTACCAAACTAACTTCATAATAAAGGGAAAAAATTGAGATTTCGCTAAATTTATTCGTTTTATTCGTTTTTTTCGATCATATCTTGATAAAAAGACAAAAATTGAGTCAAAATTGAGGAAATCAATTGAAATTTCGCTAAAATGATCCGTTTTCTACGTTATTTTTCGATCATATCTGGATAAAATGACGAAAATATGGACAAAATAGTGGAGAGAAATTGAAATTTTGGTGAAATTATCCGTTTTATTTGTGTTTTTCGATTATATCTGGAATAAATGACGAAAAAAGGGGAAAATAGAGTAACAAAATAGAAATTTCGCTAAAATGATCCGTTTTCTACGTTATTTTTCGATCATATCTGGATAAAATGACGAAAATAAGGACAAAATAGTGGAGAGAATTTGAAATTTCGCTAAAATTATCCGTTTTCTTCGTTTTTTTTCGATTATATCTGGAATAAATGACGAAAAAAGGGGAAAATAGAGTAACAAAATAGAAATTTCGCTAAAATTATCCGTTTTCTTCGTTTTTTTTCGATTATATCTGGAATAAATGACGAAAAAAGGGGAAAATAGAGTAACAAAATAGAAATTTCAATGAAATTTTTCGTTTTCTTAATTTTTTTCGATCCTATCTGGATAAAAAGACCAAATTAACGTCATAATAAAGGGAAAAAATTGAAATTTTGCTGAATTTATCAGTTTCATTTGTTTTTTTCGATCATATCTTGATAAAATGACAAAAATTGGGTCAAAGTAGAGGAAAAAAAACTGAAATTTCGCTATAATTATCCGTTTTCAACGTTTTTTTATCATTTCTGGATGAAATTACAAAAATAAGGTCAAAATAGAGGAGAAAAATTGAAATTCGGAGAGATTATCCGTTTTCTTTGTTTTTTTTTTCGATCATATCTAGATAAAATTACGAAAATAAGCTCTAAATAGAGGAAAAAAAATGAAATTTCGCTAAAATTATCCGTTTTCTTTGTTTTAGGTTGACCCTTTCTGGATAAAATTACCAAACTAACGTCATAATAAAGGGAAAAAATTGAAATTTCGCTAAATTTATTCGTTTTATTTGTTTTTTTCGGTCATATCTTGATAAAAAGACAAAAATTGAGTCAAAATTGAGGAAAACAATTGAAATTTCGCTAAAATGATCCGTTTTCTACGTTATTTTTTGATCATTTCTGGATGAAATAACTAAATAATAAGGTCAAAATAGAGGAGAAAAATTGAAATTTCAGTGAAATTATCCGATTTCTTTATTTTTTTCGATCTTATTTGGATAAAATGACGAAAATAAGTTCAAAATAGAGTAGAGAAATTGAAATTTTCGTGAAATTATCCATTTTATTTGTGTTTTTCGATCCATCTGGATAAAATGATGAATATAAGGTCAAAATATAGGAAAAAAATTGAAATTTCAATAAAATTATCCGTTTTCTTCGTTTTTTTTCGATCATATCTGGAATAAATGACGAAAAATTGGGTCAATATAGAGGAAAAAAATTGAAATTTCGCTAAAATGATCCGTTTTCTACGTTATTTTTTGATCATTTCTGGATGAAATAACTAAATAATAAGGTCAAAATAGAGGAGAAAAATTGAAATTTCAGTGAAATTATCCGATTTCTTTATTTTTTTCGATCTTATTTGGATAAAATGACGAAAATAAGTTCAAAATAGAGTAGAGAAATTGAAATTTTGGTGAAATGATCCGTTTTATTTGTGTTTTTCGATCCTATCTGGATAAAATTATGAAAATAAAGTCAAAATTGAGGAAAAAAAATTGAAATTTCGCTAAAATTACCTGTTTTCTTCGTTTTTTTTCGATCATATCTTGAATAAATGACGAAAAAAGGGCAATATAGAGTAACAAAATAGAAATTTTAATGAAATTATTCGTTTTCTTAATTTTTTTCGATCCTATCTGGATGAAATGACTAAAATAACGTCATAATAAAGGGAAAAAATTGAAATTTTGCTAAATTTAACCGTTTCATTTGTTTTTTTCGATCATATGTTGATAAAATGACAAAAGTTGGGTCAAAGTAGAGGAAAAAAACAGAAATTTCGCTAAAATTATCCGTTTTCAACATTTTTTTTATCATTTCTGGATGAAATTACAAAAATAAGGTCAAAATAGAGGAGAAAAATTGAAATTCGGTGAGATTATCCGTTTTCTTTGTTTTTTTTTTCGATCATATCTGGATAAAATTACGAAAATAAGCTCAGAATAGAGGAAAAAAATTGAAATTTCGCTAAAATTATCCGTTTTCTTTGTTTTAGGTTGACCCTTTCTGGATAAAATTACCAAAATAACGTCATAATAAAGGGAAAAAATTGAAATTTCGCTAAATTTATTCGTTTTATTTGTTTTTTCGATCATATCTTGATAAAATGACAAAAATTGAGTCAAAATAGAGGAGAAAAATTGAAATTTCAGTGAAATTATTCGATTTCTTTATGTTTTTCGATCATATCTGGATAAAATGACGAAAATAAGGTCAAAATAGAGGAGAGAATTTGAAATTTTGGTGAAAGTATCCGTTTTATTTGTGTTTTTCGATCCTATCTGGATAAAATGATGAAAATATAGTCAAAATTGAGGAAAAAAATTGAAATTTCGCTAAAATTATCCGTTTTCTTCGTTTTTCTTCGAATATATCTGGAATAAATGACGAAAAAAGGGGAAAATAGAGTAACAAAATAGAAATTTCAATGAAATTTTTCGTTTTCTTAATTTTTTTCGATCCTATCTGGATAAAATGACCAAATTAACGTCATAATAAAGGGAAAAAATTGAAATTTTGCTAAATTTATCAGTTTCATTTGTTTTTTTCGATCATATCTTGATAAAATGACAAAAATTGGGTCAAAGTAGAGGAAAAAAAACTGAAATTTCGCAAAAATTATCCGTTTTCAACGTTTTTTTTTATCATTTCTGGATGAAATTACAAAAATAAGGTCAAAATATAGGAGAAAAATTAAAATTCGGAGAGATTATCCGCTTTCCTTGTTTTTTTTTTCGATCATATCTGGATAAAATTACGAAAATAAGCTCTAAATAGAGGAAAAAAATTGAAATTTCGCTAAAATTATCCGTTTTCTTTGTTTTAGGTTGACCCTTTCTGGATAAAATTACCAAACTAACGTCATAATAAAGGGAAAAAATTGAAATTTCGCTAAATTTATTCGTTTTATTTGTTTTTTTCGATCATATCTTGATAAAATGACAAAAATTGAGTCAAAATTTAGGAAAAAAATTGAAATTTCGCTAAAATTATCCGTTTCCTACGTTATTTTTTGATCATTTCTGGATGAAATTACAAAAATAAGGTCAAAATAGAGGAGAAATATTGAAATTTCAGTGAAATTATCCGATTTCTATATTTTTTTCGATCTTATTTGGATAAAATGAAGAAAATAAGTTCAAAATAGAGGAGAGAATTTAAATTTTCGTGAAATTATCCGTTTTATTTGTGTTTTTCGATCCCTCTGGATAAAATGATGAAAATAAAGTCAAAATTGAGGAAAAAAATTGATATTTCGTTGAAATCATCCGTTTTCGATTTTTATTTTCGATCAAATCTGGATATATTGACAAAAATAAGGTCAAAATATAAGAAAAAAAATGGAAATTTCGCTAAAATTATCCGTTTTCTACGTTATTTTTTAATCATTTCTGGATTAAATTTCAAAAATAAGATCAAAATAGAGGAGAAAAATTGAAATTTCAGTGAAATTATTCGTTTTCTTTATTTTTTTCGATCATATCTGGATAAAATGACGAAAATAAGGACAAAATAGTGGAGAGAAATTGAAATTTTGGTGAAATTATCCGTTTTATTTGTGTTTTTCGATCATATCTGGATAAAATGACGAAAATAAGGTCAAAATACAGGAGAGAATTTGAAATTTCGCTAAAATTATCCGTTTTCTTCGTTTTTTTTTCGATTATATCTGGAATAAATGACGAAAAAAGGGGAAAATAGAGTAACAAAATAGAAATTTCGCTAAAATTATCCGTTTTCTTCGTTTTTTTTCGATTATATCTGGAATAAATGACGAAAAAAGGGGAAAATAGGGTAACAAAATAGAAATTTCAATGAAATTTTTCGTTTTCTTAATTTTTTTCGATCCTATCTGGATAAAAAGACCAAATTAACGTCATAATAAAGGGAAAAAATTGAAATTTTGCTAAATTTATCCGTTTCATTTGTTTTTTTCGATCATATCTTGATAAAATGACAAAAATTGGGTCAAAGTAGAGGAAAAAAAAAACTGAAATTTCGCTAAAATTATCCGTTTTCAACGTTTTTTTTTATCATTTCTGGATGAAATTACAAAAATTAGGTCAAAATAGAGGAGAAAAATTGAAATTCGGAGAGATTATCCGTTTTCTGTGTTTTTTTTTTTTCGATCATATCTAGATAAAATTACGAAAATAAGCTCTAAATAGAGGAAAAAAAATGAAATTTCGCTAAAATTATCCGTTTTCTTTGTTTTAGGTTGTCCCTTTCTGGATAAAATTACCAAACTAACTTCATAATAAAGGGAAAAAATTGAGATTTCGCTAAATTTATTCGTTTTATTTGTTTTTTTCGATCATATCTTGATAAAAAGACAAAAATTGAGTCAAAATTGAGGAAATCAATTGAAATTTCGCTAAAATGATCCGTTTTCTACGTTATTTTTCGATCATATCTGGATAAAATGACGAAAATATGGACAAAATAGTGGAGAGAAATTGAAATTTTGGTGAAATTATCCGTTTTATTTGTGTTTTTCGATTATATCTGGAATAAATGACGAAAAAAGGGGAAAATAGAGTAACAAAATAGAAATTTCGCTAAAATGATCCGTTTTCTACGTTATTTTTCGATCATATCTGGATAAAATGACGAAAATAAGGACAAAATAGTGGAGAGAATTTGAAATTTCGCTAAAATTATCCGTTTTCTTCGTTTTTTTTCGATTATATCTGGAATAAATGACGAAAAAAGGGGAAAATAGAGTAACAAAATAGAAATTTCGCTAAAATTATCCGTTTTCTTCGTTTTTTTTCGATTATATCTGGAATAAATGACGAAAAAAGGGGAAAATAGAGTAACAAAATAGAAATTTCAATGAAATATTTCGTTTTCTTAATTTTTTTCGATCCTATCTGGATAAAAAGACCAAATTAACGTCATAATAAAGGGAAAAAATTGAAATTTTGCTGAATTTATCAGTTTCATTTATTTTTTTCGATCATATCTTGATAAAATGACAAAAATTGGGTCAAAGTAGAGGAAAAAAAACTGAAATTTCGCTATAATTATCCGTTTTCAACGTTTTTTTTATCATTTCTGGATGAAATTACAAAAATAAGGTCAAAATAGAGGAGAAAAATTGAAATTCGGAGAGATTATCCGTTTTCTTTGTTTTTTTTTTCGATCATATCTAGATAAAATTACGAAAATAAGCTCTAAATAGAGGAAAAAAAATGAAATTTCAATAAAATTATCCGTTTTCTTCGTTTTTTTTCGATCATATCTGGAATAAATGACGAAAAATTGGGTCAATATACAGGAAAAAAATTGAAATTTCGCTAAAATTATCCGTTTTCTACGTTATTTTTTGATCATTTCTGGATTAAATTACAAAAATAAGATCAAAATAGAGGAGAAAAATTGAAATTTCAGTGAAATTATTCGTTTTCTTTATTTTTTTCGATCATATCTGGATAAAATGACGAAAATAAGGATAAAATAGTGGAGAGAAATTGAAATTTTGGTGAAATTATCCGTTTTATTTGTGTTTTTCGATCCTATCTGGATAAAATGATGAAAATAAATTCAAAATTGAGGAAAAAAATTGAAATTTCGCTAAAATTATCCGTTTTCTTCGTTTTTTTTTTATCATATCTGGAATAAATGACGAAAAAAGGGGAAAATAGAGTAACATAATAGAAATTTCAATGAAATTTTTCGTTTTGTTAATTTTTTTCGATCCTATCTGGATAAAATGACCAAAATAATGTCATTATAATGGGAAAAATTGAAAAATTGAAATATCTTGATAAAATAACAAAAATTGGGTCAAAATAGAGGAAAAAAACTGAAATTTCGCTAAAATTATCCGTTTTTAACGTTTTTTTTTATCATTTCTGGATGAAATTACAAAAATAAGGTCAAAATATAGGAGAAAAAATAATATTCGGAGAGATTATCCGTTTTCTTTGTTTTTTTTTCGATCATATCTGGATAAAATTACGAAAATAAGCTCAGAATAGAGGAAAAAAATTGAAATTTCGCTAAAATTATCCGTTTTCTTTGTTTTAGGTTGACCCTTTCTGGATAAAATTACCAAACTAACGTCATAATAAAGGGAAAAAATTAAAATTTCGCTAAATTTATTCGTTTTATTTGTTTTTTTCGATCATATCTATATAAAATGACAAAAATTGGGTCAATATGAAGGAAAAAAATTGAAATTTCGCTAAAATTATCCGTTTTCTACGTTATTTTTTGATCATTTCTGGATTAAATTACAAAAATAAGATCAAAATAGAGGAGAAAAATTGAAATTTCAGTGAAATTATTCGTTTTCTTTATTTTTTTCGATCATATCTGGATAAAATGACGAAAATAAGGACAAAATAGTGGAGAGAAATTGAAATTTTGGTGAAATTATCCGTTTTATTTGTGTTTTTCGATCCTATCTGGATAAATTGATGAAAATAAAGTCAAAATTGAGGAAAAAAAATTAAATTTTCGCTAAAATTATCAGTTTTCTTCGTTTTTTTTCGATCCTATCTGGAATAAATGACGAAAAAAGGGCAATATAGAGTAACAAAATAGAAATTTCAATGAAATTATTCGTTTTCTTAATTTTTTTCGATCCTATCTGGATAAAATTACCAAAATAACGTCATAATAAATGGAATAAATTGAAATTTTGTTAAATTTAACCGTTTCATTTGTTTTTTTCGATCATATCTTGATAAAATGAAAAAATTGGGTCAAAGTAGAGCAAAAAAAACAGAAATTTCGC
Organism: Sympetrum striolatum; assembly: GCA_947579665.1. Lineage (NCBI taxonomy): Eukaryota > Metazoa > Arthropoda > Insecta > Odonata > Libellulidae > Sympetrum > Sympetrum striolatum. The sequence goes on from OX388351.1 coordinate 7,392,646, forward strand.
TAAAATTATCCGTTTTCAACGTTTTTTTTATCATTTCTGGATGAAATTACAAAAATAAGGTCAAAATAGAGGAGAAATATTGAAATTCGATAAGATTATCCGTTTTCAATGTTTTTTTTTCGATCATATCTGGATAAAATTACGAAAATAAGCTCAGAATAGAGGAAAAAAATTGAAATTTCGCTAAACTTATCCGTTTTCTTTGTTTTAGGTTGACCCTTTCTGGATAAAATTACCAAAATAACGTCATAATAAAGGGAAAAAATTGAAATTTCGCTAAATTTATTCGTTTTATTTGTTTTTTCGATCATATCTTGATAAAATGACAAAAATTGGGTCAATATAAAGGAAGAAAATTGAAATTTCGCGAAAATTATCCGTTTTCTACGTTATTTTTTGATCAGTTCTGGATTAAATTACAAAAATAAGATCAAAATAGAGGAGAAAAATTGAAATTTCAGTGAAATTATTCGTTTTCTTTATTTTTTTCGATCATATCTGGATAAAATGACGAAAATAAGGACAAAATAGTGGAGAGAAATTGAAATTTTGGTGAAATTATCCGTTTTATTTGTGTTTTTCGATCCTATCTGGATAAATTGATAAAAATAAAGTCAAAATTGAGGAAAAAAAATTAAATTTTCGCTAAAATTATCCGTTTTCTTCGTTTTTTTTCGATCATATCTTGAATAAATGACGAAAAAAGGGCAATATAGAGTAACAAAATAGAAATTTCAATGAAATTATTCGTTTTCTTAATTTTTTTCGATCCTATCTGGATAAAATTACCAAAATAACGTCAAAATAAATGGAAAAAATTGAAATTTTGCTAAATTTAACCGTTTCATTTGTTTTTTCGATCATATCTTGATAAAATGACAAAAATTGGGTCAAAGTAGAGGAAAAAAACAGAAATCTCGCTAAAATTATCCGTTTTCAACGTTTTTTTATCATTTCTGGATGAAATTACAAAAATAAGGTCAAAATAGAGGAGAAAAATTGAAATTCGGTGAGATTATCCGTTTTCTTTGTTTTTTTTTCGATCATATCTGGATAAAATTACGAAAATAAGCTCTAAATAGAGGAAAAAAATTGAAATTTCGCAAAAATTATCCGTTTTCTTTGTTTTAGGTTGACCCTTTCTGGATAAAATTACCAAACTAACGTCATAATAAAGGGAAAAAATTGAAATTTCGCTAAAATTATCCGTTTTCTTTGTTTTAGGTTGACCCTTTCTGGATAAAATTACCAAAATAAGGTCATAATAAAGGGAAAAAATTGAAATTTCGCTAAATTTATTCGTTTTATTTGTTTTTTTCGATCATATCTTGATAAAATGACAAAAATTGAGTCAAAATTGAGGAAAAAAATTGAAATTTCGCTAAAATTATCCGTTTTCTACGTTATTTTTTGATCATTTCTGGATGAAATTACAAAAATAAGGTCAAAATAGAGGAGAAATATTGAAATTTCAGTGAAATTATCCGATTTCTTTATTTTTTTCGATCTTATTTGGATAAAATGACGAAAATAAGTTCAAAATAGGGGAGAGAAATTGAAATTTTCGTGAAATTATCCGTTTTATTTGTGTTTTTCGATCCCTCTGGATAAAATGATGAAAATAAAGTCAAAATTGAGGAAAAAAATTGATATTTCGTTGAAATCATCCGTTTTCGATTTTTATTTTCGATCAAATCTGGATATATTGACAAAAATAAGGTCAAAATATAAGAAAAAAAATGGAAATTTCGCTAAAATTATCCGTTTTCTACGTTATTTTTTGATCATTTCTGGATTAAATTACAAAAATAAGATCAAAATAGAGGAGAAAAATTGAAATTTCAGTGAAATTATTCGTTTTCTTTATTTTTTTCGATCATATCTGGATAAAATGACGAAAATAAGGACAAAATAGTGGAGAGAAATTGAAATTTTGGTGAAATTATCCGTTTTATTTGTGTTTTTCGATCCTATCTGGATAAAATAATGAAAATAAAGTCAAATTTGAGGAAAAAAATTGAAATTTCGCTAAAATTATCCGTTTTCTACGTTATTTTTTGATCATTTCTGGATTAAATTACAAAAATAAGATCAAAATAGAGGAGAAAAATTGAAATTTCAGTGAAATTATTCGTTTTCTTTGTTTTAGGTTGACCTTTTCTGGATAAAATTACCAAAACAACGTCATATTAAAGGGAATTGAAATTTCGCTAAATTTATTCGTTAGATTTGTTTTTTCGATCATACCTTGATAAAATGGCAAAAATTGAGTCAAAATAGAGGAGAAAAATTGAAATTTCAGTGAAATTATTTGATTTCTTTATTTTTTTCGATCATATCTTGATAAAATGACAAAAATTGAGTCAAAATAGAGGAGAAAAATTGAAATTTCAGTGAAATTATTCGTTTTCTTTATGTTTTTCGATCATATCTGGATAAAATGACGAAAATAAGGTCAAAATAGAGGAGAGAATTTGAAATTTTGGTGAAAGTATCCGTTTTATTTGTGTTTTTCGATCCTATCTGGATAAAATGATGAAAATAAAGTCAAAATTGAGGAAAAAAATTGAAATTTCGCTAAAATTATCCGTTTTCTTCGTTTTTTTTCGATTATATCTGGAATAAATGACGAAAAAAGGGGAAAATAGAGTAACAAAATAGAAATTTCAATGAAATTTTTCGTTTTTTTAATTTTTTTCGATCCTATCTGGATAAAATGACCAAATTAACGTCATAATAAAGGGAAAAAATTGAAATTTTGCTCAATTTATCAGTTTCATTTGTTTTTTTCGATCATATCTTGATAAAATGACAAAAATTGGGTCAAAATAGAGGAAAAAAACTGAAATTTCGCTAAAATTATCCGTTTTCAACGTTTTTTTTCATTTCTGGATGAAATTACAAAAATAAGGTCAAAATATAGGAGAAAAAATAATATTCGGAGAGATTATCCGTTTTCTTTGTTTTTTTTCGATCATATCTGGATAAAATTACGAAAAAAAGCTCAGAATAGAGGAAAAAAATTGAAATTTCGCTAAAATTATCCGTTTTCTTTGTTTTAGGTTGACCCTTTCTGGATAAAATTACCAAACTAACGTCATAATAAAGGGAAAAAATTGAAATTTCGCTAAATTTATTCGTTTTATTTGTTTTTTCGATCATATCTTGATAAAATGGCAAAAATTGAGTCAAAATAGAGGAGAAAAATTGAAATTTCAGTAAAATTATTCGTTTTCTACGTTATTTTTTGATCATTTCTGGATGAAATTACAAAAATAAGGTCAAAATAGAGGAGAAATATTGAAATTTCAGTGAAATTATCCGATTTCTTTATTTTTTTCGATCTTATTTGGATAAAATGACGAAAATAAGTTCAAAATAGAGGAGAGAAATTGAAATTTTCGTGAAATTATCCGTTTTATTTGTGTTTTTCGATCCCTCTGGATAAAATGATGAAAATAAAGTCAAAATTGAGGAAAAAAATTGATATTTCGTTGAAATCATCCGTTTTCGATTTTTATTTTCGATCAAATCTGGATATATTGACAAAAATAAGGTCAAAATATAAGAAAAAAAATGGAAATTTCGCTAAAATTATCCGTTTTCTACGTTATTTTTTGATCATTTCTGGATTAAATTACAAAAATAAGATCAAAATAGAGGAGAAAAATTGAAATTTCAGTGAAATTATTCGTTTTCTTTATTTTTTTCGATCATATCTGGATAAAATGACGAAAATAAGGACAAAATAGTGGAGAGAAATTGAAATTTTGGTGAAATTATCCGTTTTATTTGTGTTTTTCGATCCTATCTGGATAAATTGATGAAAATAAAGTCGAAATTGAGGAAAAAAAATTGAAATTTCGCTAAAATTATCCGTTTTCTTCGTTTTTTTTCGATCATATCTTGAATAAATGACGAAAAAAGGGCAATATACAGTAAAAAAATAGAAATTTCAATGAAATTATTCGTTTTCTAATTTTTTTCGATCCTATCTGGATAAAATGACCAAAATAACGTCATAATAAAGGGGAAAAATTGAAATTTTGCTAAATTTATCCGTTTCATTTGTTTTTTTCGACAATATCTTGATAAAATGACAAAAATTGGGTCAAAGTAGAGGAAAAAAACTGAAATTTCAGTGAAATTATTCGTTTTCATTATGTTTTTCGATCATATCTGGATAAAATGACGAAAATAAGGTCAAAATAGAGGAGAGAATTTGAAATTTTGGTGAAAGTATCCGTTTTATTTGTGTTTTTCGATCCTATCTGGATAAAATGATGAAAATAAAGTCAAAATTGAGGAAAAAAATTGAAATTTCGCTAAAATTATCCGTTTTCTTCGTTTTTTTTCTATTATATCTGGAATAAATGACGAAAAAAGGGGAAAATAGAGTAACAAAATAGAAATTTCAATGAAATTTTTCGTTTTCTTAATTTTTTTCGATCCTTTCTGGATAAAATGACCAAAATAAAGTCATAATAAAGGGAAATAATTGAAATTTCGCTAAATTTATTCGTTTTATTTGTTTTTTCGATCATATCTTGATAAAATGGCAAAAATTGAGTCAAAATAGAGGAGAAAAATTGAAATTTCAGTGAAATTATTCGTTTTCATTATGTTTTTCGATCATATCTGGATAAAATGACGAAAATAAGGTCAAAATAGAGGAGAGAATTTGAAATTTTGGTGAAAGTATCCGTTTTATTTGTGTTTTTCGATCCTATCTGGATAAAATGATGAAAATAAAGTCAAAATTGAGGAAAAAAATTGAAATTTCGCTAAAATTATCCGTTTTCTTCGTTTTTTTTCTATTATATCTGGAATAAATGACGAAAAAAGGGGAAAATAGAGTAACAAAATAGAAATTTCAATGAAATTTTTCGTTTTCTTAATTTTTTTCGATCCTATCTGGATAAAATGACCAAATTAACGTCATAAAAAAGGGAAAATATTGAAATTTTGCTAAATTTATCAGTTTCATTTGTTTTTTTCGATCATATCTTGATAAAATGACAAAGCTTGTGTCAAAGTAGAGGAAAAAAAACTGAAATTTCGCTAAAATTATCCGTTTTCAACGTTTTTTTATCATTTCTGGATGAAATTACAAAAATAAGGTGAAAATAGAGGAGAAAAATTGAAATTCGGAGAGATTATCAGTTTTCTTTGTTTTTTTTTCGATCATATCTGGATAAAATTACGAAAATAAGCTTTAAATAGAGGAAAAAAATTGAAATTTCGCTAAAATTATTCGTTTTCTTTGTTTTAGGTTGACCCTTTCTGGATAAAATTACCAAACTAACGTAATTATAAAGGGAAAAAATTGAAATTTCGCTAAATTTATTCGTTTTATTTTTTTTTTCGATCATATCTTGATAAAATGACAAAAATTGAGTCAAAATTGAGGAAAAAAATTGAAATTTCGCTAAAATTATCCGTTTTCTACGTTATTTTTTGATCATTTCTGGATGAAATTACAAAAATAAGGTCAAAATAGAGGAGAAAAATTGAAATTTCAGTGAAATTATCCGATTTCTTTATTTTTTTCAATCTTATTTGGATAAAATGACGAAAATAAGTTCAAAATAGAGGAGAGAAATCGAAATTTTCGTGAAATTATCCGTTTTATTTGTGTTTTTCGATCCCTCTGGATAAAATGATGAAATAAAGTCAAAATTGAGGAAAAAAATTTATATTTCGTTGAAATCATCCGTTTTCGTTTTTTATTTTCGATCAAATCTGGATATATTGACAAAAATAAGGTCAAAATATAGGAAAAAAATTGAAATTTCGCTAAAATTATTTGTTTTCTTCGTTTTTTTTTCGATCATATCTGGAATAAATGACGAAAAAAGGTCATAATAGAGGAGAAAAATTGAGATTTCAGTGAAATTATTCGATTTCTTTGTTTTTTCGATCATATCTGGATAAAATGACGAAAATAAGATCAAAACAGGGGAGAGAAATTGAAATTTTGGTGAAATTATCCGTTGTATTTGTGTTTTTCGATCCTATCTGGATGAAATGATGAAAATAAGGTCGAAATAGGGGAAAAAAATTGAAATTTTGGTGAAATTAGTCGTTATCATTGTTTTTTTCGATCATATCTGCATAGAATGACGAAAATAACGTCATGATAAAGGGAAAAAATTGAAATTTCGCTATAATTATCCGTTTTATTTGTTTTTTTGCGATCATATCTCTATAAAATGACAAAAATTGGGTCAATATAAAGGAAAAAAATTGAAATTTCGCTAAAATTATCCGTTTTCTACGTTATATTTTGATCATTTCTGGATTAAATTACAAAAATAAGATCAAAATAGAGGAGAAAAATTGAAATTTCAATGAAATTATTCGTTTTATTTATTTTTTTCGATCAAATCTGGATAAAATGACGAAAATAAGGACAAAATAGTGGAGAGAAATTGAAATTTTGGTGAAATTATCCGTTTTATTTGTGTTTTTCGATCCTATCTGGATAAAATGATGAAAATAAAGTCAAAATTGAGGAAAAAAAATTGAAATTTCGCTAAAATTATCCGTTTTCTTCGTTTTTTTTCGATCATATCTTGAATAAATGACGAAAAAAGGGCAACATAGAGTAACAAAATAGAAATTTCATTGAAATTATTCGTTTTCTTAATTTTTTTCGATCCTTTCTGGATAAAATGACCAAAATAACGTCATAATAAAGGGAAAAAATTGAAATTTTGCTAAATTTAACCGTTTCATTTGTTTTTTTCGATCATATCTTGATAAAATGACAAAAATTGGGTCAAAGTAGAGGAAAAAAACTGAAATTTCGCTAAAATTATCCGTTTTCAACGTTTTTTTTAACCATTTCTGGATGAAATTACAAAAATAAGGTCAAAATAGAGGAGAAAAATTGAAATTCGGTGAGATTATCCGTTTTCTTTGTTTTTTTTTCGATCATATCTGGATAAAATTACGAAAATAAGCTCAGAATAGAGGAAAAAAATTGAAATTTCGCTAAAATTATCCGTTTTCTTTGTTTTAGGTTGACCCTTTCTGGATAAAATTACCAAAATAACGTCATAATAAAGGGAAAAAATTGAAATTTCGCTAAATTTATTCGTTTTATTTGTTTTTTCGATCATATCTTGATAAAATGACAAAAATTGAGTCAAAATAGAGGAGAAAAATTGAAATTTCAGTGAAATTATTCGTTTTCTTTATGTTTTTCGATCATATCTGGATAAAATGACGAAAATAAGGTCAAAATAGAGGAGAGAATTTGAAATTTTGGTGAAAGTATCCGTTTTATTTGTGTTTTTCGATCCTATCTGGATAAAATGATGAAAATAAAGTCAAAATTGAGGAAAAAAATTGAAATTTCGCTAAAATTATCCGTTTTCTTCGTTTTTTTTCGATTATATCTGGAATAAATGACGAAAAAAGGGGAAAATAGAGTAACAAAATAGAAATTTCAATGAAATTTTTCGTTTTCTTTATTTTTTTCAATCCTATCTGGATAAAATGACCAAATTAACGTCATAATAAAGGGAAAAAATTGAAATTTTGCTAAATTTATTAGTTTCATTTGTTTTTTTCGATCATATCTTGATAAAATGACAAAAATTGGGTCAAAGTAGAGGAAAAAAAACTGAAATTTCGCTAAAATTATCCGTTTTGAACGTTTTTTTTTATCATTTCTGGATGAAATTACAAAAATAAGGTCAAAATATAGGAGAAAAATTGAAATTCGGAGAGATTATCCGTTTTCTTTGTTGTTTTTTGGATCATATCTGGATATAATTACGAAAATAAGCTCTAAATAGAGGAAAAAAATTGAAATTTCGCTAAAATTATCCGTTTTCTTTGTTTTAGGTTGACCCTTTCTGGATAAAATTACCAAACTAACGTCATAATAAAGGGAAAAAATTGAAATTTCTTTAAATTTATTCGTTTTATTTGTTTTTTTCGATCATATCTTGATAAAATGACAAAAATTGATTCAAAATTGAGGAAAAAAATTGAAATTACGCTAAAATTATCCGTTTTCTACGTTATTTTTTGATCATTTATGGATGAAATTACAAAAATAAGGTCAAAATAGAGGAGAAATATTGAAATTTCAGTGAAATTATCCGATTTCTTTATTTTTTTCGATCTTATTTGGATAAAATGACGAAAATAAGTTCAAAATAGAGGAGAGAAATTGAAATTTTCGTGAAATTATCCGTTTTATTTGTGTTTTTCGATCCCTCTGGATAAAATGATGAAAATAAAGTCAAAATTGAGGAAAAAAATTGATATTTCGTTGAAATCATCCGTTTTCGATTTTTATTTTCGATCAAATCTGGATATATTGACAAAAATAAGGTCAAAATATAAGAAAAAAAATGGAAATTTCACTAAAATTATCCGTTTTCTACGTTATTTTTTGATCATTTCTGGATTAAATTACAAAAATAAGATCAAAATAGAGGAGAAAAATTGAAATTTCAGTGAAATTATTCGTTTTCTTTATTTTTTTCGATCATATCTGGATAAAATGACGAAAATAAGGACAAAATAGTGGAGAGAAATTGAAATTTTGGTGAAATTATCCGTTTTCTTTGTGTTTTTCGATCCTATCTGGATAAAATGATGAAAATAAAGTCAAAATTGAGGGAAAAAAATTGAAATTTCGCTAAAATTATCCGTTTTCTTCGTTTTTTTTCGATCATATCTGGAATAAATGACGAAAAAAGGGGAAAATAGAGTAACAAAATAGAAATTTCAATGAAATTTTTCGTTTTCTTAATTTTTTCAATCCTATATGGATAAAATGACCAAAATAACGTCATTATAATGGGAAAAATTGAAATTTTGCTAAATTTATCCGTTTCATTTGTTTTTTTCGATCATATCTTGATAAAATGACAAAAATTGGGTCAAAATAGAGGAAAAAAACTGAAATTTCGCTAAAATTATCCGTTTTCAACGTTTTTTTTATCATTTCTGGATGAAATTACAAAAATAAGGTGAAAATAGAGGAGAAAAATTGAAATTCGGAGAGATTATCCGTTTTCATTGTTTTTTTTTTCGATCATATCTGGATAAAATTACGAAAAAAAGCTCTAAATAGAGGAAAAAAATTGAAATTTCGCTAAAATTATCCGTTTTCTTTGTTTTAGGTTGACCCTTTCTGGATAAAATTACCAAACTAACGTCATAATAAAGGGAAAAAATTAAAATTTCTCTAAATTTATTCGTTTTATTTGTTTTTTTCGATCATATCTCTATAAAATGACAAAAATTGGGTCAATATAAAGGAAAAAAATTGAAATTTCGCTAAAATTATCCATTTTCTACGTTATTTTTTCATCATTTCTGGATTTAATTACAAAAATAAGATCAAAATAGAGGAGAAAAATTGAAATTTCAGTGAAATTATTCGTTTTCTTTATTTTTTTCGATCATATCTGGATAAAATGACGAAAATAAGGACAAAATAGTGGAGGGAAATTGAAATTTTGGTGAAATTATCCGTTTTATTTGTGTTTTTCGATCCTATCTGGATAAATTGATGAAAATAAAGTCAAAATTGAGGAAAAAAAATTGAAATTTCGCTAAAATTATCCGTTTTCTTCGTTTTTTTTCGATCATATCTTGAATAAATGACGAAAAAAGGGCAATATAGAATAACAAAATAGAAATTTCAATGAAATTATTCGTTTTCTTAATTATTTTCGATCTTATCTGGATAAAATGACCAAAATAACGTCATAATAAAGGGAAAAATTGCAATTTTGCTAAATTTAACCGTTTCATTTGTTTTTTTCGATCATAACTTGATAAAATGACAAAAATTGGGTCAAAGTAGAGGAAAAAAAACCGAAATTTCGCTAAAATTATCCGTTTTCAACGTTTTTTTTATCATATCTGGATAAAATTACGAAAATAAGCTCAGAATAGAGGAAAAAAATTTAAATTTCGCTAAAATTATCCGTTTTCTTTGTTTTAGGTTGACCCTTTCTGGACAAAATTACCAAAATAACGTCATAATAAAGGGAAAAAATTGAAATTTCGCTAAATTTATTCGTTTTATATGTTTTTTTGATCATATCTTGATAAAATGACAAAAATTGAGTCAAAATTGAGGAAAAAAATTGAAATTTCGCTAAAATTATCTTTTTTCTACGTTATTTTTTGATCATTTCTGGATGAAATTACAAAAAGAAGGTCAAAATAGAGGAGAAAAATTGAAATTTTGGTGAAAATGTCCGTTTTATTTGTGTTTTTCGATCCTATCTGGATAAAATGATGAAAATAAAGTCAAAATTGATGAAAAAAATTGAAATTTCGCTAAAATTATCCGTTTTCTTCGTTTTTTTTCGATCATATCTTGAGTAAATGACGAAGAAAAGGCAATATAGAGAAACAAAATAGAAATTTCAATGAAATTATTCGTTTTCTTAATTTTTTTCGATCCTATCTGGATAAAATGACCAAAATAACGTCATAATAAAGGGAAAAAATTGAAATTTTGCTAAATTTATCAGTTTCATTTGTTTTTTTCGATCATATCTTGATAAAATGACAAAGCTTGGGTCAAAGTAGAGGAAAAAAAACTGAAATTTCGCTAAAATTATCCGTTTTCAACGTTTTTTTTATCATTTCTGGATGAAATTACAAAAATAAGGTGAAAATAGAGGAGAAAAATTGAAATTCGGAGAGATTATCCGTTTTCTTTGTTTTTTTTTCGATCATATCTGGATAAAATTACGAAAATAGGCTCTAAATAGTGGAAAAAAATTGAAATTTCGCTAAAATTATCCGATTTCTTTGTCTTAGGTTGACCCTTTCTGGATAAAATTACCAAACTAACGTCATAATAAAGGGAAAAAATTGAAATTTCACTAAATTTATTCGTTTTATTTGTTTTTCTCGATCATATCTTGATAAAATGACAAAAATTGAGTCAAAATTGAGGAAAAAAATTGAAATTTCGCTAAAATTATCTTTTTTCTACGTTATTTTTTGATCATTTCTGGATGAAATTACAAAAAGAAGGTCAAAATAGAGGAGAAAAATTGAAATTTTGGTGAAAATGTCCGTTTTATTTGTGTTTTTCGATCCTATCTGGATAAAATGATGAAAATAAAGTCAAAATTGATGAAAAAAATTGAAATTTCGCTAAAATTATCCGTTTTCTTCGTTTTTTTTCGATCATATCTTGAGTAAATGACGAAAAAAAGGCAATATAGAGAAACAAAATAGAAATTTCAATGAAATTATTCGTTTTCTTAATTTTTTTCGATCCTATCTGGATAAAATGACCAAAATAACGTCATAATAAAGGGAAAAAATTGAAATTTTGCTAAATTTAACCGTTTCATTTGTTTTTTTCGATCATATCTTGATAAAATGACAAAAATTGGGTCAAAGTAGAGGAAAAAAACTGAAATTTCGCTAAAATTATCCGTTTTCAACGTTTTTTTTTATCATTTCTGGATGAAATTACAAAAATAAGTTCAAAATAGAGGAGAAAAATTGAAATTCGGTGAGATTATCCGTTATCTTTGTTTTTTTTTCGATCATATCTGGATAAAATTACGAAAATAAGCACAGAATAGAGGAAAAAAATTAAAATTTCGCTAAAATTATCCGTTTTCTTTGTTTTAGGTTGACCCTTTCTGGATAAAATTACCAAAATAACGTCATAAAAAAGGGAAAAAATTGAAATTTCGCTAAATTTATTCGTTTTATTTGTTTTTTCGATCATATCATATAAAATGACAAAAATTGAGTCAAAATAGAGGAGAAAAATTGAAATTTCAGTGAAATTATTCGTTTTCTTTATGTTTTTCGATCATATCTGGTTAAAATGACGAAAATAAAGTCAAAATTGAGGAAAAAAATATAAATTTCGCTAAAATTATCCGTTTTCTTCGTTTTTTTTCGATAATATCTGGAATAAATGACGAAAAAAGGGGAAAATAGAGTAAAAAAATAGAAATTTCAATGAAATTTTTCGTTTTCTTTATTTTTTTTAATCCTATCTGTATAAAATGACAAATTAACGTCATAATAAAGGGAAAAAATTGAAATTCTGCTAAATTTATCAGTTTCATTTGTTTTTTTCGATCATATCTTGATAAAATGACAAAAATTGGGTCAAAGTAGAGGAAAAAAAACTGAAATATCGCTAAAATTATCCGTTTTCAACGTTTTTTTTTATCATTTCTGGATGAAATTACAAAAATAAGGTCAAAATATAGGAGAAAAATTGAGATTCGGAGAGATTATCCGTTTTCTTTGTTTTTTTTTCGATCATATCTGGATAAAATTACGAAAATAAGCTCTAAATAGAGGAAAAAAATTGAAATTTCGCTAAAATTATCCGTTTTCTTTGTTTTAGGTTGACCCTTTCTGGATAAAATTACCAAACTAACGTCATAATAAAGGGAAAAAATTAAAATTTCTCTAAATTTATTCGTTTTATTTGTTTTTTTCGATCATATCTCTATAAAATGACAAAAATTGGGTCAATATAAAGGAAAAAAATTGAAATTTCGCTAAAATTATCCATTTTCTACGTTATTTTTTCATCATTTCTGGATTTAATTACAAAAATAAGATCAAAATAGAGGAGAAAAATTGAAATTTCAGTGAAATTATTCGTTTTCTTTATTTTTTTCGATCATATCTGGATAAAATGACGAAAATAAGGACAAAATAGTGGAGGGAAATTGAAATTTTGGTGAAATTATCCGTTTTATTTGTGTTTTTCGATCCTATCTGGATAAATTGATGAAAATAAAGTCAAAATTGAGGAAAAAAAATTGAAATTTCGCTAAAATTATCCGTTTTCTTCGTTTTTTTTCGATCATATCTTGAATAAATGACGAAAAAAGGGCAATATAGAGTAACAAAATAGAAATTTCAATGAAATTATTCGTTTTCTTAATTATTTTCGATCCTATCTGGATAAAATGACCAAAATAACGTCATAATAAAGGGAAAAATTGAAATTTTGCTAAATTTAACCGTTTCATTTGTTTTTTTCGATCATAACTTGATAAAATGACAAAAATTGGGTCAAAGTAGAGGAAAAAAAACCGAAATTTCGCTAAAATTATCCGTTTTCAACGTTTTTTTTATCATATCTGGATAAAATTACGAAAATAAGCTCAGAATAGAGGAAAAAAATTTAAATTTCGCTAAAATTATCCGTTTTCTTTGTTTTAGGTTGACCCTTTCTGGACAAAATTACCAAAATAACGTCATAATAAAGGGAAAAAATTGAAATTTCGCTAAATTTATTCGTTTTATATGTTTTTTTGATCATATCTTGCTAAAATGACAAAAATTGAGTCAAAATAGAGGAGAAAAATTGAAATTTCAGTGAAATTATTCGTTTTCTTTATGTTTTTCGATCATATCTGGATAAAATGACGAAAATAAGGTCAAAATAGAGGAGAGAATTTGAAATTTTGGTGAAAGTATCCGTTTTATTTGAGTTTTTCGATCCTATCTGGATAAAATGATGAAAATAAAGTCAAAATTGAGGAAAAAAATTGAAATTTCGCTAAAATTATCCGTTTTCTTCGTTTTTTTTCTATTATATCTGGAATAAATGACGAAAAAAGGGGAAAATAGAGTAACAAAATAGAAATTTCAATGAAATTTTTCGTTTTCTTAATTTTTTTCGATCCTATCTGGATAAAATGACCAAATTAACGTCATAATAAAGGGAAAAAATTGAAATTTTGCTAAATTTATCAGTTTCATTTGTTTTTTTCGATCATATCTTGATAAAATGACAAAGCTTGGGTCAAAGTAGAGGAAAAAAAAATTGAAATTTCGCTAAACTTATTCGTTTTATTTGTTTTTTTCGATCATATCTCTATAAAATGACAAAAATTGGGTCAATATAAAGGAAAAAAATTGAAATTTCGAAAAAATTATCCGTTTTCTACGTTATTTTTTGATCATTTCTGGATTTAATTACAAAAATAAGATCAAAATAGAGGAGAAAAATTGAAATTTCAGTGAAATTATTCGTTTTCTTTATTTTTTTCGATCATATCTGGATAAAATGACGAAAATAAGGACAAAATAGTGGAGGGAAATTGAAATTTTGGTGAAATTATCCGTTTTATTTGTGTTTTTCGATCCTATCTGGATAAATTGATGAAAATAAAGTCAAAATTGAGGAAAAAAAATTGAAATTTCGCTAAAATTATCCGTTTTCTTCGTTTTTTTTCGATCATATCTTGAATAAATGACGAAAAAAGGGCAATATAGAGTAACAAAATAGAAATTTCAATGAAATTATTCGTTTTCTTAATTATTTTCGATCCTATCTGGATAAAATGACCAAAATAACGTCATAATAAAGGGAAAAAATTGAAATTTTGCTAAATTTAACCGTTTCATTTGTTTTTTTCGATCATATCTTGATAAAATGACAAAAATTGGGTCAAAGTAGAGGAAAAAAAACCGAAATTTCGCTAAAATTATCCGTTTTCTACGTTTTTTTTATCATTTCTGGATGAAATTACAAAAATAAGATCAAAATAGAGGAGAAAAATTGAAATTCGATGAGATTATCCGTTTTCTTTGTTTTTTTTTCGATCATATCTGGATAAAATTACGAAAATAAGCTCAGAATAGAGGAAAAAAATTTAAATTTCGCTAAAATTATCCGTTTTCTTTGTTTTAGGTTGACCCTTTCTGGATAAAATTACCAAAATAACGTCATAATAAAGGGAAAAAATTGAAATTTCGCTAAATTTATTCGTTTTATTTGTTTTTTCGATCATATCTTGATAAAATGACAAAAATTGAGTCAAAATAGAGGAGAAAAATTGAAATTTCAGTGAAATTATTCGTTTTCTATATGTTTTTCGATCATATCTGGATAAATTGACGAAAATAAGGTCAAAATAGAGGAGAGAATTTGAAATTTTGGTGAAAGTATCCGTTTTATTTGAGTTTTTCGATCCTATCTGGATAAAATAATGAAAATAAAGTCAAAATTGAGGAAAAAAATTGAAATTTTGCTAAAATTATCCGTTTTCTTCGTTTTTTTTCTATTATATCTGGAATAAATGACGAAAAAAGGGGAAAATAGAGTAACAAAATAGAAATTTCAATGAAAATTTTCGTTTTCTTAATTTTTTTCGATCCTATCTGGATAAAATGACCAAATTAACGTCATAATAAAGGGAAAAAATTGAAATTTTGCTAAATTTATCAGTTTCATTTGTTTTTTTCGATCATATCTTGATAAAATGACAAAGCTTGGGTCAAAGTAGAGGAAAAAAAACTGAAATTTCGCTAAAATTATCCGTTTTCAACGTTTTTTTTATCATTTCTGGATGAAATTACAAAAATAAGGTGAAAATAGAGGAGAAAAATTGAAATTCGGAGAGATTATCCGTTTTCTTTGTTTTTTTTTCGATCATATCTGGATAAAATTACGAAAATAGGCTCTAAATAGTGGAAAAAAATTGAAATTTCGCTAAAATTATCCGTTTTCTTTGTCTTAGGTTGACCCTTTCTGGATAAAATTACCAAACTAACGTCATAATAAAGGGAAAAAATTGAAATTTCACTAAATTTATTCGTTTTATTTGTTTTTCTCGATCATATCTTGATAAAATGACAAAAATTGAGTCAAAATTGAGGAAAAAAATTGAAATTTCGCTAAAATTATCTTTTTTCTACGTTATTTTTTGATCATTTCTGGATGAAATTACAAAAAGAAGGTCAAAATAGAGGAGAAAAATTGAAATTTTGGTGAAAATGTCCGTTTTATTTGTGTTTTTCGATCCTATCTGGATAAAATGATGAAAATAAAGTCAAAATTGATGAAAAAAATTGAAATTTCGCTAAAATTATCCGTTTTCTTCGTTTTTTTTCGATCATATCTTGAGTAAATGACGAAAAAAAGGCAATATAGAGAAACAAAATAGAAATTTCAATGAAATTATTCGTTTTCTTAATTTTTTTCGATCCTATCTGGATAAAATGACCAAAATAACGTCATAATAAAGGGAAAAAATTGAAATTTTGCTAAATTTAACCGTTTCATTTGTTTTTTTCGATCATATCTTGATAAAATGACAAAAATTGGGTCAAAGTAGAGGAAAAAAACTGAAATTTCGCTAAAATTATCCGTTTTCAACGTTTTTTTTATCATTTCTGGATGAAATTACAAAAATAAGTTCAAAATAGAGGAGAAAAATTGAAATTCGGTGAGATTATCCGTTATCTTTGTTTTTTTTTCGATCATATCTGGATAAAATTACGAAAATAAGCACAGAATAGAGGAAAAAAATTAAAATTTCGCTAAAATTATCCGTTTTCTTTGTTTTAGGTTGACCCTTTCTGGATAAAATTACCAAAATAACGTCATAAAAAAGGGAAAAAATTGAAATTTCGCTAAATTTATTCGTTTTATTTGTTTTTTCGATCATATCATATAAAATGACAAAAATTGAGTCAAAATAGAGGAGAAAAATTGAAATTTCAGTGAAATTATTCGTTTTCTTTATGTTTTTCGATCATATCTGGTTAAAATGACGAAAATAAAGTCAAAATTGAGGAAAAAAATATAAATTTCGCTAAAATTATCCGTTTTCTTCGTTTTTTTTCGATAATATCTGGAATAAATGACGAAAAAAGGGGAAAATAGAGTAAAAAAATAGAAATTTCAATGAAATTTTTCGTTTTCTTTATTTTTTTTAATCCTATCTGTATAAAATGACAAATTAACGTCATAATAAAGGGAAAAAATTGAAATTCTGCTAAATTTATCAGTTTCATTTGTTTTTTTCGATCATATCTTGATAAAATGACAAAAATTGGGTCAAAGTAGAGGAAAAAAAACTGAAATATCGCTAAAATTATCCGTTTTCAACGTTTTTTTTTATCATTTCTGGATGAAATTACAAAAATAAGGTCAAAATATAGGAGAAAAATTGAAATTCGGAGAGATTATCCGTTTTCTTTGTTTTTTTTTCGATCATATCTGGATAAAATTACGAAAATAAGCTCTAAATAGAGGAAAAAAATTGAAATTTCGCTAAAATTATCCGTTTTCTTTGTTTTAGGTTGACCCTTTCTGGATAAAATTACCAAACTAACGTCATAATAAAGGGAAAAAATTGAAATTTCGCTAAATTTATTCGTTTTATTTGTTTTTTTCGATCATATCTTGATAAAATGACAAAAATTGAGTCAAAATTGAGGATAAAAATTGAAATTTCGCTAAAATTATCCGTTTTCTACGTTATTTTTTGATCATTTCTGGATGAAATTACATAAATAAGGTCAAAATAGAGGAGAAATATTGAAATTTCAGTGAAATTATCCGATTTCTTTATTTTTTTCGATCTTATTTGGATAAAATGACGAAAATAAGGTCAAAATAGAGGAGAGAATTTGAAATTTTGGTGAAAGTATCCGTTTTATTTGTGTTTTTCGATCCTATCTGGATAAAATGATGAAAATAAAGTCAAAATTGAGGAAAAAAAATTGAAATTTCGCTAAAATTATCCGTTTTCTTCGTTTTTTTTCGATCATATCTTGAATAAATGACGAAAAAAGGGCAATATAGAGAAACAAAATAGAAATTTCAATGAAATTATTCGTTTTCTTTATTTTTTTCGATCCTATCTGGATAAAATGACCAAAATAACGTCATAATAAAGGGAAAAAATTGAAATTTTGCTAAATTTAACCGTTTCATTTGTTTTTTTCGATCATATCTTGATAAAATGACAAAAATTGGGTCAATGTAGAGGAAAAAAACTGAAATTTCGCTAAAATTATCCGTTTTCAACGTTTTTTTTATCATTTCTGGATGAAATTACAAAAATAAGGTCAAAATAGAGGAGAAAAATTGAAATTCGGTGAGATTATCCGTTATCTTTGTTTTTTTTTCGATCATATCTGGATAAAATTACGAAAATAAGCACAGAATAGAGGAAAAAAATTAAAATTTCGCTAAAATTATCCGTTTTCTTTGTTTTAGGTTGACCCTTTCTGGATAAAATTACCAAAATAACGTCATAATAAAGGGAAAAAATTGAAATTTCGCTAAATTTATTCGTTTTATTTGTTTTTTCGATCATATCTTGATAAAATGACGAAAATAAGGTCAAAATAGAGGAGAAAAATTGAAATTTCAGTGAAATTATTCGTTTTCTTTATGTTTTTCGTTCCTCTCTGGATAAAATGACGAAAATAAAGTCAAAATTGAGGAAAAAAATTGAAATTTCGCTAAAATTATCCGTTTTCTTCGTTTTTTTTTGATTATATCTGGAATAAATGACGAAAAAAGGGGAAAATAGAGTAACAAAATAGAAATTTCAATGAAATTTTTCGTTTTCTTTATTTTTTTCGATCCTATCTGGATAAAATGACCAAATTAACGTCATAATAAAGGGAAAAAATTGAAATTTTGCTATATTTATCAGTTTCATTTGTTTTTTTCGATCATATCTTGATAAAATGACAAAAATTGGGTCAAAGTAGAGGAAAAACAACTGAAATTTCCCTAAAATTATCCGTTTTCAACGTTTTTTTTATCATTTCTGGATGATATTACAAAAATAAGGTCAAAATATAGGAGAATAATTGAAATTCGGAGAGATTATCCGTTTTCTTTGTTTTTTTTTCGATCATATCTGGATAAAATTACGAAAATAAGCTCTAAATAGAGGAAAAAAATTGAAATTTCGCTAAAAGTATCCGTTTTCTACGTTATTTTTTGATCATTTCTGGATGAAATTACAAAAATAAGGTCAAAATAGAGGAGAAATATTGAAATTTTACTGAAATTATCCGAATTCTTTATTTTTTTCGATCCCTCTGGATAAAATGATGAAAATAAAGTCAAATTTGAGGAAAAAAATTGATATTTCGTTGAAATCTTCCGTTTTCGTTTTTTATTTTCGATCAAATCTGGATGTATTGATAAAAATAAGGTCAAAATATTGGAAAAAAAATTGAAATTTCGCTAAAACTATCCGTTTTCTTCGTTTTTTTTCGATCATATCTTGAATAAATGACGAAAAAAGGGCAATATAGAGTAACAAAATAGAAATTTCAATGAAATTATTCGTTTTCTTAATTTCTTTCGATCCTATCTGGATAAAATGACCAAAATAACGTCATCATAAAGGGAAAAAATTGAAATTTTGCTAAATTAAACCATTTCATTTGTTTTTTTCGATCATATCTTGATAAAATGACAAAAATTGGGTCAATGTAGAGGAAAAAAACTGAAATTTCGCTAAAATTATCCGTTTTCAACGTTTTTTTTATCATTTCTGGATGAAATTACAAAAATAAGGTCAAAATAGAGGAGAAAAATTGAAATTCGGTGAGATTATCTGTTTTCTTTGTTTTTTTTTCGATCATATCTGGATAAAATTACGAAAATAAGCTCAGAATAGAGGAAAAAAATTGAAATTTCGTAAAAATTATCCGTTTTCTTTGTTTTAGGTTGACCCTTTCTATATAAAATTACCAAACTAACGACATAATAAAGGGAAAAAATTGAAATTTCGCTAAATTTATTCGTTTTATTTGTTCTTTCGATCATATCTTGATAAAATGACAAAAATTGAGTCAAAATAGAGGAGAAAAATTGAAATTTCAGTGAAATTATTTGATTTCTTTATTTTTTTCGATCATATTTGGATAAAAAGACGAAAATGAGGTCAAAATAGAGGAGAAAAATTGAAATTTCAGTGAAATTATTCGTTTTCTTTATGTTTTTCGATCATATCTGGATAAAATGACGAAAATAAGGTCAAAATAGAGGAGAGAAATTGAAATTTTGGTGAAAGTATCCGTTTTATTTGTGTTTTTCGATCCTATCTGGATAAAATGATGAAAATAAAGTCGAAATTGAGGAAAAAAATTGAAATTTCGCTAAAATTATCCGTTTTCTTCGTTTTTTTTTCGATTATATCTGGAATAAATGACAAAAAAAGGGGAAAATAGAGTAACAAAATAGAAATTTCAATGAAATTTTTCGTTTTCTTTATTTTTTTCGATCCTATCTGGATAAAATGACCAAAATAACGTCATAATAAAGGGAAAAAATTGAAATTTTGCTAAATTTAACCGTTTCATTTGTTTTTTTCGATCATATCTTGATAAAATGACAAAAATTGGGTCAAAGTAGAGGAAAAAAACTGAAATTTCGATAAAATTATCCGTTTTCAACGTTTTTTTATCATTTCTGGATGAAATTACAAATATAAGGTCAAAATAGAGGAGAAAAATTGAAATTCGGTGAGATTATCCGTTTTCTTTGTTTTTTTTTTCGATCATATCTGGATAAAATTACCAAAACAACGTCATATTAAAGGGAAAGAATTGAAATTTCGCTAAATTTATTCGTTAGATTTGTTTTTTCGATCATACCTTGATAAAATGGCAAAAATTGAGTCAAAATAGAGGAGAAAAATTGAAATTTCAGTGAAATTATTTGATTTCTTTATTTTTTCCGATCATATTTGGATAAAAAGACCAAATGAGGTCAAAATAGAGGCGAAAAATTGAAATTTCAGTGAAATTATTCGTTTTCTTTATGTTTTTCGATCATATCTGGATAAAATGACGAAAATAAGATCAAAATAGAGGAGAGAAATAGAAATTTTGGGGAAAGTATCCGTTGTATTTGTGTTTTTCGATCCTATCTGGATGAAATGATGAAAATAAGGTCGAAATAGGGGGAAAAAAATTGAAATTTTTGTGAAATTAGTCGTTATCATTGTTTTTTTCAATCATATCTGCATAGAATGACGAAAATAACGTCATATTAAAGGGAAAAAATTGAAATTTCGCTAAATTTATCCGTTTTATTTGTTTTTTTGGGTCATATCTCTATAAAATGACAAAAATTGGGTCAATATAGAGGAAATAAATTGAAATTTCACTAAAATTATCCGTTTTCTACGTTATTTTTTGATCATTTCTGGATTAAATTACAAAAATAAGATCAAAATAGAGGAGAAAAATTGAAATTTCAGTGAAATTATTCGTTTTCTTTATTTTTTTCGATTATATCTGGATAAAATGACGAAAATAAGGACAAAATAGTGGACAGAAATTGAAATTTTGGTGAAATTATCCGTTTTCTTCGTTTTTTCTCGACTATATATGGAATAAATGACGAAAAAAGGGGAAAATAGAGTAACAAAATAGAAATTTCGCTAAAATTATCCGTTTTCTTCGTTTTTTTCGATTATTCCTGGAATAAATGACGAAAAAAGGGGAAAATAGAGTAACAAAATAGAAATTTCAATGAAATTTTTCGTTTTCTTAATTTTTTTCGATCCTATCTGGATAAAATGACGAAAATAAGGTCAAAATAGAGGAGAGAATTTGAAATTTCGCTAAAATTATCCGTTTTCTTCGTTTTTTCTCGATTATATCTGGAATAAATGACGAAAAAAGGGGAAAATAGAGTAACAAAATAGAAATTTCGCTAAAATTATCCGTTTTCTTCGTTTTTTTCGATTATATCTGGAATAAATGACGAAAAAAGGGGAAAATAGAGTAACAAAATAGAAATTTCAATGAAATTTTTCGTTTTCTTAATTTTTTTCGATCCTATCTGGATAAAATGACCAAATTAACGTCATAATAAAGGGAAAAAATTGAAATTTTTTTAAATTTATCCGTTTCATTTCTTTTTTCGATCATATCTTGATAAAATGACAAAAATTGGGTCAAAGTAGAGGAAAAAAAACTGAAATTTCGCTAAAATTATCCGTTTTCAACGTTTTTTTATCATTTCTGGATGAAATTACAAAAATAAGGTCAAAATAGAGGAGAAAAATTGAAATTTCGCTAAAATTATCCGTATTCTTTGTTTTAGGTTGACCCTTTCTGGATAAAATTACCAAACTAACGTCATAATAAAGGGAAAAAATTGAAATTTCGCTAAATTTATTCGTTTTATTTTTTTTTTCGATCATATCTTGATAAAAAGAGTAAAATTGTGTCAAAATTGAGGAAAACAATTGAAATTTCGCTAAAATGATCCGTTTTCTACGTTATTTTTTTATCATTTCTGGATGAAATTACAAAAATAAGGTCAAAATAGAGGAGAAAAATTGAAATTTCAGTGAAATTATCCGATTTCTTTATTTTTTTCGATCTTATTTGGATAAAATGACGAGTATAAGTTCAAAATAGAGGAGAGAAATTGAAATTTTCGTGAAATTATCCGTTTTATTTGTGTTTTTCGATCCCTCTGGATAAAATGATGAAAATAAGGTCAAAATATAGGAAAAAAATTGAAATTTCGCTAAAATTATCCGTTTTCTTCGTTTTTTTTTCGATCATATCTGGAATAAATGACGAAAAATTGGGTCAATATAGAGGAAAAAAATTGAAATTTCGCTAAATTATCCGTTTTCTACGTTATTTTTTGATCATTTCTGGATTAAATTACAAAAATAAGATCAGTATAGAGGAGAAAAATTGAAATTTCAGTGAAATTATTCGTTTTCTTTATTTTTTTCGATCATATCTGGATAAAATGACCAAAATAACGTCATAATAAAGGGAAAAAATTGAAATTTTGCTAATTTTAACCGTTTCATTTGTTTTTTTCGATCATATCTTGATAAAATGACAAAAATTGGGTCAATGTAGAGGAAAAAAACTGAAATTTCGCTAAAATTATCCGTTTTCAACGTTTTTTTTATCATTTCTGGATGAAATTACAAAAATAAGGTCAAAATAGAGGAGAAAAATTGAAATTCGGTGAGATTATCCGTTATCTTTGTTTTTTTTTCGATCATATCTGGATAAAATTACGAAAATAAGCACAGAATAGAGGAAAAAAATTAAAATTTCGCTAAAATTATCCGTTTTCTTTGTTTTAGGTTGACCCTTTCTGGATAAAATTACCAAAATAACGTCATAATAAAGGGAAAAAATTGAAATTTCGCTAAATTTATTCGTTTTATTTGTTTTTTCGATCATATCTTGATAAAATGACAAAAATTGAGTCAAAATAGAGGAGAAAAATTGAAATTTCAGTGAAATTATTCGTTTTCTTTATGTTTTTCGATCATATCTGGATAAAATGACGAAAATAAAGTCAAAATTGAGGAAAAAAATTGAAATTTCGCTAAAATTATCCGTTTTCTTCGTTTTTTTTCGATTATATCTGGAATAAATGACGAAAAAAGGGGAAAATAGAGTAACAAAATAGAAATTTCAATGAAATTTTTCGTTTCCTTTATTTTTTTCGATCCTATCTGGATAAAATGACCAAATTAACGTCATAATAAAGGGAAAAATTCAAATTTTGCTAAATTTATCAGTTTCATTTGTTTTTTTCGATCATATCTTGATAAAATGACAAAAATTGGGTCAAAGTAGAGGAAAAAAACTGAAATTTCGATAAAATTATCCGTTTTCAACGTTTTTTTATCATTTCTGGATGAAATTACAAATATAAGGTCAAAATAGAGGAGAAAAATTGAAATTCGGTGAGATTATCCGTTTTCTTTGTTTTTTTTTTCGATCATATCTGGATAAAATTACGAAAATAAGCTCAGAATAGAGGAAAAAAATTGAAATTTCGTAAAAATTATCCGTTTTCTTTGTTTAAGGTTGACCCTTTCTATATAAAATTACCAAACTAACGACATAATAAAGGGAAAAAATTGAAATTTCGCTAAATTTATTCGTTTTATTTGTTCTTTCGATCATATCTTGATAAAATGACAAAAATTGAGTCAAAATAGAGGAGAAAAATTGAAATTTCAGTGAAATTATTTGATTTCTTTATTTTTTTCGATCATATTTGGATAAAAAGACAAAATGAGGTCAAAATAGAGGCGAAAAATTGAAATTTCAGTGAAATTATTCGTTTTCTTTATGTTTTTCGATCATATCTGGATAAAATGACGAAAATAAGATCAAAATAGAGGAGAGAAATAGAAATTTTGGGGAAAGTATCCGTTGTATTTGTGTTTTTCGATCCTATCTGGATGAAATGATGAAAATAAGGTCGAAATAGGGGGAAAAAAATTGAAATTTTTGTGAAATTAGTCGTTATCATTGTTTTTTTCGATCATATCTGCATAGAATGACGAAAATAACGTCATATTAAAGGGAAAAAATTGAAATTTCGCTAAATTTATCCGTTTTATTTGTTTTTTTGGGTCATATCTCTATAAAATGACAAAAATTGGGTCAATATAGAGGAAATAAATTGAAATTTCACTAAAATTATCCGTTTTCTACGTTATTTTTTGATCATTTCTGGATTAAATTACAAAAATAAGATCAAAATAGAGGAGAAAAATTGAAATTTCAGTGAAATTATTCGTTTTCTTTATTTTTTTCGATTATATCTGGATAAAATGACGAAAATAAGGACAAAATAGTGGACAGAAATTGAAATTTTGGTGAAATTATCCGTTTTCTTCGTTTTTTCTCGATTATATCTGGAATAAATGACGAAAAAAGGGGAAAATAGAGTAACAAAATAGAAATTTCGCTAAAATTATCCGTTTTCTTCGTTTTTTTCGATTATTCCTGGAATAAATGACGAAAAAAGGGGAAAATAGAGTAACAAAATAGAAATTTCAATGAAATTTTTCGTTTTCTTAATTTTTTTCGATCCTATCTGGATAAAATGACGAAAATAAGGTCAAAATAGAGGAGAGAATTTGAAATTTCGCTAAAATTATCCGTTTTCTTCGTTTTTTCTCGATTATATCTGGAATAAATGACGAAAAAAGGGGAAAATAGAGTAACAAAATAGAAATTTCGCTAAAATTATCCGTTTTCTTCGTTTTTTTCGATTATATCTGGAATAAATGACGAAAAAAGGGGAAAATAGAGTAACAAAATAGAAATTTCAATGAAATTTTTCGTTTTCTTAATTTTTTTCGATCCTATCTGGATAAAATGACCAAATTAACGTCATAATAAAGGGAAAAAATTGAAATTTTTCTAAATTTATCCGTTTCATTTCTTTTTTCGATCATATCTTGATAAAATGACAAAAATTGGGTCAAAGTAGAGGAAAAAAAACTGAAATTTCGCTAAAATTATCCGTTTTCAACGTTTTTTTTATCATTTCTGGATGAAATTACAAAAATAAGGTCAAAATAGAGGAGAAAAATTGAAATTTCGCTAAAATTATCCGTATTCTTTGTTTTAGGTTGACCCTTTCGGGATAAAATTACCAAACTAACGTCATAATAAAGGGAAAAAATTGAAATTTTGCTAAATTTATTCGTTTTATTTTTTTTTTCGATCATATCTTGATAAAAAGAGTAAAATTGTGTCAAAATTGAGGAAAACAATTGAAATTTCGCTAAAATGATCCGTTTTCTACGTTATTTTTTTATCATTTCTGGTTGAAATTACAAAAATAAGGTCAAAATAGAGGAGAAAAATTGAAATTTCATTGAAATTATCCGATTTCTTTATTTTTTTCGATCTTATTTGGATAAAATGACGAGTATAAGTTCAAAATAGAGGAGAGAAATTGCAATTTTCGTGAAATTATCCGTTTTATTTGTGTTTTTCGATCCCTCTGGATAAAATGATGAAAATAAGGTCAAAATATAGGAAAAAAATTGAAATTTCGCTAAAATTATCCGTTTTCTTCGTTTTTTTTTCGATCATATCTGGAATAAATGACGAAAAATTGGGTCAATATAGAGGAAAAAAATTGAAATTTCGCTAAAATTATCCGTTTTCTACGTTATTTTTTGATCATTTCTGGATTAAATTACAAAAATAAGATCAGTATAGAGGAGAAAAATTGAAATTTCAGTGAAATTATTCGTTTTCTTTATTTTTTTCGATCATATCTGGATAAAATGACCAAAATAACGTCATAATAAAGGGAAAAAATTGAAATTTTGCTAATTTTAACCGTTTCATTTGTTTTTTTCGATCATATCTTGATAAAATGACAAAAATTGGGTCAATGTAGAGGAAAAAAACTGAAATTTCGCTAAAATTATCCGTTTTCAACGTTTTTTTTATCATTTCTGGATGAAATTACAAAAATAAGGTCAAAATAGAGGAGAAAAATTGAAATTCGGTGAGATTATCCGTTATCTTTGTTTTTTTTTCGATCATATCTGGATAAAATTACGAAAATAAGCACAGAATAGAGGAAAAAAATTAAAATTTCGCTAAAATTATCCGTTTTCTTTGTTTTAGGTTGACCCTTTCTGGATAAAATTACCAAAATAACGTCATAATAAAGGGAAAAAATTGAAATTTCGCTAAATTTATTCGTTTTATTTGTTTTTTCGATCATATCTTGATAAAATGACAAAAATTGAGTCAAAATAGAGGAGAAAAATTGAAATTTCAGTGAAATTATTCGTTTTCTTTATGTTTTTCGATCATATCTGGATAAAATGACGAAAATAAAGTCAAAATTGAGGAAAAAAATTGAAATTTCGCTAAAATTATCCGTTTTCTTCGTTTTTTTTCGATTATATCTGGAATAAATGACGAAAAAAGGGGAAAATAGAGTAACAAAATAGAAATTTCAATGAAATTTTTCGTTTCCTTTATTTTTTTCGATCCTATCTGGATAAAATGACCAAATTAACGTCATAATAAAGGGAAAAATTCAAATTTTGCTAAATTTATCAGTTTCATTTGTTTTTTTCGATCATATCTTGATAAAATGACAAAAATTGGGTCAAAGTAGAGGAAAAAAACTGAAATTTCGATAAAATTATCCGTTTTCAACGTTTTTTTATCATTTCTGGATGAAATTACAAATATAAGGTCAAAATAGAGGAGAAAAATTGAAATTCGGTGAGATTATCCGTTTTCTTTGTTTTTTTTCGATCATATCTGGATAAAATTACCAAAACAACGTCATATTAAAGGGAAAGAATTGAAATTTCGCTAAATTTATTCGTTAGATTTGTTTTTTCGATCATACCTTGATAAAATGGCAAAAATTGAGTCAAAATAGAGGAGAAAAATTGAAATTTCAGTGAAATTATCCGAATTCTTTATTTTTTTCGATCTTATTTGGATAAAATGACGAAAATAAGTTCAAAATAGAGGAGAGAAATTGAAATTTTCGTAAAATTATCCGTTTTATTTGTGTTTTTCGATCCCTCTGGATAAAATGATGAAAATAAAGTCAAATTTGAGGAAAAAAATTGATATTTCGTTGAAATCTTCCGTTTTCGTTTTTTATTTTCGATCAAATCTGGATGTATTGATAAAAATAAGGTCAAAATATTGGAAAAAAAATTGAAATTTCGCTAAAATTATCCGTTTTCTTCGTTTTTTTTCGATCATATCTTGAATAAATGACGAAAAAAGGGCAATATAGAGTAACAAAATAGAAATTTCAATGAAATTATTCGTTTTCTTAATTTTTTTCGATCCTATCTGGATAAAATGACCAAAATAACGTCATAATAAAGGGAAAAAATTGAAATTTTGCTAAATTAAACCATTTCATTTGTTTTTTTCGATCATATCTTGATAAAATGACAAAAATTGGGTCAATGTAGAGGAAAAAAACTGAAATTTCGCTAAAATTATCCGTTTTCAACGTTTTTTTTATCATTTCTGGATGAAATTACAAAAATAAGGTCAAAATAGAGGAGAAAAATTGAAATTCGGTGAGATTATCCGTTTTCTTTGTTTTTTTTTCGATCATATCTGGATAAAATTACGAAAATAAGCTCAGAATAGAGGAAAAAAATTGAAATTTCGTAAAAATTATCCGTTTTCTTTGTTTTAGGTTGACCCTTTCTATATAAAATTACCAAACTAACGACATAATAAAGGGAAAAAATTGAAATTTCGCTAAATTTATTCGTTTTATTTGTTCTTTCGATCATATCTTGATAAAATGACAAAAATTGAGTCAAAATAGAGGAGAAAAATTGAAATTTCAGTGAAATTATTTGATTTCTTTATTTTTTTCGATCATATTTGGATAAAAAGACGAAAATGAGGTCAAAATAGAGGAGAAAAATTGAAATTTCAGTGAAATTATTCGTTTTCTTTATGTTTTTCGATCATATCTGGATAAAATGACGAAAATAAGGTCAAAATAGAGGAGAGAAATTGAAATTTTGGTGAAAGTATCCGTTTTATTTGTGTTTTTCGATCCTATCTGGATAAAATGATGAAAATAAAGTCGAAATTGAGGAAAAAAATTGAAATTTCGCTAAAATTATCCGTTTTCTTCGTTTTTTTTTCGATTATATCTGGAATAAATGACGAAAAAAGGGGAAAATAGAGTAACAAAATAGAAATTTCAATGAAATTTTTCGTTTTCTTTATTTTTTTCGATCCTATCTGGATAAAATGACCAAAATAACGTCATAATAAAGGGAAAAAATTGAAATTTTGCTAAATTTAACCGTTTCATTTGTTTTTTTCGATCATATCTTGATAAAATGACAAAAATTGGGTCAAAGTAGAGGAAAAAAACTGAAATTTCGATAAAATTATCCGTTTTCAACGTTTTTTTATCATTTCTGGATGAAATTACAAATATAAGGTCAAAATAGAGGAGAAAAATTGAAATTCGGTGAGATTATCCGTTTTCTTTGTTTTTTTTTCGATCATATCTGGATAAAATTACGAAAATAAGCTCAGAATAGAGGAAAAAAATTGAAATTTCGTAAAAATTATCCGTTTTCTTTGTTTTAGGTTGACCCTTTCTATATAAAATTACCAAACTAACGACATAATAAAGGGAAAAAATTG
Organism: Sympetrum striolatum; assembly: GCA_947579665.1. Lineage (NCBI taxonomy): Eukaryota > Metazoa > Arthropoda > Insecta > Odonata > Libellulidae > Sympetrum > Sympetrum striolatum. Next base: position 7,421,374 of record OX388351.1, read on the forward strand.
AAATTTCGCTAAATTTATTCGTTTTATTTGTTCTTTCGATCATATCTTGATAAAATGATGAAAATAAAGTCAAAATTGAGGAAAAAAAATTGAAATTTCGCTAAAATTATCCGTTTTCTTCGTTTTTTTTCGATCATATCTTGAATAAATGACGAAAAAAGGGCAATATAGAGTAACAATATAGAAATTTTAATGAAATTATTCGTTTTATTAATTTTTATCGATCCTATCTGGATAAAATGACCAAAATAACGTCATAATAAAGGGAAAAAATTGAAATTTTGCTAAATTAAACCATTTCATTTGTTTTTTTCGATCATATCTTGATAAAATGACAAAAATTGGGTCAATGTAGAGGAAAAAAACTGAAATTTCGCTAAAATTATCCGTTTTCAACGTTTTTTTTATCATTTCTGGATGAAATTACAAAAATAAGGTCAAAATAGAGGAGAAAAATTGAAATTCGGTGAGATTATCCGTTTTCTTTGTTTTTTTTTCGATCATATCTGGATAAAATTACGAAAATAAGCTCAGAATAGAGGAAAAAAATTGAAATTTCGTAAAAATTATCCGTTTTCTTTGTTTTAGGTTGACCCTTTCTATATAAAATTACCAAACTAACGACATAATAAAGGGAAAAAATTGAAATTTCGCTAAATTTATTCGTTTTATTTGTTCTTTCGATCATATCTTGATAAAATGACAAAAATTGAGTCAAAATAGAGGAGAAAAATTGAAATTTCAGTGAAATTATTTGATTTCTTTATTTTTTTCGATCATATTTGGATAAAAAGACGAAAATGAGGTCAAAATAGAGGAGAAAAATTGAAATTTCAGTGAAATTATTCGTTTTCTTTATGTTTTTCGATCATATCTGGATAAAATGACGAAAATAAGGTCAAAATAGAGGAGAGAAATTGAAATTTTGGTGAAAGTATCCGTTTTATTTGTGTTTTTCGATCCTATCTGGATAAAATGATGAAAATAAAGTCGAAATTGAGGAAAAAAATTGAAATTTCGCTAAAATTATCCGTTTTCTTCGTTTTTTTTTCGATTATATCTGGAATAAATGACGAAAAAAGGGGAAAATAGAGTAACAAAATAGAAATTTCAATGAAATTTTTCGTTTTCTTTATTTTTTTCGATCCTATCTGGATAAAATGACCAAAATAACGTCATAATAAAGGGAAAAAATTGAAATTTTGCTAAATTTAACCGTTTCATTTGTTTTTTTCGATCATATCTTGATAAAATGACAAAAATTGGGTCAAAGTAGAGGAAAAAAACTGAAATTTCGATAAAATTATCCGTTTTCAACGTTTTTTTATCATTTCTGGATGAAATTACAAATATAAGGTCAAAATAGAGGAGAAAAATTGAAATTCGGTGAGATTATCCGTTTTCTTTGTTTTTTTTCGATCATATCTGGATAAAATTACCAAAACAACGTCATATTAAAGGGAAAGAATTGAAATTTCGCTAAATTTATTCGTTAGATTTGTTTTTTCGATCATACCTTGATAAAATGGCAAAAATTGAGTCAAAATAGAGGAGAAAAATTGAAATTTCAGTGAAATTATTTGATTTCTTTATTTTTTTCGATCATATTTGGATAAAAAGACAAAATGAGGTCAAAATAAAGGCGAAAAATTGAAATTTCAGTGAAATTATTCGTTTTCTTTATGTTTTTCGATCATATCTGGATAAAATGACGAAAATAAGATCAAAATAGAGGAGAGAAATTGAAATTTTGGGGAAATTATCCGTTGTATTTGTGTTTTTCGATCCTATCTGGATGAAATGATGAAAATAAGGTCGAAATAGGGGGAAAAAAATTGAAATTTTTGTGAAATTAGTCGTTATCATTGTTTTTTTCGATCATATCTGCATAGAATGACGAAAATAACGTCATATTAAAGGGAAAAAATTGAAATTTCGCTAAATTTATCCGTTTTATTTGTTTTTTTGGGTCATATCTCTATAAAATGACAAAAATTGGGTCAATATAGAGGAAATAAATTGAAATTTCACTAAAATTATCCGTTTTCTACGTTATTTTTTGATCATTTCTGGATTAAATTACATAAATAAGATCAAAATAGAGGAGAAAAATTGAAATTTCAGTGAAATTATTCGTTTTCTTTATTTTTTTCGATTATATCTGGATAAAATGACGAAAATAAGGACAAAATAGTGGACAGAAATTGAAATTTTGGTGAAATTATCCGTTTTCTTCGTTTTTTCTCGATTATATCTGGAATAAATGACGAAAAAAGGGGAAAATAGAGTAACAAAATAGAAATTTCGCTAAAATTATCCGTTTTCTTCGTTTTTTTCGATTATATCTGGAATAAATGACGAAAAAAGGGGAAAATAGAGTAACAAAATAGAAATTTCAATGAAATTTTTCGTTTTCTTAATTTTTTTCGATCCTATCTGGATAAAATGACGAAAATAAGGTCAAAATAGAGGAGAGAATTTGAAATTTCGCTTAAATTATCCGTTTTCTTCGTTTTTTCTCGATTATATCTGGAATAAATGACGAAAAAAGGGGAAAATAGAGTAACAAAATAGAAATTTCGCTAAAATTATCCGTTTTCTTCGTTTTTTTCGATTATATCTGGAATAAATGACGAAAAAAGGGGAAAATAGAGTAACAAAATAGATATTTCAATGAAATTTTTCGTTTTCTTAATTTTTTGCGATCCTATCTGGATAAAATGACCAAATTAACGTCATAATAAAGGGAAAAAATTGAAATTTTTCTAAATTTATCCGTTTCATTTCTTTTTTCGATCATATCTTGATAAAATGACAAAAATTGGGTCAAAGTAGAGGAAAAAAAACTGAAATTTCGCTAAAATTATCCGTTTTCAACGTTTTTTTTATCATTTCTGGATGAAATTACAAAAATAAGGTCAAAATAGAGGAGAAAAATTGAAATTTCGCTAAAATTATCCGTATTCTTTGTTTTAGGTTGACCCTTTCTGGATAAAATTACCAAACTAACGTCATAATAAAGGGAAAAAATTGAAATTTCGCTAAATTTATACGTTTTATTTTTTTTTTCGATCATATCTTGATAAAAAGAGTAAAATTGTGTCAAACTTGAGGAAAACAATTGAAATTTCGCTAAAATGATCCGTTTTCTACGTTATTTTTTATCATTTCTGGATGAAATTACAAAAATAAGGTCAAAATAGAGGAGAAAAATTGAAATTTCAGTGAAATTATCCGATTTCTTTATTTTTTTCGATCTTATTTGGATAAAATGACGAGTATAAGTTCAAAATAGAGGAGAGAAATTGAAATTTTCGTGAAATTATCCGTTTTATTTGTGTTTTTCGATCCCTCTGGATAAAATGATGAAAATAAGGTCAAAATATAGGAAAAAAATTGAAATTTCGCTAAAATTATCCGTTTTCTTCGTTTTTTTTTCGATCATATCTGGAATAAATGACGAAAAATTGGGTCAATATAGAGGAAAAAAATTGAAATTTCGCTAAAATTATCCGTTTTCTACGTTATTTTTTGATCATTTCTGGATTAAATTACAAAAATAAGATCAGTATAGAGGAGAAAAATTGAAATTTCAGTGAAATTATTCGTTTTCTTTATTTTTTTCGATCATATCTGGATAAAATGACGAAAATAAGGACAAAATAGTGGAGAGAAATTGAAATTTTGGTGAAATTATCCGTTTTATTTGTGTTTTTTGATCCTATCTGGATAAAATGATGAAAATAAAGTCAAAATTGAGGAAAAAAATTTGAAATTTCGCTAAAATTATCCGTTTTCTTCGTTTTTTTTCGATCATATCTTGAATAAATGACGAAAAAAGGGCAATATAGAGTAACAATATAGAAATTTTAATGGAATTATTCGTTTTCTTAATTTTTATCGATCCTATCTGGATAAAATGACCAAAATAACGTCATAATAAAGGGAAAAAAATGAAATTTTGCTAAATTTAACCGTTTCATTTGTTTTTTTCGATCATATCTTGATAAAATGACAAAAATTGGGTCAAAGTAGAGGAAAAAAACAGAAATTTCGCTAAAATTATCCGTTTTCAACGTTTTTTTTTATCATTTCTGGATGAAATTACAAAAATAAGTTCAAAATAGAGGAGAAAAATTGAAATTCGGTGAGATTATCCGTTTTCTTTGTTTTTTTTCGATCATATCTGGATAAAATTACGAAAATAAGCTCAGAATAGAGGAAAAATATTAAAATTTCGCTAAAATTATCCGTTTTCTTTGTTTTAGGTTGACCCTTTCTGGATAAAATTACCAAAATAACGTCATAATAAAGGGAAAAAATTGAAATTTCGCTAAATTTATTCGTTTTATTTGTTTTTTCGATCATATCTTGATAAAATGACAAAAATTTAGTCAAAATAGAGGAGAAAAATTGAAATTTCAGTGAAATTATTCGTTTTCATTATGTTTTTCGATCATATCTGGATAAAATGACGAAAATAAGGTCAAAATAGAGGAGAGAATTTGAAATTTTGGTGAAAGTATCCGTTTTATTTGTGTTTTTCGATCCTATCTGGATAAAATGATGAAAATAAAGTCAAAATTGAGGAAAAAATAGAAATTTCGCTAAAATTATCCGTTTTCTTCGTTTTTCTTCGATTATATCTGGAATAAATGACGAAAAAAGGGGAAAATAGAGTAACAAAATAGAAATTTCAATGAAATTTTACGTTTTCTTAATTTTTTTCGATCCTATCTGGATAAAATGACCAAATTAACGTCATAATAAAGGGAAAAAATTGAAATTTTGCTAAATTTATCAGTTTCATTTGTTTTTTTCGATCATATCTTGATAAAATGACAAAAATTGGGTCAATGTAGAGGAAAAAAAACTGAAATTTCGCTAAAATTATCCGTTTTCAACGTTTTTTTTATCATTTCTGGATGAATTTACAAAAATAAGGTCAAAATATAGGAGAAAAATTGAAATTCGGGGAGATTATCCGTTTGGTTTGTTTTTTTTTCGATCATATCTGGATAAAATTACGAAAATAAGCTCTAAATAGAGGAAAAAAATTGAAATTTCGCTAAAATTTTCCGTTTTCTTTGTTTTAGGTTGACCCTTTCTGGATAAAATTACCAAACTAACGTCATAATAAAGGGAAAAAATTGAAATTTCGCTAAATTTATTCGTTTTATTTGTTTTTTTCGATCATATCTTGATAAAGTGACAAAAATTGAGTCAAAATTGAGGAAAAAAATTGAAATTTCGCTAAAATTGTCCGTTTTCTACGTTATTTTTTGATCATTTCTGGGTAAAATTACAAAAATAAGGTCAAAATAGAGGAGAAATATTGAAATTTCAGTGAAATTATCCGATTTCTTTATTTTTTTCGATCTTATTTGGATAAAATGACGAAAATAAGTTCAAAATAGAGGAGAGAAATTGAAATTCTCGTGAAATTATCCGTTTTATTTGTGTTTTTCGATCCCTCTGGATAGAATGATGAAAATAAAGTCAAAATGAGGAAAAAAATTGATATTTCGTTGAAATCATCCGTTTTCGATTTTTATTTTCGATCAAATCTGGATATATTGACAAAAATAAGGTCAAAATATAAGAAAAAAAATGGAAATTTCGCTAAAATTATCCGTTTTCTACGTTATTTTTTGATCATTTCTGGATTAAATTACAAAAATAAGATCAAAATAGAGGAGAAAAATTGAAATTTCAGTGAAATTATTCGTTTTCTTTATTTTTTTCGATCATATCTGGATAAAATGACGAAAATAAGGACAAAATAGTGGAGAGAAATTGAAATTTTGGTAAAATTATCCGTTTTATTTGTGTTTTTCGATCCTATCTGGATAAAATGATGAAAATAAAGTCAAAATTGAGGAAAAAAATTGAAATTTCGCTAAAATTATCCGTTTTCTTCGTTTTTTTTCGATCATATCTGGAATAAATGACGAAAAAAGGGGAAAATAGAGTAACAAAATAGAAATTTCAATGAAATTTTTCGTTTTCTTAATTTTTTTCGATCCTATCTGGATAAAATGACCAAAATAACGTCATTATAATGGGAAAATATTGAAATTTTGCTAAATTTATCAGTTTCATTTGTTTTTTTCGATCATATCTCTATAAAATGACAAAGCTTGGGTCAAAGTAGAGGAAAAAAAACTGAAATTTCGCTAAAATTATCCGTTTTCAACGTTTTTTTTATCATTTCTGGATGAAATTACAAAAATAAGGTGAAAATAGAGGAGAAAAATTGAAATTCGGAGAGATTTTCCGTTTTCTTTGTTTTTTTTTCGATCATATCTGGATAAAATTACGAAAATAAGCTCTAAATAGAGGAAAAAAATTGAAATTTCGCTAAAATTATCCGTTTTCTTTGTTTTAGGTTCACCCTTTCTGGATAAAATTACTAAACTAATGTCATAATAAAGGGAAAAAATTGAAATTTCGCTAAATTTATTCGTTTTATTTGTTTTTTTCGATCATATCTTGATAAAGTGACAAAAATTGAGTCAAAATTGAGGAAAAAAATTTAAATTTCGCTAAAATTATCCGTTTTCTACGTTATTTTTTGATCATTTCTGGATGAAATTACAAAAATAAGGTCAAAATAGAGGAGAAAAATTGAAATTTCAGTGAAATTATCCGATTTCTTTATTATTTTCGATCTTATTTGGATAAAATGACGAAAATAAGTTCAAAATAGAGGAGAGAAATCGAAATTTTCGTGAAATTATCCGTTTTAATATTGTTTTTCGATCCCTCTGGATAAAATGATGAAGTAAAGTCATAATTGAGGAAAAAAATTGATATTTCGTTGAAATCATCCGTTTTCGTTTTTTATTTTCGATCAAATCTGGATATATTGACTAAAATAAGGTCAATATATAGGAAAAAAATTGAAATTTCGCTAAAATTATCCGTTTTCTTCGTTTTTTTTCGATCATATCTGGAATAAATGACGAAAAAAGGTCATAACAGAGGAGAAAAATTGAAATTTCAGTGAAATTATTCGATTTCTTTGTTTTTTCGATCATATCTGGATAAAATGACGAAAATAAGATCAAAACAGAGGAGAGAAATTGAAATTTTGGTGAAATTATCCGTTGTATTTGTGTTTTTCGATCCTATCTGGATGAAATGATGAAAATAAGGTCGAAATAGGGGAAAAAAATTGAAATTTTGGTGAAATTAGTCGTTATCATTGTTTTTTTCGATCATATCTGCATAGAATGACGAAAATAACGTCATAATAAAGGGAAAAAATTGAAATTTCGCTAAAATTATCCGCTTTATTTGTTTTTTTGGGATCATATCTCTATAAAATGACAAAAATTTGGTCAATATAAAGGAAAAAAATTGAAATTTCGCTAAAATGATCCGTTTTCTACGTTATTTTTTGATAATTTCTGGATGAAATTACAAAAATAAGATCAAAATAGAGGAGAAAAATTGAAATTTCAGTGAAATTATTCGTTTTATTTATTTTTTTCGATCATATCTGGATAAAATGACGAAAATAAGGACAAAACAGTGGAGAGAAATTGAAATTTTGGTGAAATTATCCGTTTTATTTGTGTTTTTCGATCCTATCTGGATAAAATGATGAAAATAAAGTCAAAATTGAGGAAAAAAAATTGAAATTTCTCTAAAATTATCCGATTTCTTTGTTTTTTTTCGATCATATCTTGAATAAATGACGAAAAAAGGGCAATATACAGTAAAAAAATAGAAATTTCAATGAAATTATTCGTTTTCTTAATTTTTTTCGATCCTATCTGGATAAAATGACCAAAATAACGTCATAATAAAGGGAAAAAATTGAAATTTTGCTAAATTTAACCGTTTCATTTGTTTTTTTCGATCATATCTTGATAAAATGACAAAAATTGGGTCAAAGTAGAGGAAAAAAAACTGAAATTTCGCTAAAATTATCCGTTTTCAACGTTTTTTTTATCATTTCTGGATGAAATTACAAAAATAAGGTCAAAATAGAGGAGAAAAATTGAAATTTCGCTAAAATTATCCGTATTCTTTGTTTTAGGTTGACCCTTTCTGGATAAAATTACCAAACTAACGTCATAATGAAGGTAAAAAATTGAAATTTCGCTAAATTTATTCGTTTTATTTTTTTTTCGATCATATCTTGATAAAAAGAGTAAAATTGTGTCAAACTTGAGGAAAACAATTGAAATTTCGCTAAAATGATCCGTTTTCTACGTTATTTTTTTATCATTTCTGGATGAAATTACAAAAATAAGGTCAAAATAGAGGAGAAAAATTGAAATTTCAGTGAAATTATCCGATTTCTTTATTTTTTTCGATCTTATTTGGATAAAATGACGAGTATAAGTTCAAAATAGAGGAGAGAAAATGAAATTTTCGTGAAATTATCCGTTTTATTTGTGTTTTTCGATCCCTCTGGATAAAATGATGAAAATAAGGTCAAAATATAGGAAAAAAATTGAAATTTTGCTAAAATTATCCGTTTTCTTCGTTTTTTTTTCGATCATATCTGGAATAAATGACGAAAAATTGGGTCAATATAGAGGAAAAAAATTGAAATTTCGCTAAAATTATCCGTTTTCTACGTTATTTTTTGATCATTTCTGGATTAAATTACAAAAATAAGATCAGTATAGAGGAGAAAAATTGAAATTTCAGTGAAATTATTCGATTTCTTTATTTTTTTCGATCATATCTGGATAAAATGACGAAAATAAGGACAAAATAGTGGAGAGAAATTGAAATTTTGGTGAAATTATCCGTTTTATTTGTGTTTTTTGATCCTATCTGGATAAAATGATGAAAATAAAGTCAAAATTGAGGAAAAAAAATTGAAATTTCGCTAAAATTATCCGTTTTCTTCGTTTTTTTTCGATCATATCTTGAATAAATGACGAAAAAAGGGCAATATAGAGTAACAATATAGAAATTTTAATGAAATTATTCGTTTTATTAATTTTTATCGATCCTATCTGGATAAAATGACCAAAATAACGTCATAATAAAGGGAAAAAAATGAAATTTTGCTAAATTTAACCGTTTCATTTGTTTTTTTCGATCATATCTTGATAAAATGACAAAAATTGGGTCAAAGTAGAGGAAAAAAACAGAAATTTCGCTAAAATTATCCGTTTTCAACGTTTTTTTTTATCATTTCTGGATGAAATTACAAAAATAAGTTCAAAATAGAGGAGAAAAATTGAAATTCGGTGAGATTATCCGTTTTCTTTGTTTTTTTCGATCATATCTGGATAAAATTACGAAAATAAGCTCAGAATAGAGGAAAAAAATTAAAATTTCGCTAAAATTATCCGTTTTCTTTGTTTTAGGTTGACCCTTTCTGGATAAAATTACCAAAATAACGTCATAATAAAGGGAAAAAATTGAAATTTCGCTAAATTTATTCGTTTTATTTGTTTTTTCGATCATATCTTGATAAAATGACAAAAATTGAGTCAAAATAGAGGAGAAAAATTGAAATTTCAGTGAAATTATTCGTTTTCATTATGTTTTTCGATCATATCTGGATAAAATGACGAAAATAAGGTCAAAATAGAGGAGAGAATTTGAAATTTTGGTGAAAGTATCCGTTTTATTTGTGTTTTTCGATCCTATCTGGATAAAATGATGAAAATAAAGTCAAAATTGAGGAAAAAATAGAAATTTCGCTAAAATTATCCGTTTTCTTCGTTTTTCTTCGATTATATCTGGAATAAATGACGAAAAAAGGGGAAAATAGAGTAACAAAATAGAAATTTCAATGAAATTTTACGTTTTCTTAATTTTTTTCGATCCTATCTGGATAAAATGACCAAATTAACGTCATAATAAAGGGAAAAAATTGAAATTTTGCTAAATTAATCAGTTTCATTTGTTTTTTTCGATCATATCTTGATAAAATGACAAAAATTGGGTCAATGTAGAGGAAAAAAAACTGAAATTTCGCTAAAATTATCCGTTTTCAACGTTTTTTTATCATTTCTGGATGAATTTACAAAAATAAGGTCAAAATATAGGAGAAAAATTGAAATTCGGGGAGATTATCCGTTTGGTTTGTTTTTTTTTCGATCATATCTGGATAAAATTACGAAAATAAGCTCTAAATAGAGGAAAAAAATTGAAATTTCGCTAAAATTTTCCGTTTTCTTTGTTTTAGGTTGACCCTTTCTGGATAAAATTACCAAACTAACGTCATAATAAAGGGAAAAAATTGAAATTTCGCTAAATTTATTCGTTTTCTACGTTATTTTTTGATCATTTCTGGGTAAAATTACAAAAATAAGGTCAAAATAGAGGAGAAATATTGAAATTTCAGTGAAATTATCCGATTTCTTTATTTTTTTCGATCTTATTTGGATAAAATGACGAAAATAAGTTCAAAATAGAGGAGAGAAATTGAAATTCTCGTGAAATTATCCGTTTTATTTGTGTTTTTCGATCCCTCTGGATAAAATGATGAAAATAAAGTAAAAATGAGGAAAAAAATTGATATTTCGTTGAAATCATTCGTTTTCGATTTTTATTTTCGATCAAATCTGGATATATTGACAAAAATAAGGTCAAAATATAAGAAAAAAAATGGAAATTTCGCTAAAATTATCCGTTTTCTACGTTATTTTTTGATCATTTCTGGATTAAATTACAAAAATAAGATCAAAATAGAGGAGAAAAATTGAAATTTCAGTGAAATTATTCGTTTTCTTTATTTTTTTCGATCATATCTGGATAAAATGACGAAAATAAGGACAAAATAGTGGAGAGAAATTGAAATTTTGGTAAAATTATCCGTTTTATTTGTGTTTTTCGATCCTATCTGGATAAAATGATGAAAATAAAGTCAAAATTGAGGAAAAAAATTGAAATTTCGCTAAAATTATCCGTTTTCTTCGTTTTTTTTCGATCATATCTGGAATAAATGACGAAAAAAGGGGAAAATAGAGCAACAAAATAGAAATTTCAATGAAATTTTTCGTTTTCTTAATTTTTTTCGATCCTATCTGGATAAAATGACCAAAATAACGTCATTATAATGGGAAAATATTGAAATTTTGCTAAATTTATCAGTTTCATTTGTTTTTTTCGATCATATCTTGATAAAATGACAAAGCTTGGGTCAAAGTAGAGGAAAAAAACTGAAATTTCGCTAAAATTATCCGTTTTCAACGTTTTTTTTTATCATTTCTGAATGAAATTACAAAAATAAGGTGAAAATAGAGGAGAAAAATTGAAATTCGGAGAGATTATCCGATTTCTTTGTTTTTATTTCGATCATATCTGGATAAAATTACGAAAATAAGCTCTAAATAGAGGAAAAAAATTGAAATTTCGCTAAAATTATCCGTTTTCTTTGTTTTAGGTTGACCCTTTCTGGATAAAATTACTAAACTAACGTCATAATAAAGGGAAAAAATTGAAATTTCGCTAAATTTATTCGTTTTATTTGTTTTTTTCGATCATATCTTGATAAAGTGACAAAAATTGAGTCAAAATTGAGGAAAAAAATTTAAATTTCGCTAAAATTATCCGTTTTCTACGTTATTTTTTGATCATTTCTGGATGAAATTACAAAAATAAGGTCAAAATAGAGGAGAAAAATTGAAATTTCAGTGAAATTATCCGATTTCTTTATTATTTTCGATCTTATTTGGATAAAATGACGAAAATAAGTTCAAAATAGAGGAGAGAAATCGAAATTTTCGTGAAATTATCCGTTTTAATTGTGTTTTTCGATCCCTCTGGATAAAATGATGAAATAAAGTCATAATTGAGGAAAAAAATTGATATTTCGTTGAAATCATCCGTTTTCGTTTTTTATTTTCGATCAAATCTGGATATATTGACTAAAATAAGGTCAATATATAGGAAAAAAATTGAAATTTCGCTAAAATTATCCGTTTTCTTCGTTTTTTTTTCGATCATATCTGGAATAAATGACGAAAAAAGGTCATAACAGAGGAGAAAAATTGAAATTTCAGTGAAATTATTCGATTTCTTTGTTTTTTCGATCATATCTGGATAAAATGACGAAAATAAGATCAAAACAGAGGAGAGAAATTGAAATTTTGGTGAAATTATCCGTTGTATTTGTGTTTTTCGATCCTATCTGGATGAAATGATGAAAATAAGGTCGAAATAGGGGAAAAAAATTGAAATTTTGGTGAAATTAGTCGTTATCATTGTTTTTTTCGATCATATCTGCATAGAATGACGCAAATAACGTCATAATAAAGGGAAAAAATTGAAATTTCGCTAAAATTATCCGCTTTATTTGTTTTTTTGGGATCATATCTCTATAAAATGACAAAAATTTGGTCAATATAAAGGAAAAAAATTGAAATTTCGCTAAAATGATCCGTTTTCTACGTTATTTTTTGATAATTTCTGGATGAAATTACAAAAATAAGATCAAAATAGAGGAGAAAAATTGAAATTTCAGTGAAATTATTCGTTTTATTTATTTTTTTCGATCATATCTGGATAAAATGACGAAAATAAGGACAAAATAGTGGAGAGAAATTGAAATTTTGGTGAAATTATCCGTTTTATTTGTGTTTTTCGATCCTATCTGGATAAAATGATGAAAATTAAGTCAAAATTGAGGAAAAAAAATTGAAATTTCGCTAAAATTATCCGATTTCTTTGTTTTTTTTCGATCATATCTTGAATAAATGACGAAAAAAGGGCAATATACAGTAAAAAAATAGAAATTTCAATGAAATTATTCGTTTTCTTAATTTTTTTCGATCCTATCTGGATAAAATGACCAAAATAACGTCATAATAAAGGGAAAAAATTGAAATTTTGCTAAATTTAACCGTTTCATTTGTTTTTTTCGATCATATCTTGATAAAATGACAAAAATTGGGTCAAAGTAGAGGAAAAAAACTGAAATTTCGCTAAAATTATCCGTTTTCAACGTTTTTTATTATCATTTCTGGATGAAATTACAAAAATAAGGTCAAAATAGAGGAGAAAAATTGAAATTCGGTGAGATTATCCGTTTTCTTTGTTTTAGGTTGACCCTTTCTGGATAAAATTACCAAAATAACGTCATAATAAAGGGAAAAAATTGAAATTTTGCTAAATTTAACCGTTTCATTTGTGTTTTTCGATCATATCTTGATAAAATGACAAAAATTGGGTCAAAGTAGAGGAAAAAAACTGAAATTTCAGTGAAATTATTCGTTTTCATTATGTTTTTCGATCATATCTGGATAAAATGACGAAAATAAGGTCAAAATAGAGGAGAGAATTTGAAATTTTGGTGAAAGTATCCGTTTTATTTGTGTTTTTCGATCCTTTCTGGATAAAATGATGAAAATAAAGTCAAAATTGAGGAAAAAAATTGAAATTTCGCTAAAATTATCCGTTTTCTTCGTTTTTTTTCTATTATATCTGGAATAAATGACGAAAAAAGGGGAAAATAGAGTAACAAAATAGAAATTTCAATGAAATTTTTCGTTTTCTTAATTTTTTTCGATCCTATCTGGATAAAATGACCAAATTAACGTCATAATTAAGGGAAAAAATTGAAATTTTGCTAAATTTATCAGTTTCATTTGTTTTCTTTCGATCATATCTTGATAAAATGACAAAGCTTGGGTCAAAGTAGAGGAAAAAAACTGAAATTTCGCTAAAATTATCCGTTTTCAACGTTTTTTTTATCATTTCTGGATGAAATTACAAAAATAAGGTGAAAATAGAGGAGAAAAATTGAAATTCGGAGAGATTATCCGTTTTCTTTGTTTTTTTTCGATCATATCTGGATAAAATTACGAAAATAAGCTCTAAATAGAGGAAAAAAATTGAAATTTTGCTAAAATTATCCGTTTTCTTTGTTTTAGGTTGACCCTTTCTGGATAAAATTACCAAAATAACGTCATAATAAAGGGAAAAAATTTAAATTTTGCTAAATTTATTCGTTTTATTTGTTTTTTCGATCATATCTTGATAAAATGACAAAAATTGAGTCAAAATTGAGGAAAAAAATTGAAATTTCGCTAAAATGATCCGTTTTGTACGTTATTTTTTGATCATTTCTGGATGAAATTACAAAAATAAGGTCAATATATAGGAAAAAAATTGAAATTTCGTTAAAATTATCCGTTTTCTTCGTTTTTTTTCGATCATATCTGGAATAAATGACTAAAAAAGGTCAAAATAGAGGAGAAAAATTGAAATTTCAGTGAAATTATTCGATTTCTTTGTTTTTTCGATCATATCTGGATAAAATGACGAAAATAAGATCAAAATAGAGGAGAGAAAATGAAATTTTGGTGAAATAATCCGTTGTATTTGTGTTTTTCGATCCTATCTGGATGAAATGATAAATATAAGGTCGAAATAAGGGAAAAAAAATTGAAATTTTGGTGAAATTAGTCGTTATCATTGTTTTTTTCGATCATATCTGCATAGAATGACGAAAATAACGTCATAATAAAGGGAAAAAATTGAAATTTCGCTAAATTTATCCGTTTTATTTGTTTTTTTCGATCATATATCTATAAAATGACAAAAATTGGGTCAATATTGAGGAAAAAAATTGAAATTTAGCTAAAATTATCCGTTTTCTACGTTATTTTTTGATCATTTCTGGATTAAATTACAAAAATTCGATCAAATAGAGGAGAAAAAATTTAAATTTCAGTGAAATTATTCGTTTTCTTTATTTTTTTCGATCATATCTCGATAAAATGACGAAAATAAGGACAAAATAGTGGAGAGAAATTGAAATTTTGGTGAAATTATCCGTTTCATTTGTGTTTTTCGATCCTATCTGGATAAAATGATGAAAATAAAGTTTAAATTGAGGAAAAAAAATTGAAATTTCGCTAAAATTATCCATTTTCTTTGTTTTAGGTTGACCCTTTCTGGATAAAATTACCAAACTAACGTCATAATAAAGAGGAAAAATTGAAATTTCGCTAAATTTATTCGTTTTATTTGTTTTTTTCGATCATATCTTGATAAAATGACAACAATTGAGTCAAAATTGAGGAAAAAAATTGAAATTTCGCTAAAATTATCCGTTTTCTACGTTATTTTTTGATCCTTTCTGGATGAAATTACAAAAATAAGGTCAAAATAGAGGAGAAAAATTGAAATTTCAGTGAAATTATCCGATTTCTTTATTTTTTTCGATCTTATTTGGATAAAATGACGAAAATAAGTTGAAAATAGAGGAGAGAAATCGAAATTTTCGTGAAATTATCCGTTTTATTTGTGTTTTTCGATCCCTCTGGATAAAATGATGAAAATAAAGTCAAAATTGAGGAATGAAATTGATATTTCGTTGAAATCATCCGTTTTCGTTTTTTATTTTCGATCAAATCTGGATATATTAACAAAAATAAGGTCAATATATAGGAAAAAAATTGAAATTTCGCTATAATTATCCGTTTTCTTCGTTTTTTTTTTCGATCATATCTGGAATAAATGACGAAAAAAGGTCAAAAAAGAGGAAAATAATTGAAATTTCAGTGAAATTATTCGATTTCTTTGTTTTTTTGATCATATCTGGATAAAATGACGAAAATAAGATCAAAACAGGGGAGAGAAATTGAAATTTTGGTGAAATTATCCGTTGTATTTGTGTTTTTCGATCCTATCTGGATGAAATGATGAAAATAAGGTCGAAATAGGGGAAAAAAAATTGAAATTTTGGTGAAATTAGTCGTTATCATTGTTTTTTTCGATCATATCTGCATAGAATGACGAAAATAACGTCATAATAAAGGGAAAAAATTGAAATTTCGCTAAATTTATCCGTTTTATTTGTTTTTTTCGATCATATATCTATAAAATGACAAAAATTGGGTCAATATAGAGGAAAAAAATTGAAATTTCGCTAAAATTATCCGTTTTCTACGTTATTTTTTGATCATTTCTGGATTAAATTACAAAAATAAGATCAAAATAGAGGAGAAAAATTGAAATTTCAGTGAAATTATTCGTTTTCTTTATTTTTTTCGATCATATCTGGATAAAATGATGAAAATAAAGTCAAAATTGAGGAAAAAAAATTGAAATTTTGCTAAAATTATCCGTTTTCTTCGTTTTTTTTCGATCATATCTTGAATAAATGACGAAAAAAGGGAAATATAGAGTAACAAAATAGAAATTTCAATGAAATTATTCGTTTTCTTAATTTTTTCCATCCTTTCTGGATAAAATGACCAAAATAACGTCATAATAAAGGGAAAAAATTGAAATTTTGCTAAATTTAACCGTTTCATTTGTTTTTTTTTATCATATCTTGATTAAATGACAAAAATTGGGTCAAAGTAGAGGAAAAAACCTGAAATTTTGCTAAAATTATCCGTTTTCAACGTTTTTTTAATCATTTCTGGATGAAATTACAAAAATAAGGTCAAAAAAGAGGAGAAAAATTGAGATTTGGTGAGATTATCCGTTTTCTTTGTTTTTTTTTCGATCATATCTGGATAAAATTACGAAAATAAGCTCAGAATAGAGGAAAAAAATTTAAATTTCGCTAAAATTATCCGTTTTCTTTGTTTTAGGTTGACCCTTTCTGGATAAAATTACCAAAAAAACGTCATATTAAAGGGAAAAAATTGAAATTTCGCTAAATTTATTCGTTTTATTTTTTTTTCCGATTATACCTTGATAGAATGACAAAAATTGAGTCAAAATTGAGGAAAAAAATTGAAATTTCGCTAAAATGATCGGTTTTCTACGTTATTTTTTGATAATTTCTGGATGAAATTACAAAAATAAGGTCAAAATAGAGGAGAAATATTGAAATTTCAGTGAAATTATCCGATTTATTTATTTTTTTCTATCTTATTTGGATAAAATGACGAAAATAAGTTCAAAATAGACGAGAGAAATTGAAATTTTCGTGAAATTATCCGTTTTATTTGTGTTTTTTGATCCCTCTGGATAAAATGATGAAAATAAAGTCAAAATTGAGGAAAAAAATTGATATTTCGTTGAAATCATCCGTTTTCGATTTTTATTTTCTATCAAATCTAGATATATTGACAAAAATAAGGTCAAAATATAGGAAAAAATTGAAATTTCGCTAAAATTATCCGTTTTCTTCGTTTTTTTTTCGATCATATCTGGAATAAATTACTAAAAAAGGTCAAATTAGAGGAGAAAAATTGAAATTTCAGTGAAATTATTCGATTTTTTTGTTTTTTCGATCATATCTGGATAAAATGACGAAAATAAGATCAAAATAGAGGAGAGAAATTGGAATTTTGGTGAAATAATCCGTTGTATTTGTGTTTTTCGATCCTATCTGGATGAAATGATGAAAATAAGATCGAAATAGGGGAAAAAAAATTGAAATTTTGGTAAAATTAGTCGTTATCATTGTTTTTTTCGATCATATCTGCATACAATGACGAAAATAACGTAATAATAAAGGGAAAAAATTGAAATTTCGCTAAAATTATCCGTTTTCTACGTTATTTTTTGATCATTTCTGGATGAAATTACAAAAATACGATCAAATAGAGGAGAAAAATTGAAATTTCAGTGAAATTATTCGTTTTCTTAATTTTTTTCGATCCTATCTGGATAAAATGACCAAAATAACGTCATAATAAATGGAAAAAATTGAAATTTTGCTAAATTTAACCGTTTCATTTGTTTTTTTCGATCATATCTTGATAAAATGACAAAAATTGGGTCAAAGTAGAGGAAAAAAACTGAAATTTCGCTAAAATTATCCGTTTTCAACGTTTTTTTTATCATTTCTGTATGAAATTACAAAAATAAGGTCAAAATAGAGGAGAAAAATTGAAATTCGGTGGGATTATCCGTTTTCTTTGTTTTTTTTCGATCATATCTGGATAAAATTACGAAAATAAGCACAGAATAGAGGAAAAAAATTGAAATTTCGCTAAAATTATCCGTTTTCTTTGTTTTAGGTTGACCCTTTCTGGATAAAATTACCAAAATAACGTCATAATAAAGGGAAAAAATTGAAATTTCGCTAAATTTATTCGTTTTATTTGTTTTTTCGATCATATCTTGTTAAAATGACCAAAATTGAGTCAAAATAGAGGAGAAAAATTGAAATTTTGGTGAAATTATCCGTTTTCTTCGTTTTTTCTCGATTATATCTGGAATAAATGACGAAAAAAGGGGAAAATAGAGTAACAAAATAGAAATTTCGCTAAAATTATCCGTTTTCTTCGTTTTTTTCGATTATATCTGGAATAAATGACGAAAAAAGGGGAAAATAGAGTAACAAAATAGAAATTTCAATGAAATTTTTCGTTTTCTTAATTTTTTTCAATCCTATCTGGATAAAATGACGAAAATAAGGTCAAAATAGAGGAGAGAATTTGAAATTTCGCTAAAATTATCCGTTTTCTTCGTTTTCTCTCGATTGTATCTGGAATAAATGACGAAAAAAGGGGAAAATAGAGTAACAAAATAGAAATTTCGCTAAAATTATCCGTTTTCTTCGTTTTTTTCGATTATATCTGGAATAAATGACGAAAAAAGGGGAAAATAGAGTAACAAAATAGAAATTTCAATGAAATTTTTAATTTTCTTAATTTTTTTCGATCCTATCTGGATAAAATGACCAAATTAACGTCATAATAAAGGGAAAAAATTGAAATTTTTCTAAATTTATCCGTTTCATTTGTTTTTTTCGATCATATCTTGATAAAATGACAAAAATTGGGTCAAAGTAGAGGAAAAAAAACTGAAATTTCGCTAAAATTATCCGTTTTCAACGTTTTTTTTATCATTTCTGGATGAAATTACAAAAATAAGGTCAAAATAGAGGAGAAAAATTGAAATTTCGCTAAAATTATCCGTTTTCTTTGTTTTAGGTTGACCCTTTCTGGATAAAATTACCAAACTAACGTCATAATAAAGGGAAAAAATTGAAATTTCGCTAAATTTATTCGTTTTATTTTTTTTTTTCGATCATATCTTGATAAAAAGAGTAAAATTGTGTCAAAATTGAGGAAAACAATTGAAATTTCGCTAAAATGATCCGTTTTCTACCTTATTTTTTTATCATTTCTGGATGAAATTACAAAAATAAGGTCAAAATAGAGGAGAAAAATTGAAATTTCAGTGAAATTATCCGATTTCTTTATTTTTTTCGATCTTATTTGGATGAAATGACGAATATAAGTTCAAAATAGAGGAGAGAAATTGAAATTTTCGTGAAATTATCCGTTTTATTTGTGTTTTTCGATCCCTCTGGATAAAATGATGAAAATAAGGTCAAAATATAGGAAAAAAAATTGAAATTTCGCTAAAATTATCCGTTTTCTTCGTTTTTTTTCGATCATATTTTGAATAAATGACGAAAAAAGGGCAATATAGAGTAACAATATAGAAATTTTAATGAAATTATTCGTTTTCTTAATTTTTTTCGATCCTATCTGGATAAAATGACCAAAATAACGTCATAATAAAGGGAAAAAATTGAAATTTTGCTAAATTTAACCGTTTCATTTGTTTTTTTCGATCATATCTTGATAAAATGACAAAAATTGGGTCAAAGTAGAGGAAAAAAAACAGAAATTTCGCTAAAATTATCCGTTTTCAACGTTTTTTTTTATCATTTCTGGATGAAATTACAAAAATAAGTTCAAAATAGAGGAGAAAAATTGAAATTCGGTGAGATTATCCGTTTTCTTTGTTTTTTTTCGATCATATCTGGATAAAATTACGAAAATAAGCTCAGAATAGAGGAAAAAAATTTAAATTTCGCTAAAATTATCCGTTTTCTTTGTTTTAGGTTGACCCTTTCTGGATAAAATTACCAAAATAACGTCATAATAAAGGGAAAAAATTGAAATTTCGCTAAATTTATTCGTTTTATTTGTTTTTTCGATCATATCTTGATAAAATGACAAAAATTGAGTCAAAATAGAGGAGAAAAATTGAAATTTCAGTGAAATTATTCGTTTTCATTATGTTTTTCGATCATATCTGGATAAAATGACGAAAATAAGGTCAAAATAGAGGAGAGAATTTGAAATTTTGGTGAAAGTATCCGTTTTTTTGTGTTTTTCGATCCTATCTGGATAAAATGATGAAAATAAAGTCAAAATTGAGGAAAAAATAGAAATTTCGCTAAAATTATCCGTTTTCTTCGTTTTTTTTCGATTATATCTGGAATAAATGACGAAAAAAGGGGAAAATAGAGTAACAAAATAGAAATTTCAATGAAATTTTTCGTTTTCTTAATTTTTTTCGATCCTATCTGGATAAAATGACCAAATTAACGTCATAATAAAGGGAAAAAATTGAAATTTTGCTAAATTTATCAGTTTCATTCTTTTTTTTCGATCATATCTTGATAAAATGACAAAAATTGGGTCAATGTAGAGGAAAAAAAACTGAAATTTCGCTAAAATTATCCGTTTTCAACGTTTTTTTTATCATTTCTGGATGAATTTACAAAAATAAGGTCAAAATATAGGAGAAAAATTGAAATTCGGGGAGATTATCCGTTTTCTTTGTTTTTTTTCGATCATATCTGGATAAAATTACGAAAATAAGCTCTAAATAGAGGAAAAAAATTGAAATTTCGCTAAAATTATCCGTTTTCTTTGTTTTAGGTTGACCCTTTCTGGATAAAATTACCAAACTAACGTCATAATAAAGGGAAAAAATTGAAATTTCGCTAAATTTATTCGTTTTATTTGTTTTTTTCGATCATATCTTGATAAAATGACAAAAATTGAGTCAAAATTGAGGAAAAAAATTGAAATTTCGCTAAAATTATCCGTTTTCTACGTTATTTTTTGATAATTTCTGGGTAAAATTACAAAAATAAGGTCAAAATAGAGGAGAAATATTGAAATTTCAGTGAAATTATCCGATTTCTTTATTTTTTTCGATCTTATTTGGATAAAATGACGAAAATAAGTTCAAAATAGAGGAGAGAAATTGAAATTCTCGTGAAATTATCCGTTTTATTTGTGTTTTTCGATCCCTCTGGATAAAATGATGAAAATAAAGTCAAAATGAGGAAAAAAATTGATATTTCGTTGAAATCATCCGTTTTCGATTTTTATTTTCGATCAAATCTGGATATATTGACAAAAATAAGGTCAAAATATAAGAAAAAAAATGGAAATTTCGCTAAAATTATCCGTTTTCTACGTTATTTTTTGATCATTTCTGGATTAAATTACAAGAATAAGATCAAAATAGAGGAGAAAAATTGAAATTTCAGTGAAATTATTCGTTTTCTTTATTTTTTTCGATCATATCTGGATAAAATGACGATAATAAGGACAAAATAGTGGAGAGAAATTGAAATTTTGGTGAAATTATCCGTTTTATTTGTGTTTTTCGATCCTATCTGGATAAAATGATGAAAATAAAGTCAAAATTGAGGAAAAAAATTGAAATTTCGCTAAAATTATCCGTTTTCTTCGTTTTTTTTCGATCATATCTGGAATAAATGACGAAAAAAGGGGAAAATAGAGTAAAAAAATAGAAATTTCAATGAAATTTTTCGTTTTCTTAATTTTTTTCGATCCTATCTGGATAAAATGACCAAATTAACGTCATAATAAAGGGAAAATATTGAAATTTTGCTAAATTTATCAGTTTCATTTGTTTTTTTCGATCATATCTTGATAAAATGACAAAGCTTGGGTCAAAGTAGAGGAAAAAAAACTGAAATTTCGCTAAAATTATCCGTTTTCAACGTTTTTTTTATCATTTCTGGATGAAATTACAAAAATAAGGTGAAAATAGAGGAGAAAAATTGAAATTCGGAGAGATTATCCGTTTTCTTTGTTTTTTTTTCGATCATATCTGGATAAAATAACGAAAATAAGCTCTAAATAGAGGAAAAAAATTGAAATTTCGCTAAAATTATCCGTTTTCTTCGTATTTTTTCTATTATATCTGGAATAAATGACGAAAAAAGGAGAAAATAGAGTAACAAAATAGAAATTTCAATGAAATTTTTCGTTTTCTTAATTTTTTTCGATCCTATCTGGATAAAATGACCAAATTAACGTCATAATAAAGGGAAAAAATTGAAATTTCGCTAAATTTATTCGTTTTATTTGTTTTTTTCGATCATATCTTGATAAAATGACAAAAATTGAGTCAAAATTGAGGAAAAAAATTGAAATTTCGCTAAAATTATCCGTTTTCTACGTTATTTTTTGATCATTTCTGGATGAAATTACAAAAATAAGGTCAAAATAGAGGAGAAAAATTGAAATTTCAGTGAAATTATCCGATTTCTTTATTTTTTTCGATCTTATTTGGATAAAATGACGAAAATAAGTTCAAAATAGAGGAGAGAAATCGAAATTTTCGTGAAATTATCCGTTTTAATTGTGTTTTTCGATCCCTCTGGATAAAATGATGAAATAAAGTCATAATTGAGGAAAAAAATTGATATTTCGTTGAAATCATCCGTTTTCGTTTTTTATTTTCGGTCAAATCTGGATATATTGACAAAAATAAGGTCAATATATAGGAAAAAAATTGAAATTTCGTTAAAATTATCCGTTTTCTTCGTTTTTTTTTCGATCATATCTGGAATAAATGACGAAAAAAGGTCATAATAGAGGAGAAAAATTGAAATTTCAGTGAAATTATTCGATTTCTTTGTTTTTTCGATCATATCTGGATAAAATGACGAAAATAAGATCAAAACAGAGGAGAGAAATTGAAATATTGGTGAAATTATCCGTTGTATTTGTGTTTTTCGAACCTATCTGGATGAAATGATGAAAATAAGGTCGAAATAGGGGAAAAAAAATTGAAATTTTGGTGAAATTAGTCGTTATCATTGTTTTTTCGATCATATCTGCATAGAATGACGAAAATAACGTCATAATAAAGGGAAAAAATTGAAATTTCGCTAAAATCATCCGCTTTATTTGTTTTTTTGCGATCATATCTCTATAAAATGACAAAAATTGGGTCAATATAAAGGAAAAAAATTGAAATTTCGCTAAAATGATCCGTTTTCTACGTTATTTTTTGATAATTTCCGGATGAAATTACAAAAATAAGATCAAAATAGAGGAGAAAAATTGAAATTTCAGTGAAATTATTCGTTTTATTTATTTTTTCGATCATATCTGGATAAAATGACGAAAATAAGGACAAAATAGTGGAGAGAAATTGAAATTTTGGTGAAATTATCCGTTTTATTTGTGTTTTTCGATCCTATCTGGATAAAATGAGGAAAATAAATTCAAAATTGAGGAAAAAAAATTGAAATTTCGCTAAAATTATCCGATTTCTTTGTTTTTTTTCGATCATATCTTGAATAAATGACGAAAAAAGGGCAATATACAGTAAAAAAATTGAAATTTCAATGAAATTATTCGTTTTCTTAATTTTTTTCGATCCTATCTGGATAAAATGACCAAAATAACGTCATAATAAAGGGAAAAAATTGAAATTTTGCTAAATTTAACCGTTTCATTTGTTTTTTTCGAGCATATCTTGATAAAATGACAAAAATTGGGTCAAAGTAGAGGAAAAAAACTGAAATTTTGCTAAAATTATCCGTTTTCAACGTTTTTTATTATCATTTCTGGATGAAATTACAAAAATAAGGTCAAAATAGAGGAGAAAATTTGAAATTCGGTGAGATTATCCGTTTTCTTTGTTTTAGGTTGACCCTTTCTGGATAAAATTACCAAAATAACGTCATAATAAAGGGAAAAAATTGAAATTTCGCTAAATTTATTCGTTTTATTTGTTTTTTCGATCATATCTTGATAAAATGACAAAAATTGAGTCAAAATAGAGGAGAAAAATTGAAATTTCAGTGAAATTATTCGTTTTCATTATGTTTTTCGATCATATCTGGATAAAATGACGAAAATAAGGTCAAAATAGAGGAGAGAATTTGAAATTTTGGTGAAAGTATCCGTTTTTTTGTGTTTTTCGATCCTATCTGGATAAAATGATGAAAATAAAGTCAAAATTGAGGAAAAAATAGAAATTTCGCTAAAATTATCCGTTTTCTTCGTTTTTTTTCGATTATATCTGGAATAAATGACGAAAAAAGGGGAAAATAGAGTAACAAAATAGAAATTTCAATGAAATTTTTCGTTTTCTTAATTTTTTTCGATCCTATCTGGATAAAATGACCAAATTAACGTCATAATAAAGGGAAAAAATTGAAATTTTGCTAAATTTATCAGTTTCATTCTTTTTTTTCGATCATATCTTGATAAAATGACAAAAATTGGGTCAATGTAGAGGAAAAAAAACTGAAATTTCGCTTAAATTATCCGTTTTCAACGTTTTTTTTATCATTTCTGGATGAATTTACAAAAATAAGGTCAAAATATAGGAGAAAAATTGAAATTCGGGGAGATTATCCGTTTTCTTTGTTTTTTTTCGATCATATCTGGATAAAATTACGAAAATAAGCTCTAAATAGAGGAAAAAAATTGAAATTTCGCTAAAATTATCCGTTTTCTTTGTTTTAGGTTGACCCTTTCTGGATAAAATTACCAAACTAACGTCATAATAAAGGGAAAAAATTGAAATTTCGCTAAATTTATTCGTTTTATTTGTTTTTTTCGATCATATCTTGATAAAATGACAAAAATTGAGTCAAAATTGAGGAAAAAAATTGAAATTTCGCTAAAATTATCCGTTTTCTACGTTATTTTTTGATAATTTCTGGGTAAAATTACAAAAATAAGGTCAAAATAGAGGAGAAATATTGAAATTTCAGTGAAATTATCCGATTTCTTTATTTTTTTCGATCTTATTTGGATAAAATGACGAAAATAAGTTCAAAATAGAGGAGAGAAATTGAAATTCTCGTGAAATTATCCGTTTTATTTGTGTTTTTCGATCCCTCTGGATAAAATGATGAAAATAAAGTCAAAATGAGGAAAAAAATTGATATTTCGTTGAAATCATCCGTTTTCGATTTTTATTTTCGATCAAATCTGGATATATTGACAAAAATAAGGTCAAAATATAAGAAAAAAAATGGAAATTTCGCTAAAATTATCCGTTTTCTACGTTATTTTTTGATCATTTCTGGATTAAATTACAAGAATAAGATCAAAATAGAGGAGAAAAATTGAAATTTCAGTGAAATTATTCGTTTTCTTTATTTTTTTCGATCATATCTGGATAAAATGACGATAATAAGGACAAAATAGTGGAGAGAAATTGAAATTTTGGTGAAATTATCCGTTTTATTTGTGTTTTTCGATCCTATCTGGATAAAATGATGAAAATAAAGTCAAAATTGAGGAAAAAAATTGAAATTTCGCTAAAATTATCCGTTTTCTTCGTTTTTTTTCGATCATATCTGGAATAAATGACGAAAAAAGGGGAAAATAGAGTAAAAAAATAGAAATTTCAATGAAATTTTTCGTTTTCTTAATTTTTTTCGATCCTATCTGGATAAAATGACCAAATTAACGTCATAATAAAGGGAAAAT